>JBBWSL010000111.1:0-179670 GCA_038088545.1 Diaporthe humulicola
GCTTTTATAAGGATAGTAAATAATAAGGGTTATAAGTTATTATTAATAATAGTAATAAAGGTTTATCTTTTTAATTTTATTATTAAGAATTACTTTATAATACTTTATAATTACTAATTAGTATTAGAAAGGCTTTTATATATATAATAGTAAAAAGATAAGGGTAAATAATAATTAATTCTGCTTAAATAGTGATATTTAGGTTAGTAGTTTGTGCTAAGGGTACCGAAATACTTAAAATACCCTTAAAACCCGTCTAACTAAGTAGTTGGTTACTACAGATATGTTTAATAAAGAGTCTCACAATGATTCTCTCGCACATTCAGGTCCCGTATAAGCTGGTACCCGACCTGCGGTAAGAGGCAGGCCTATTCGAGCCACCACAAGGTCATGTCTACTCAGGCGCCTTGGGAGCTTCAGCAACACCATTACTGTGTTTAGCCACCCCCTCCTCAGCGTCCCCCAAAGCACTCACAGCCGCAGCGTGCTCGTGCCTGAGGGAGGGCTTGCGGTACGCGCGCGGGTCCAACATCCAGGCCTCCAGCTCGCGGACGGCGCGGCGGGGCTCGGCGCGGAAGTCCTTGAAGTACTGCTGCAGCAGGGCCGGGCTGAACTCGCCGCCGCGGATGCGGTCCGCGAACTCGGCCGCCAGCGGGGGGATGTCGGCCTCGTCCCACTCCTCCATCTCCGGGTGGCGCGACACGGCCTCGCGCGACATGTGCTGGCCCCAGCGGGCCCCCGTGTAGGCGTTGGCGAACATCTCGCCCGCCTGGTGCTTCGTCGCGTGCGTAAAGGTCACGATGCGGTCGGCACGCCCGGTGCGGATCAGGGCCTCGTCGAGGTTCTCGATGTGGTTGGTCGTCATGATCAGGATCCGCCCTGCGTGTCACCCGGCTCTGTCAGAAAGTGCATTTCTCCGAGTTTCATGTCGACCTACCCTCCGATGCGGCAACCCCGTCTATGGCGTTGAGGAGGCCGCTCAGCGTGACCGTGTTGCCGCGCCTGCTGCCTGCCCGTCTGGCCCTGAGGCCTGGCGGCAATGGCACCGGTGGCATATCTTCCTCGTCCTGGTCCGCCGCCGGAGCGGCCGCGGCACCCTCCTCGTCGGCGCCCTTCGACTCGGCCAGCTTCCTTGATAGGGGCTGAGTCGCGTCGACGTCCTCGAGAAGTACAATGCAGTGGCTGGGAACGCTGGCAAAGAGTGACTCTATGTCGGTGTCGCTGAGCCCCGGTGCGGACAGGTTGATCATGTAGACCGGTAGGCCAAAATTGCTGGCAAGGGCGAAGGCCAGGGACGATTTACCCGTGCCAGGAGGACCACTGAACAGATAACCCAGGCGACTTCATCCGCGCGTTAGTATGGCTGTCCGATTGGAAAACTCAATTGTGGTTGAAAGCCAGCACTCACAGGGGCAACCCCTTCTCCTTGTGCCACATGACCCCTGAGCGCGAGAGGAAGTTGGTGATGTCATCGACCACCGTGTCTTTCTGCTGCTGGTTCAAAATCACAGTACTCAAGGGCCGCCTGAGGCGAGACTGAGACCGGTTCCAGAAAGGCGTGTTGCCGAAGGCATGCATTTGCTGCACCGGACTCCATATGAGCGTCTTGCCGCAATTTTCAGCAGCGTCCTCTTTCAAAATCGTCACGAGCAAGTCTTTCAAGGGCACTTTTGATTTGGTCAGTAAAATGTCAGCACTTCCGTTCCTTGCTCCCTAGGCAACGCTGAGAGGCCCGGGCATGGACGCGGAAAAGAACACAAGACCTACGTGTGCTTCGGTTCCAGCTGAAGCAGTAAATGTCCAGCCAGTTGTCCGGCGCCTCCTTCCCGTGGTACTCGAGCCTTTTGTCCTTGCGTTCGTACATCCAGAAGTATGCACCTTTGTGCCAGAAGCGGACCTGGCCAATCTCTGGGCGGAACGTAGGTGGCTACCACGGCATCAGCCCGTCCGTCCTGTTACAGTTCAGACTCGCAATCGCAGGAACATACTATCTCATTCACCATCCGCTCGACGTCAATAGAGTCCTCGGTGTCCGAGACTTCCACCGTGTCATCAGTTCGTTCCATGATTTTGACCCTGGTGGCGGACTGGAACTTGGGGTTCTTGGTGATCCAGCTCAGCACCTGATCGTGGATATTACTGTGCTCCGATAGGGAGCATTTTGTATAAAAACTGCCCATCACCACGCGCCAGGCGCCATTCCAGGCCAGGTGGAGGAAGTGGGCAGCCATGACTGAGCCAAGGACACCCAGCATGGAGAGACCAGTCCGCGTCCCTAGCAGCGCGTGGAGCAGCTTCTCCGAGTCTAGTCCCTCGATGAGTCTCTCGACGGCCGGGAAGTAAGCGACGATTCTCCGCCAATTCATCATAAGGATTGGCCCGATCGCCACCGAAGATATGCCTCCTAGGGACTGAAAGACATCCATGGCTATCGTTCCGTGAGAGCCTGCCTCGGTTGAAATAGCTGTTGTCTTGTTCTGGAACGGGCGTGAAATCGGTCTGCAAATGATGTTTCTGTGTTGTGAAAAGATGGGGCTAATTACCCGGGCGAGTAGGGAAGCTTGAGAACGCGTAAATATTTCCGGGGGAATGGAAAGAAGAAGAGAAGACCGCAAAATTTCGAGGCTGTCGGCGATAGTGCTGACTCTGGTCATGGGGTGTACCTAGGTACATGATTTATTCTCGGTTAGGCAGACACGAGGCAGCACTGATGGCTCTACTACTGCGGTTTCGCCTTGCGCGCATATGCTGTGCCACTGAGCAGCTGCAACTAGACGCTACACATGTGCAGCCTGCAGACAATTCCTATGCATATGCGCTACCCGTCCACGTTCTCTGTGGTCTAAGTGGCTGAACCGAGCTGCACTAGACTTGTTCAGGCGGCTGGTACACTTGTTCCGATATGTTAGGTTTGCTCAGATATAGTAAGCCGGATGGATTCTGCCCACTTGTGCAGGTGCAGCGACAATCTTCACTACTAATGTCCGTCCTCGGTGAGGAGCCTTGTATACATTTGTCACATTGGGGCAGGAGCAGTGGTAATTGTATTGCGGTGACTGTTGCTGCCGTAAATGAAAATGAGTATAATGTTAACAGATAACACGATGGAAAGAGGGGGAAAAGTGCCTCAGTGCAAGTCGTATTCAAGCACTTGAGGTTGTTGGGCCAGTTTCAAGACACTTCCGAACATCTTACACCCCAAACACCTATCGCATGGTCCCAAGACTTGGTTATCCTCCAACGCTCACATCCTCCCTTAGAGTACGTTAACCAACATTCACAGTCATTTTAATTCAAAAAGCAAGTCCACCAGCTATGTCGCAGGCCGGCTGGCGATCACATGGCATTCCGCCCACGTTCATCAGCCGTATTCCCCCCCTTCATGCCGAGCAGGTCTGATCACCGAGTGCTCAATGCTCCTCCCGTCCACCTGTTTCCTATGCACGGTGCCCATTCTCCCCTCGCCAGCCCTGGACCCTGGACCGCGGTTAATTTTCCCGGGCTGAGCTGGGGGTCGAGCTGCTTCGCCGGACGGGGTTGGGCGGCGCCCTTTTCGCCCTCCAGGGTCCTGGCCGTGGTGCCGTGCTTGTGGCACTCCTCTGGGCCGTTGGACCTTTTTCTTTGGTCGGTTTCCACTGTGGGTTTTGGGGCAGACGAGGCAAAACACGCAGCGGCGGGTTACCTGGTGGCGATGGACTAGGCAGTCCGAGTGGACGGGAATAGGGACGCGCAGGTGACTGGAAGACCACAAGACAAGGTGACGGCGTTCAATTTCGTGCTTTGGGGTTAGTGCGGCTATTAGTGGGAAGAAGCTGTCTACTAGAACATTATCTCATCTCTGATTTTGCAAGTCTTCCGGGCGAATCATTTCAGTATTCTCATCTGAAGTGCCTTTGTGTCGATCATTGCATATGACGGAGACAATGTTTTGTATGTATGACCGTATCCGCACTTGCGTCACTATTCCATTTGCCCTTTGTTTCGCCGCTGATGTGCCTATTGTGCCTTGGTAGACTCTGGACTGGTGGGGTAAAGTGGACTAGACCACTGGTTGATGCAAGAAATTAGTGTGTATGCTACTTCAACACGCGCATCGCAAGTGAGCATAACACTCTCAGTTTTCATAGGCTGCTGTTACGGTCCCGTGTATTAATTAGAGGTTGTCTTTGTCAATATGGTGACTTAGACTCATAGAATATCGGCCCAACTAAGCCTAGCCGCTGGGATGACAGCCTCTAACCCTCGGGGCTAGGCTCGACTGGGCAGTAGCCTGGAAAAGGGGGGATGAACCGCTGACCGACATGACGTCTTGGCTCGACTCAGCTCCGAAACGGCCTGGACCCTTAAAGTTATTACCACGGCGGCTCGTCCACAGACCCGTCACGGAAGCGAGCCGAGAGCCCAGATCTCCCAACGGGCCTGACGGGTCCTTAACGGCAGAACGGGCAGCACCGAACCTGGACCGCAATCGTGGGTCAGCGCTAGGAGAATAAAGGGGGCTGTGGCCCGGCTCTCGAAATGAGTGAGAACATCCATTGGCTCGCGCACGACGCAAACACGCAGGCGAGCAGAGCACGATCTGCAGCCTGCAGCGTGCAGCATTTGCCGGAAACCCTCGCACTGACAGTTAGATGGCAAGGGCCAGATGGACCAGGTTCAGACTCCAGGATGGCGCTACCGTAACATTGATCCAGCAACGGGACGGCCAGGCCAGGCCAGGCCAGCACATCGGGTCTGACTGTGCTGTGGGCTCTGCGGGCTGAAGGCTGAACGAAGGCTGAAGGCTGTGCAGGGTGGTCAGCAGGCAGCCTGCACAAGGTTGGAAGAATATGGTGTTCACTCCATTTCTGAGACAGCAGCACTCCTTGTGACCAGCTTATAGCTTAGCTACCTGCCTTAGCCTACATCGCCTCCTCGACACTACAACTGTAGTATACATACAAAGGACGCGTCCTTCGCGCACTCGAGCTTTGGCCTCGATGCTTCCCATTCTCTTGTCCTGCGTGCTTTTATTTCTCTTATCTGCCCTCCTCATCTGGGCCTTTCCTCTCGACGGCATCAGGTCCTGGCTCCATCCAGATCCCCCTTCACCAGCCTCGAGCATGGAGCCCACCGACGCGCCCATGCTCAGGCGCCTGTTCAAGTCGCCTGCGCTCCGCCGCGATACCACCTCGGCTTCTGCCTCGTCGACGGGCTCGTCCAGCACGGTCGACTTCTACGGCAGCCAGGTCGATAACCAGACCGTCATCAACTACAGCTACACGGACAGGCCTTCGAGGCTGTTACTGTGGGATGTCTACTATTTCTTCTACTATATCTGGGCCCTGCCGTATATCATCCTGCCTCTGAAGCCCCTCGACTCGGGGGACCTGTCTGAGCTCGCGCCGACCAGGGGCAACCTGTGGTCTGTCTTCATCCACGTCGTCCTGGCCATCCTCCAGCTGGTAATGATAATCTGCCTGCCGCCCGTGGCTCTGATCCTTCCGCTGTGGACGACGCTGGCCATCGTGGCAGTCTTTGTGGGCGTGAACAAGGCCCTCTGCACTCTCATCAACGCCAAGCAGGTTCTGTTCTACTCAGACCCCGAGTATGCGGCACCCGACCAGAAGAAGTTCGCCCACGAGCAGTGGATATTCCTAAACGGGGTGGCATGTGGTGAGCACTGGATGAAGAGCTGCCTGAACCGCTTGGCCTTGACCTTCGGCAGGCCTATCATTGGGGTCCATAACAGGACCGACGGGGTCATCTTTGATGTGATCGAGTGCCTGATCCAGCGGAACCTCGGCTATGCCACCAACGACGTGCGCGTGTGCTACCGCATCATCAAGGAGAAGCTGTACAACCCGCAGTACTCCAAGGTTGTGTTTGTCCTGCACTCCCAGGGCGGCATCGAGGGCGGCCTGGTCCTCGACTGGCTGCTGCAGGAGCTCCCCCAGAACCTGCTCAGCAAGCTGGAGGTCTACACCTTTGGCAATGCGGCGAACCACTTCAACAACCCATATCGAACAGTAGCGTCCCAGTCCAAGGCGGAAGAGAGGCCGCTGGAGGCGTCATTGGACGTCGTGGCGCGCGACGACGAGGGGCCAGCACCAGAATCGGACAGGATGGGCGCCGAGAAGACGAACGGAAAGGCCGTGAACCCTGACCAGTCCCCCCGCAACCGCATCCGCCGGCCTCCCACCCCGAGGTCATCGCCGCCGCCGCCGATCAGGACGAGCACGAGCGGTCTGATACAGAACGGAGCCGCCGCGGTCGCCTCCCACGGCCTGGCCAAGCAGGAGACGTCGCACGAGAGCCCGGCGACGCAGTCGGAGCGAGCCATCGGGCACATCGAGCACTACGCGCACACGACCGACTTCGTGGCGCTGTGGGGGGTACTGCACTTCGCGACGTCGGCGACGGCCGACCGGTCGATGCCCCGCTTCATCGGGCGACTGTTCTCGCGCACCGACGCCCGAGGGGGCCACCAGTTCGTCCAGCATTACATGGACGGCATGTTCCCTCTCGCGCGGGACGACGCGACGGGCCGGCTGGTCGGCTGCCTGGAGGTGGGCAACGAGTTCATGGAGAGCGAGATCGTCGTCGGCAGGTCGGGCGACGCCGGCGCCAACGAGAGGGAGGCGTTCGCGAGCAGCTACCTCGGGTGCTCGGACGACGACTCGGACGGGGAGGAGGAGCGGAGGAAGAGGTCTGGGCCAGCGGCGGCCGAGGTCTTGATGCACAACGGGGAGAGCCCCATTGCGCTGAGGAAGAGGCTGGGCCTGCCGACTGAGAAGGTGAAGGTGAAGGAGCTCAGTCGGCTGTGGAAGTATCGGAATGGGAGGAGCCCGGTTGAGAAGCCGCCACTGCTGGGAACCGGCATGAATGGGTTTGTGAGGAACGCGACCCTGTGAGAGGGAGAAGGCATCACCACTGCGTGCGTGAGGAGTTCATTCGAAACAAATACTGGATACCATTACCTGCATAGCTCATAGATTTCTGGAAAGCATACAATACATGAACTCGACCCATTTCTTGACGCGTTCATCTGGTCATGTATGTTAAGAAGACGATATGCCTCGGCAGTCTCTGATGGCTCTCCCTTGTACCGCCCCAGCCACAAGACCTTGCCTCGGAGTGGCTTTTGAGCGACGCGAGAAGGAACGAATTACCTACTCATTGATCAGTCCTACATAAAAAATGTTATCAAATATGTGGACATTCTCCGCACAACCTGGTCCGGTCCGACCAGCGTCTGCTCATCAGTGACTGCATATGGGATCTGCTACTTCAGTACCACTGACAATACTGCAGCAGTACACATAATTATGGCAGCAGTTTATTTATGATATTGGTTTGTTCCTGCCATCCAGTTTTCAGGACTTGTCTACGTTACTGCCAGTTGAACGCCAATCAAATCTAGTATGTCACAAAGGTTCGTCACAAACTCAACTTGTGAGATATACTTTACGCCTGGGTGGTGTAAAGCGTGCGTGCACAAGTCGCCACGAAGACCCAGCATTGGTAAAATCACACTGTATTTCTTAGTTTAGCACATCACAGCTGCCACACGAGACAAACCGGAGCTCTCTCACGGTGCGAGCTTCAGCATGTCAACTTCAACTGGCTGGTAGTGAGAATGAATTTTGGGCTATCTTTTTGCAATCTACCAGTTCCCACTTTTCCTCTTCCCAAACTGTGACTTACCTTGTTTTCCTTCATATATTTCCGTGAGTTGTGATTCCACTAGATCGCTGACCTATTACCAATAGGTAGTAGTAGTCGTGCACGCACTGCAGCGACCATGTCCACAACCGGCGCGGTTGCAAGTGGAAGGATGATAACGCTCGTCGTTGTTGGAATAGCACTCACAACAGTTCCATGTTGTGATCGCCCCCCCGCGGGGCTTTGCTTCAACAAAAGCCGGCATCTCCTCGACAAGTGCAGGCTCATCTAAGAGCACCCACGATGTCGGAAAGAGGGATGACATTTTGATGTTGCTTGTGTTGATAGTTAAGATCCGAGTGGGGTTTTGAGTCGATATCAGTGTTGGGGAGGAGTTGTCTGAAGGTCAGCGATGGTGTCAAGTGCAAGTGATGCCAGTTGGATCTCAATTGGGAAGAACCAACATGAGGAGGCATATATAACAACCCGTTTCTTTAACAAATATGATTTGAGTAGTTGATTGTTAGTATTCACCAATGGCATAATAAAGGATTACAATGATGCTTTGTTCTTTTTTTGGTAACAATAAGTACGCATCTTGTTTGTGAGCTCGGCTTGGCGTTGAGGATCTTGGTGATCTTGTATATCAACTCCTTTCTATGGACATTTCGGCGACTACCTCTTTCAAACGGTGATTAACATCAATCCTGATAACGGCCGGGCATGCTGTAAGAAGGAAACATTTCCTCCACATATTACTGTGGACTTTGTTGGATGAAGGACTATGTATTTTCTTTTTGTTTCTAACACGCTAAGTCATGGGGCCTTGACTTTGTGTAAGACAAAGGCAACTCGGCAGCCTTTTCTCGCTGGCCATTGAAGATTTTCTACCCGGAACTATGCTCACTGGGTCTCTACAGCATTTTCCTCGTCCTCGACGAACTCCTCTTCCAAGAGATCTTCGTCAAAGTCCTCTTCAGAGAACTCCAGCTCAGAACCCTCGAGCTCGGGAGCCACCAATCTGTTCCCATCGTTACGGCACTGGGCATTTGTGTCAGTTGGATATACTTGAAATCCATCCAAATCCACGCGAGCTTATACAGCCCACGATTCAATTTGACGCTTGAGACGACAGGCAGGTAGACTCACGCAGACACTGATGGCGTTACTCCCACAGCTCCCAGCCCTGGAGTCGGTTCGGCAGTTATAGACCAGGTTGTTGAAGCTGTTCCGGTACCTTGTGAAGATGATAGGCGGGGGGCTGCACGAGAACATGCCATTGTTACAAACGTTTTCGGTGGTGGTCAGGCCATCGACGACCCTGCAGTTAGTGTCGTAAACATCCCCTTGTGATTCGAGGCAGGTTAGTTCTATTGTGGAATAACCTGCAGGACCATCACCCGGGAGGGAGGGAGGTCTGAGAATGAGACGGGCAAGCTGAGAATGTCGACTTACATCGAGAGACCCCATTGCCTAGGTTGCGCACATGGCCGATACCATAGTTGAAGCCAGGGCAGATAGCGCTGACGCTGGTAGCAGAGCCCAAGATGGCGAGGACAGTAAACCTGAAGGTAGAGAACTGCATCTTGAGATTGATGGGTGTTGGTGAGGTAGACAGGGCTGGCGAAATGGTTGTCTGGTTGATGATGCCGATGGAGATGGGGATCCTGTGGTCCTGATTTCAAGGTCGGGAGGCCCTCTCATCGTCCATTATATACTTCTGGTGAAACAACAGCCCTTGCCTCAATGATCATGTCTGGGTCTGTCGTGCCCAGGGCCATTGTATCAATCCGGACAAGCCTTGAGCGGCTATGGCGGGTTGAAGGTTGCCGAGCAAGCTTTTCGTTGGGGTCGATATCCATTTGGGAGCAGTCATATCGCCACAGCCTCCCACTCTGGACATCGTGGGAAGGATGAGGGGTGACATGGTGGTCATGCAATGCGCTCCTTCACTCGACATGAGAGGGGCAAAGGCTGGGCAGCAGTATCTAACATCGCACGTGCACCGCCGGTTGGACTTGATTCGAACTTGTGGCACCAATTAATAGCAAAGAAAGGGAACTTGGCCGCAAAAGAGAAGAGCGAGTTTCAAATTCTGTGAGTGACACACAGCAATGTCATCATAGCCGACTATTAGCAGTTGGTGACAGCGCAACTCTGTGACGCTGATGGGCACCGGGTTGACTGAGAGGCAGTGGTATGACCATCCCAGCGACTGATGTTCGAAGTATGGACCAGATTCACAATTAGTGCATAGTCTCGGAGTCTACAGTAGCTGTGGGCTCCAGACCCATGTAGTCTTGATCCAGCTCTGCTGGCAAGCCCCACAGTCCCATCACCCGGCGGATCAACGGCAAGGCAGCCACATATTCCTATTGGTCCTTAGGATCAAAGTTGACTTTGAAGGATTAAGGGATTCAGAACCCCTCGCGAGACAATATTTGAACTGAGGCCATGCGGAGTATACCAAGGCTCTGTTCCTTCAAACATTTCATACCTACCTAACGTGGACTAGAATATAGACATGGCCCAGAATTGCCAAGACTCAAGGGATTCCACCGTTGAAGTGTGACTCAAGAGGCCAGCATTGATCAAAGTACGAGGTGGATAAGACTAGACCTATATTATTCTTCCATATGTGAGCATCTCCGACATCGCAAGCATAGCTAAGTATCACAAACATGGCGACGGTGAAGGGAGCCAAGTCGTGAAGATAGAAGTTGTAAATATCCGACCGTTTGCAATTGCATGGATCTAGCCGCTTTGGCTAAAGCAATGAATCACGTATGACGCTGTATTTGGCCAGGCAACCGCAGCCAAAGAAACTTGAAAGCCGCCATTTCCAGATCAGGAGTCCGGTGGTTAGGTGGTCTGGCTGTTTGTTTCCACATGATACTCTCCCATGTTTACTCTACCCAACCAATTGTGATCCCTTCACCAGCTACCTACTAAAGACACATCCTGGAAGTCCCCCGGGGCCATCACTACAGCCATCGAAATTTCGCATGTTGATTCAATTAATGCTAGCATGTTGTCTTTGCTAAGTCTGTCGTCATAGCAACTGGGGGCTATCAGAGCCCACCAGGAAGACGCGAGAGAGTTCAAACGCTACTTCATGTGCTCATTACGAGGAGCTCAATATGGGTGGAAGTGTGTCAGACACATGCCGCTCAAGGACAAACATACAAGGAAATACGGTGCTTTATGTACATTGCAAAACAGAATTATATCCTGGGCGTCCTTCAGGCACATGTTGCTCTCATTTCTCTGGTACCTATGTTGCTACACCCATGCTCTGATTTGGTGTACAGAAAACACGAGCCTCTGCCCCCTCCTAGTACTTCCTCACTTCACTGACGTGCCAGAAGTATCCATCCGGATCCTTGAACTCGATCCACCTCACCCGCTCGGGTGCCGCCTCCTGCCCAAGCCTGTACTTCCAGTTGTGTTGGTCAAGCACCTTCTTGACATGCGCGATATCCTGGACGTGGAGCTTGATGAGCATGTTGTGCCCCCCGGGAAAGTTATAGGAGGATGGGGCGGTGCTGAAACGGATGGCTGTGTTGCACATGCGGAAGTCGGTATGCTTGCCGTCTTGGCTGAGTTGTGGAAGTTGGCCCTTTTGCAGTATCAAGGGGTCCTGGCGGTTCAAGGTGTTTGGTTGGGCGAAGACATCGGTAAGAAATTGATGGGTTCTCTTGGCGGATTTGACTACCAACCCGATGCCCTCTAGGGCGAAGTTTGGGAGTGGCGCTTGGGGAGGAGTGGCTTGCTGCGACATTTTGTGAGGCTTTGGTTTTGGGCTGGGCGGCTGCAAGATTGTGTCGGGTTGTGTGTGATGATGTCCGGTGAGGTGTGCTGTAGTAGGTTGTGGTGTGTTGAGGTAGGATGAAGGAAAGCAGACTGGGATCCCAGGTCTGAATTTTTGGTTTAAATGCTTTTCCCAACGCTGGTGAATCTTGTCCACATTCAATTACCACAGTGAGTTATCAAGTTAATGGATGCTTCACATATCCAAGCAAGTATTTCCTGGCACGTGCGGGGCTGCTGGACATGACACCATTGTTCAACCTGTGCCTCTGTCTTCCCTGGCCAGATCAGTCATGGCTCCTTGTGCCACTAGTTTCCCTGGATGATTGCATGTGATGTAGTGCTTGTCACCTCAATCATGTCTATGCAGTCTTCCAGCTAGGGCAAGGATAGTTACCCTGAGTGCAGAGATAACAGGTATCGGAGCTTATACATGTGTGTTGATCAGGTGGACTTAGATTTGTGGAATGACGTCCAGAGTCAATGTGTCCCTGAGCCAGAAGCGAAGTGAGATACAGCTCCCATTCACTTTAGAGATTGCGGATTATGCTGTGTTGATGAGGTTGTGGTTAGTTGCTGGCTCCCAAGATCTGCTGCCATGCAGTCAGGGTGTTCTTAGTTATGGCCAAGGCTGTGTGCGATGGGATTGATTATTATTTGCCTCAGGAGGGCAATACATCTTCAGGGTACTTGCCGCTAAATGCACCATCTCACGAGTTATATCGAGATTTGTGTGGTCGTATCTGGTTTCTGTTGTTGTGATCAGTTCTTGAATGCTGAGACCTGCTCCAGTGTCTCGGTAAATGAAGCCGTCAGATACGCCGGCCCTGTTGTCTGGCTCTACGATATGACGCCTGACATTCTAGGAGAAACGGAAATGATGCCTGTGTCCAGAGACAAGTATTCCTACCCTCTTTGTCTTTTCAGTATAGTCATGTTGAGTGGCTATGCAGATGCCGTTGTCACAACTGGTACAAGGAAGGGTTGCCAGAGCAAATGGTGACGAGCAAGCTTTTGGTCGAAAGTAAATATTTTGTCCCATTAAGCTGACCCATTGGCCCCGGAATTTTGTCACGGGGTTGGCGTTTGTGGAAATATCTGCTTTGTCTCCCATCCAGATCTTTAGACCTTAGTCATTTCCAGATCGCAAAACCTACCAATGATTGCTTCATGCTTACTGCCCCTTTAGAGGGGTTTTTACTCTCTTTTGCCCTGGCAAGAATGTGACAGCGCTTAGAGCCCTCTAGATACGGTGTCACATCAGTGTTTGCGAGACGGAGTAATGTTTTACACAATATGTATTTTGTGATTAAGAAATATGTCACGCTCGTCAAAAAATGGGTATCATTCCTTCATCGTCCTCATGGCTGGTACGCAGCCCCCCACGTCTTCCTCAGTCCACCGTCCCCCTCCGCTGTCGGTGTCGCGGGCGGTGGCGTCACGATGAATTCGATCGTCTCGCTCAAAGCCCTGGGCCTCGTAATGCCACCGGAAGCGGGCCTCAATGACTCCGGGATCTCTCGAAACTCCTCGTCTCCGCCGCCGAGCAGAGCCCGGCTCGCCTCGCTCACATTTCTCTGCCGCCTGTCCTCGTCGGCAACTTCCGGGCCGTCGTCTTCCTCGGCCTCTCCTCCCTCCTCGGGCATGGACCCGACCGCACCCCTCTCGCTGCCGTCGCTGGGTGCCCGCCCGAGGCTGTCCCGGACGGACTTGGCGCTGGGCACGGCCCCACTGCCCACGGCGATGGCCGGCGGCTCGCCCCCGGCCATGACGCTGTCCAGGCTCGACGACCTGCTCCCCTTGCCCCAGCCGAATGCCGCGTCCAGGGCGTCGTCGACGTCGTTTTTGAACTTCTGCTGCTGCTGCGTCACGGTGCGCTCTGTGCTGGACTGCGCACGGCTGCGGGTCAGGGGCGCGCTGCTGCTGCGTCCGCCGCTGTTGGAGGTGATGGACCCCTGGCTCATCCGCTGCTGTCTGGTGCGGTGCTGCCGGACGTACTCCTCGAAGGCCGTGTCCCGGGTGTGGTTGTACGAGGCGCGGCGGTCCATACCTGTGCCCGTCACCGAGATGTAGGATGCCGGCCTCTTCGGGATGACCAGATCAGCTGCCTCGGCGGGCGGCGACCCTGGTTGTGACTCGGAGATCGTGGTGATACCGCCCAGGAGTGCGGATGACGAGTTGGCCCGGCTGCGGCTTGCCTGCTCGTTCGTTGCGTCCACGTCGTTGGTCAGGCTGAAGTTGAGGCGCCCGCCGACCTTGACGAACGAGGATCCCCGCGCTCGAGTCTCGGTGCCAGTGGGCTCTGCTGGCGGTGCTGTCGGGGCTGGCGATGTGATGTCGACCGCGTTGCCTAGTGCTATCTCCCTCGAGGCCCACGATGCCCGAAGCTCTACGTCCCAGTCGTCGGACTCGTTGCGGGAGTGGAGGAACTTTTCTTTGCGGTCGCTCTTGAAGCCGAAGGGTTTAACGTTGCCTGGTTGGTCATAATCGTCGTATTGGGCCAGGCACCTCCAGATCCAGGCGGCGTATGAGCCCAGAGCAAGTACAGGGATACTGTTGCTTGGTCATCAGCATTAAAATCCGGACGAGGCAACCTGTTAGGTCGATCTTACATCAGGATACCGTGGATGACCTGTGTGCCAGTGACCCATGAGGAGAGATCCGTGGATGACATCAATCCCCCCATTATCATGGACACAATAATTCCCACGAGCTTGATGAGGTTGGAGACGACCATCTCTTTCGGTGTCAGGGCCTCGGCAAATGTCCTGAAGATCTCAAATGATGTACATAGTATCGAGATAGCTGCGAAACCTATACTTATGGATTCCCACCTAATATGGTCGTCAGTATATACATGACCGCGCTGGTGAATGGTCTACAATACTCACGCAACTGCCGTTCCCTTCGTTTCATCGTCGACACCAATGGCATTTGCTAGGAGATACGCGCATATGCCGACGAGGACGATGTACAGCGAAATCTGTACCAACCAAGACGGAACGAGGACCATGAGCCGCCATTGGGCCCGGTCAAACTTTGCCTGGTCGCGGTGCTGCACCATCGTCGTGGCCCCTGTCCAGAAGATGGGTGTGTGGTGGATGTTTGGTGTGACTGAGGCTAGCTGATGTCGTGAGAAGCTTAATCAGATGCCGAGAGACGTGGGAACACGGGATATCGAAGAGTGCCGGAGCTATATAGCTGCGGAGATGGGTTGCCTTTAGTCTAGCCTTGCGGCAGGAAGCAAGAAAGTGAATTATGGAAAAAAAGGGCGGTGACAGTAACAACCTAAGACGGGGCGCTCTAAAACGACGTAGGATTCTAGCACTGCTAAGAATACGGCATCCCCAGATTTCGAGAGAACAAAGAACGTACACAGCCCACTTTTGGATGCCCACAGCCCGGTGCACTGGAATCGGGCCCCGGCTGGAGAAGGAAATTGAAGCTTCGACGACTGTGCGGCGAGGCGTGCCCACTAGGCTGCCACATTCCGAGAGAAGATGGAGCCAAGCCACCGGAGCAGGGCTTATGGCCCGGCCGACTCATCAGCTACCACAGTAGATGAGAAACGGAGATGGAGATGAAGGTTCGTTCAGTGGGCAAATGACGCGAAGAATCAGACGCTCTGAGCGTGTTGAGATCCAGCGACAAGGGGCGGCTCCACCTTCACGATATTTGACATCAGGGCCGCGCAATCCCCCGGCCGGACTGTGCTGTGTCTTTACGACTGAAGCGCATCTCGCCCGAGAATGACTGGGCGGTCTGTCGTGTTTCTTTTCGACGGCCAAAGGGGGGGGAAGGAATGATGTGCGATGCCATTGCGGCTGAGCTCAATTAGCTTTCCCTGGCTTCGGTCCGGCATGTGGTGTGTCGCGGGGCGGACAAGACACCACTTGGACGACAACGGCCCAAGGGAATGGGTAGGATCCCGCGTGGATGGAGCCCATTCACAAGGCAGATGTGGCTCTGACAGCTCCTGGCGCGGCTCGCGTTGGAAAAGGCCAAGGCCCCAGAAGCTTTGTCGAGGGTAAAATGCAGATCACAGACAGCGTTCGCAATCCTTCAGGATGACATCGCAGGAGCAGACGGCAGCAGAGGCAGCAGAGGCAGCAGACAACAGAGCGCTCCGCTCTGTTGCCGGCCGCTGGTGGCCAATCCCCAAAGGACAGCGAATCTCCGTAGGCAAAGTTCCGAGTCGACCTGGCAGCCCTGGTTGGTGGCTCTCGACAGGATGGAGTCGGTGGCTCACTGCGAACCCACAGCGAAGTGAGCCACTCCCTCATCAGCCGAGTCGCGCGTGGCCGGGCGGACCCGTTCTGCGCTGGCGTGTCTTGATGAGGCTCATTTGCAGTGCGTGCCCGGCACTGCAAGAGGATGCCGGGCCTAAAAATAGAACTATAGCCCAAGCTCATGAATGAATGGGCACGGACTGCTCTGTCCTGTCTTCTCTCAATCGAACAGCCACAATCCTTCCAGCGGTCCTTGGATGAAGATTTTGATGAAGAAGATGGGGCTGGCGACGTCGACGAGGAGCCCACCATTTTTGGTTTTGATTGACTGGTTAAAAACAAGTTGACAAAGTGGATGGAAGATGCATGTTTCACCAGGAAATAAGCATATATCGTGCAAAAGGGCACCGCCGGATGAGACCCTGCAGCCAAAAGCAGCAGTGGAACCCACCCTACCACACACCCTGTCAAGATTTGTCCTAGCCTGCCCCCAAGGGCGTCGTGTCTCGGGCCAGCCACGTGGCGTCGGAGGAGACGCGACAAACGACCTCATCGTGGGAATATCATCGCGGGAACGCCTCAATGGTGGAGTGCACCCTGAGGACGCCGATCGGCGGCGACGCGGAACTCCTGACGACAACAATGATCATCCATTCGTTTCCCGATTTTGGCTGCTTGGACGCGCCGTCACAGGCAAACAGCCTCTGACGATGGAGACTTGCTACCGCCTAGCAGTCATGGTCGGGCCATGACAAGACCTGCGTTGAAGCCATTTTAATGGGCCTCAGGGAGCACATCGCGTCCAACTCTAGCCGCCTCAAAATTTTGCTCAACTTTCATCATGGTCAAGTCTGTATCTTGAGAGCAAGGCGGTATCTTGAGAGCAAGGCGGGCACGCCACTGGGCCTTAATTACGAGGACCCTCTCGATTTCTCTACGACAGGACGGAGTCGCGACAGGATTCTAACTCCCCCACAGCCAGCCCAAAGAAAGGCCCCGGAAGAATTCCAAGTGGATTTTGGTTGTGTTGACCTGGCCAGCCCGCAACACGACCCCAGAGAACACAGTCACATGACAAACAGTCCCATTGACGAGCAGGCCCCCGTCGGTGACTGTTCTGTGGTTCTGAAACGCCCTCAGCATGGGAGAACTAAACCAGGACAGCCCTGGTCCCCCAGCGAGAATGCCCAGGTTCTGAGCGTGCTCAGGAGCAAACGATACCGCCCAGCACTTGAGACCCCTGGGTTCTTATCTGGTACTCACCGGGGGCCTGGTGAGTAGAGAACAAGACCTGTTTCGTGTTTGCTTCTCACCTCGCATATATGTCCGTTCCTGGAAACCCGCAACACACCAACCCCCCCCCCCCGAGGTTCAATATGCAGTGGAACCTGTGGAATATTGCTGTCAAGAGTTGGCGGAACATCATTCATGAGTTCAACGGGCATTAGTGGGCAGCAAAGCTGTTGGCAACGACTCACCTTGCCGAGCAGATTCATGCTCAGATAGGCAAGACTCAGGTTGGCACAGGCGAGCAACGGTCATTGTCAGTCATGAAAACGAGTGTGTGGTATTTTGGAAGAATGGGTTGGGCAACGCCGCAAGTGACCGTGTTGAAGTGAATTCGCCGTTTAAAAAAGATACCACGATGTACTACTGTCCTCGCCCGCCTCCCCGCCCTCTTCATCCTCCCTTTCACTTTGACGCCATCTACGGGGGTGCAGGAGCAATCTAGGCCCCAGGCCGCCCGGTCCAAAGCTCCATTAACAATAATAATGCGGCATTGCGCGGCTGCGTGAGCCGACCACACAAGATCCCGTCTCTACCGCCAGGCCACCGATCCCAGGGTCACCGCGAGGTTGATGCCTCGACGCTGCCCTCCGCGGCATCCTCGAACCCTTCCTTCGCACACACTCTCGTTTCATGAAAATGGGTCGTTTACAGGCCCTTGGCGACGGAGTCGAGGTAGACGCCGGCTGTGTTGAAGGCGACGACGCTTCCATCCTTGGCAGACATGGCGGGCTGCGAGGTGGTGGGCTGGCCAGCTGCGGCTTGGCGCTTGATGACCACTGGAGATGTCATGGTCAGTACGTGGACACTTGAGGATATGGTTTTGCCTTGACGTGGTACTCACAGTCTTCCTCTCCCCTGAGAGGAGCCGCCATGGCAGCGGCGAAGAGAGTGACGAGGGTCAGGAGTGTGAACTGCATCTTGGCTAGGCTTGTTGGATGTCGGCCGGCGACGGACTGATTACAAGTTGTAATGAAAGGTTTGTTGTTGAAGATGAAGATACAGAGAAAGACAGTACTTGGTCTGGACAGTAATTTGGCAGTGGGACAGAGAGAAAGGAGAGTGGCATGAAGATGGGGAGTAGGAGCTAAAGAGAAAGTGGTATTTGTATGTTGGCTTGGAGGGCATGAGATGCCACGGCATGTCACCTCGTCCAAGCACTCCATCTCAGACTCGGGATGAAGATCCCGTGGAATTCGAGACCAGACTTCCCCGTCACTCAAGGTGCACACGGGGTGGGACAGCATGGGGTGGGCATGTACAGCCTCGCGGGGGCGCCGCTGGGGGAGGTACCTGATGCTCATCATACCAGGCACAAGACATGCCATCCCAACAGCATTGCTGTACCGTACTGTATTGGTATAGCACTGTACTAGTACCGTAAAGACGGCACTAGGAATGGCTTAGCAAGCCTGACCGACTGGTAACTGCCAGCAGGGCGGACTGGGCATGGCACAGTAGTACGACAGTGCGTGTCAGGATAGTAGTCGAGCCCCAACTGCCCAGCCAAGGATGATGACATGTCCTGTCGCCTATGCTCGAGTACCCGCCCACGTATTCCGGCCGTGAGGGCAGCCGGACTCCTGAAGCATCCCCTCGGCAGGGGGGCAGCTGGGGGGGTGGTCGAGAAGACAGGAAGATTGACAAAACGAGCGGCAGTGGAAGGGTTGGATCGACAGGTTGTGTTTGCGTGCATGTCCCGTCGCCCCGCCCCCGGTCTCCAGTTTCCCAGTCCCCACCGAACAGAGTATGGAGACTGCAGACTAGACTACCGCCGCGTGCGTGCAGCCATTCCTTGGTGACGGTGTGCAGTGCAGGCAGAAAAGCTTGGGTGCCGTTTCCACTGCGGCGGGGACGCTGGAGACTGTTGGGTGTGTGGCCCAGCAATCAGACGGAAGCGGACGACAGGGCCCTTGTTGGGTTTGGATGGAGGCATGGTGAAACCTGAGTTGTGACGGCTTGTACCTGATCAGCCTCAAGGGCCGCCCAGACAGCCCAGCCTCAGCGGCTGCCGCCAGGAAACCGCTGCGTGGGGCCCGCGCTCCCCTTCCAAGGCAAGCAAGGCCCCCTGCTGCCCTCCTTTTTTTCCTGCTGCCGCCACCAGCCAAACCAAACGGTGCACACGGGATGGAAAGCTTGGCGATGCAGTCAATCTTGCTTGAGGTGGTTGATGATCCCCGCAGAGGGCTCAGGAGCCGCATCAGGGCGCGCTCCACCACAGTTAGACGCACGACCGGCTGCAGCAAGCAGAAAGGCCCAGAGCAGGGGCTTGGCATGGGAGAAGATCAGACAGCCTAAGAAGCCCTTCCCGTCCCTTCCGTGTTTCTGGTCTGGCCGTCGGGCTTGGGGCGCCTCTTCGAACCCTTCGTCCTATCACTTCCAGCTGCTGCTTCTAAGAATACCCTCACTCTTCGTCATGCCGCCGGGGCGGTACCCAATTGCGCTCAACACGGGCAGTACACAGCAGGCTGACTGTTCCATTTTTTACGTCGGCCGGCTTGTGAGACGTGGCTGTGAAGGCAGAAAGACAGACAGGCACTGCAATCAGTCATCTTGTCGGACAAAGAAAGGCAGCCGCAACAGACAGCGTCTTGTCTCCCCGACAATAATACGGTAGCACTGTTTGACACAGGTCGAATCGACTGCAAAAAAGACCGCCAGGCACAACCTCCGTCCATCCCATCAGTGGAGCCACGGCTTGTCAATGATCGATCGACTGCCAATCTTGGTTTCAAGCCACAGAGCAGCAGCAGCAGCAATGCGTGGGAGCAGATGAACCCCGTCATAGCACTTGATATCTACACAGTAACCAACCCGTCCGGTACTGCCTGCACAGCCTGCCTTCACCGTCTCGTCATGGACAGGGAGCCAAGAGTCTGTCGACCCCAGACCACCCAGAGAACAAACGTGTCGATCGCCGGCGTCTCAGTTTGAGGCACCTAGTGCCAAGATGCCACCTGCCCTGGTGCTCTGGTGCTTCTCTGCGGCACTGGATGACGACGCTCTCTGGCCCGACCGCCCCAAGGCTCACCTTTGTCATCAGCACGTGCTGTCAGGCTGTGTGCCACGACGTGTCTCTGGATGAACCGCCCGTCCTTCTAACTGTCAGACTGTGCAGTATACCGTCACCCAGAGACGAAGACGGATGCTGTCGATCCCGAAGCCACTCCCAAGACAGGGGTAGATGCCGTCTCGAGTCAGCAGCAGGGCAGGATGCATCGCGACGCGTTTGAGAAACTCGGTCCTGCCATCTCAATCCTTCTGCTTCAGCCATCCCTCTACTTTCATTCACCGCATCGGACATTCAAACCTGTTTCTTGACTCGCTAGGGCACTCGTCGAAGCGCTCTAGAGACTGTCGCTGCAGGCCAAGACACGGCGCAACGCGACTGTCCACAATGGGTCAATGTCAACAGGTTGGATACAGCGGGAAGGCCGACTCCTGAAAATTGGACATGGTTTCCAGCGCATGGTCGCCAATGTTGGCGAGCGGCTTCTTGACCATCCGGGCCGACACCCATCTGAGGGCGATCATCTCGGGAAAGAGCACGACACAGGGTCAGCATTCAAACATTTAAAGAGCCCACGGCCGTCTAGGCCCTATACTGGATTTCCGGCTTGCCATCGACACATTCGTCAGGGACGACAGCTCGCAGACAACGACGGAGACGCCCCCAGATCAGATGCTGTTCGTCCCGCCTGAAGGGCTGGCGGCTCACGTTGAGATGATAATGGGACTGCTCGCGGATGAGACGACCTGGAAGACGCCACTAGCTTGACGCATGACCATCCAATGGAGAAAGGAGCCTTGCCTTGCCCTGTCAAGGCTGGTGCAGACGAATGTCAGGCTCATCAGGTGCCTGCGCGACACGTACATCTCTGGCCGCGGCCCTTTCATTTCATTCCGGAGCAAGGGCTCATTGGTGATGAAGCGCTACGTGGCTGCAGCGTCCCTCTCCCTTGCCTTCTTCTGCATCATGGCCGAGCGGACATGGCTACTCCTCCAGGGGCTCTCAAGCCGCTCATCTTCCCGAGTCTTGACGATGGCCATCGCACCCAGCAGCTCCAAGACCTCGGCCCTGTCCATAAGAGACACAGACACGCCGCCGACAACACCACCGCCCCATGCAAGCATACCGGCCAGCTCCCGCCCATACGTCTCCTCGCCGAGGTCCAGCGCCCGGAGCGCGTCACCCACCGGACTGGAACGGTTCGCGGCAAGGAAGCTCTCCGCGTCGGCGACGGTAATCTCGCCGCCCGCGGCGCTGGTGACAAATGCGCACTTGAAGCTCATGGGTGTCATCTCCGTCCTGAGCAGGTCCCGCCGCACCCCACGCCACTGCTGGACGAGCAACACTGTCCACTCGCCCCGCTTGATGTCCTCGAGACCCGCCGTAGCCCAGTCGCCGCTGCTGTGGTATGACCTTTTGGCGTAGTAAAATGCTTCGCCGGGCAGGGGCTTGACGACTCGGTGACCCTGGTGATGTGTCAGCTTGTGTGATGCCCGCGTGCATTGGTAAAGGGTTGTTTCGTACCGGGCCAGCCAGGCCAAAGAACTTGACCATGTTCTGATCACTATGCGCGTGGGTGCAGTCGGCGTAGTACTCGTAGTCCATCCTGCCTCCCAGCTCCTCCTGGGTGGTGGCTGCCACCATCCAGCTCTGCAGGACGTCGAGTGTCTGCCCTGGTGTGACGGGACAGTCACTCATCTGGAACGTGAAGTACTGGACTGAGTTTTCCCCGAACGTCCTACCGTCCTTGGGCTCATACTCGGCGGCTCTAGCTTGCCAGGACGAATCGCCCAGTGATCCGAGGTAGAGGATGTTGGCAACTTGTTTGACAGGCGACACGGGCGCGGGGACCTCTCCGTCGAGGCCTTCGCTATACCCAGGCCGGAACAGCCTGTAAGACTGCTCAAAGGCCTTGTACAAGGTCTCGGCGTGGTGAGCCGCGGGCTGGCGGTGTAATGTGGCAGGATCGCTCGCCGAGGACGGCGGGGGCACGATTTCCGGAAGACCCAAGTCGGCTCGCCGCCTCCATGACTGCTTGTCTCCCGGATGTGGCCACGCACTTTCAAGAGTGTCCTCGTCGATAAGGGGCGAGGCGATGGTAGCCGCATCTATGGCTTCCTGTCCCTTGAGAATCTCGGTGAAACGGGCATGCGTCCTACTTATTACCGCATCGTCTTCCCCTATCATGTAGTCCCGCTCATAGAACAAGTCGCCGTAGAATCCCCCGTACTCCCAAGCAGACAGGGGCGTGTTGCCAAAGGCTCCCCGGATTATTCCCTCATTCGCATCCCTCTGGGGCAGGACGAAAACAAAAGCATACCTGACTGCGGCCGGGTCGGTGACGTCCAGGACGGTACAGCCCTCGGGGGCGGCGGAAAGGGGCGCGTTGAAGGGTTCATGGGTTGCGTTGTACCCCTTGCCCGTCTCGGGCGTCATCGAGGCGCCCTGAAGGAGGCAGGTGGCGACAAAGGGGAAGGCCGGCCTCTCATCGCGGTAGTCCGGGGACGCCTCCCACTTCTCCGAGGGAATCCTGCCGGCCAGCTGGAGCTCGTGGAGCAGCAGGGCCCGGTTGGACGGTTCCTGGAAGAGGGCGATGACCCTGCGGCAGCTCTCGACGGCGTGCTCGCCCTTATTGTCGTAGTGGCGGTAGAGCACGGCGAGTGGGCGATAGCGCCCATTGACTTTGGCGATAACATATAGCACGTGTGGGCTCCCCATGATCGTTTAGACGGTGCAAATAACAACCTTCCTTTCAGAAGAGATATTATCGCAACACACTGGGATCTTATTCTGGCACAAGAAAAAGGACAGGCGTGCATCTTAAATCGACCCAACGCCTGCACGGCCAGCCCCGCTGTTGCGACTGCTGCCTTGGTTGGGTGGAGGCTGCCGCCGAGCCTCACAACCAACAATTCTCCAAGAACTACACTGGGAATCTCGACACCTGGTGATAACGTAACGACGGAACAAGTCACAGGATCATCCTCACGCGCCCATAACAACCTTTGAGAAAGAGTCCCCGACCCCCTTCTCCTTGAGCCACGCCTCCAGCGCCGCCATGTCGCCCCTGTTCTTCCTCGTGCCGTGCTTCGCGCCCAGGTCGTCCGTGATCTCGCTCATGCCCGCAAACCTCCTCCCCGCCGGCCCGCACTCCTCGCGGAACCTCTCGCTGACCTTCTTCTGGTGGCTCGGGATGTCGCCCCAGCTCTCGTTCTTGATGGCGTTCATGTAGCCGTCGATGTGCCCCGAGCTGCCCTCGAGGCACAGCACCCCGGGCTTCCCCGCCAGCACGAACCCCGTCAGGCCGTACGCCGGCGCGTACGAGACCAGGTCCTTGCGCTTCTCCCGCGTCGAGAGGGACGGGAAGTAGAACCACACCCGCGTCAGGGGACCGGCTTCTTTTTTTGGCTTTGAGGGTTCCTCTCGTTGTGACTGTGATGCGTTGAGATAATATCTGGGCGCGTTCTCTTGGATGTGGTCGAACGCCCCCAGGACATCGCCCACGGGCATGCCGGTGCCCAGCTCGGCGAGCTCGGCCCGGGACATCCACACCGGCTGGCGTAGAGAGTACGTGAGCGGCGGGGGCTCTGTGATGTCGGCGTCTGCCGACGCCAGCGGCACAGCTATGCTCATCTGTATCTCAGGCGGCTGCGCCTCGGAGCCTTCGACGTTCAGCGGGATGGCCATGTTGAAAGTGAAGCTGGATGGGGAGTTATCGCCTCCGCCGGGCGGCGCCGAGGACTCGCACCATGATCGTACCCCCTCGATGATCCCGTCTGTGATTGCGTCTGAAGTCCCTGTTGAGCTTGGGTACATTGCCCTGATCAACTCGACCATCGAGAGTTGAGCTTCGAGCAGGTCCTTCGGCAGGGTTGCCCCCGCGCCTCCTGCCATCTCGCAGTGTTGCCTCTGGCGGCCAGTCACAGCACTTCCTCACAGCTCTTGCTGTGATATGAGCAGTTTTCCGAATGTTTTCATGGAGCAAACGCTGTGATCCTCACTTGTCTATCAGGCAGTCCTTGACTGCTGCTGTCTGCTTGAGGAGTTGATATGAGCCAAAATTTCCGATGCCAAGCCCCAGACCTCCAGACCTCAGGATAACAAGTCCGTGAAGGGCGGCAGCGGTTTGGGATATTGGATAAGCATGAGACTCACATATATGATAGCCCTGTAAGCTAAGCTGGGAATGATCAATGGTCTAATAGCTGCCCGTTTTTCCCATTCTTTGCGCTGTTCAAGGGTTGGCCCATGGTCGTGTGTCTTGGCCAAGAATAGGTAGCTCAGGGTCCAACCCTTGAGATGCGTACCTACTGTGTCAGCTCAGGGTCAGTGCCTATACAATTTGGTCAAGTCAACTGCGTGTTCTCAGATGAGACTTATATGACTGGTCAATACATGACTTGTACTCAAAATGCGAGATCACCTACAACACGGCAACCAGTGATTGAGCTTAAGGCTGATGTCAAATCGTAATGCATGTTGCTCCTAACACGGCCTTGAATAGCATTAAATGTTTTGCTTCTTAAGATTAACTTATACAGACTTCATCCGACTGTCCTATTTATGCGTTGCAAAGTTTCCACGACAGACGTCAAACGGAGAATGAACAGTACAAGCATAGTTCTGAGATAAATCATGACAACGAGACTAATCATTACGAGGGAGGGTCATGTAATGGAACCAATGACTCTATTGGTTTGAGATCTTGGGTCTATAGCCTTGTAGTTGAGGTTCGGCCACGATGGTATTCTGCTTCCGTCTTTATGTCGCCTTTCTAGAACAGTGCTTAGGCACCAGCCGTCTCTTTATTAACGTCGCTCGTGATAGTCTCCTCGGGCATTTCTTCCGGCGGCTGGTTTGCTTGAGTCTTTTTCAACTCTTCGTGTCTTCGCTCTACAGGAATGAAGATGTCGTAATACCTGGGCATCACAAATCCCAGCAATATAAGCAACATGCCGAGATGTGCCAGGATGAAGCCTGCGATCATCATGGGGTCGTATCGCAGGGTGTAGAACTCGGGGTATGCGAAGCTGAATATGATGGCTAGTACCGGGCCGCTTATGTACCGGAGCAGAACTGGCCAGAAGGTAGGAATCTTCCAGTTCTTGCCGTGCCCAACCACCAGGTTGAGGTCACGCCGGAGCTGGTTGCCCTGTGATTGGATTAGCTCATGTCCCAGCCGACCGATTGTCCGTGCTTGACTTACAGAATAAAATGCCAGGTACCAGAACCGGCTTGTCCATTTATTAGCCTTCCAGAATCGAGCGGCAGCAGAGTCTGGGGTCTTCGCGATGAACACTGCCACCAGGGAGCAGACAATATAGAGACCAAAGCCGGCCCCAGCCCCGGCCGCCGGGATACCGGAGCCGTGCGCAACAGAGACGCCAACAATTTGCCCCCCGATGTATCCCACGTTGTAAAGGATGAAAGCAGGCAGGCCCGTCTGGCTGACGACGTCTTCCCAGCGGTAGACGGTGGTAGAGCTGACGACCTCTGACCAGACCACGAAGATCAGAGCAACATTATTAATCCACCGGTCGATGCCGTCGAGGAGGTAGAAGCCGAATTCAGTGCAGTATGGCAAGCACATGAGGAACGACAGCAGTGTCAATCCCGTGACGATGGTAGGCCTCGACGCCTTGGTCATTCCCGAGTCAGTAATGAGTGTCGCCACAACGTCCAGCATGACAAAGGCCGAACTGAAGCCTAGGACTATGAGGGTAAAAAATAGCAGGACGGCCCAGAAGTTTGCACCTGGCATCTGGATGACGGCCTCTGGTAGCGTCAAGAAGCCCACCACAAAAGCACCCAGCCGCTGGCCTGGCTCGGGCCAGAGCTCCAGGAAGCCGACCACGCCAAAGATGGCAAAAGCGGCGACGTTCTCAAAGAGGACGTTACTGCTGCAGATCAGGATGGCGTCCATCACCGCATTAGAATACTTGCCGTTATACGAGGCGTACGAGGTAAAGTAGCCAAAGCCGATGCCGGTGGAGAAGAAGACCTGGCCGACGGCGGTCTGCCAGACTGTCCCCGATGCGAGCTGGTCGCCCCTCCAGGTAGCCCAGAGAAGCCTGATCCCAGCGCCGGCGTTGGGCAGAGACGCGGCGCGGCCGACAAAGATGATGGTGGTGACGATCGGCAGGCCCATGGTGAAGTATACGACGCGGCCCGTCATGCCGACGCCGCGGAAGATGGAGAACCATATCAGGAACCAGACGAAGGCGCTCCAGCCCACCGTCTCGCCCAGAACGCGCACGCCGGCGTACTCGGTGTACGCCGAGACCTCAGCGTTCCCAGCCGTCAGGTTGCCGGGGATGGGGTCGGGGTTGTCGATGACGGTGCCCATGTAGAAGTCTTGGACCTGGCCCTCCCACGGCAGAGGGCTCGTAAAAGAGTGCCGGAAGTAGGTCATGATCCAAGCAAGGTTCACAGTGAAATACTGCACGACGATGAGGCTGACAAAGACCGGTCCCATCCCGACGCCCTTCAGCCTCCTGTTCACGTTGTTGAAGGCGACGACCGTCCCACCACGGTAGGTCTGGCCGATCGAGACCTCGAGGATGAGGGCGGGGATGGCGATCAGGAAGACGGCGATGAGGTACGGGATGAACCACTGCAGGCCGTAGTTGTTGTAGACCACCGAGGGGTACCGCAGCAGGTTGCCCTGGCCGGCGCAGCCGCCCATGGCGGCGAGGAGGAAAGCCGCCCTCGACGGCCACTGATCACGCCCATCCTCGGCTTTCGGTGGGGGCGGGAGGAGCCAGCCGCCGATCTTCTTGAGTTGTCGCAGCCAGGCACTCTGGTTCTGTGCCAAGTTCATAATGGTAGTGATTGGGACTGGAATGCGGCGGCGAGGCGGACGTCCACGGTCCCCACCCGCACGGGGGACATTTTCTCTTATACCAAACCCACACCTCCCAAGAGACGCACATGCACATGCACAATGCGCAGCAGAGAAAACCTGGAAGATGTCGGTTGCCCAATGGAGGTCGGATCATACGTTCGCCCACGTAGGCCAAGTGCCCTAGGAGCCACAACGACAATCCCTTCGACTTGGCGTGCACCAGTCGCCAAGGCCGTCAGCCGTAGCCGCGTACCCGGCGTCTGGTTCAGCGAGCCATGCTTTTGTGGGGTTGGAGCTTGATCCCGGGCGGCACGCACTGGCAGGCAGGCAGGCTGGCTGGCCTGGCGAGAAGGCGCATGCCTCCACAATTCTTGTGGTGTTGCAGCAAGATCTGCGCCGGTTGGTAGTTGAAATGGACAGGTCCGACTCCCGAGGTTTGTGACCATCGAGTTCCTCCGTCAGCTGTCGGTCATGGTCCCTCTCGCGGAAATGGGGGCTGAGAAGGGCAACATGTCCCCCCGTGCTCAATTTCTCGGTCCGCGTGCCCCACGTACTCGGAGAGGGTACATCTAGTCATACGCCCGCGCACAACGAAGCTGAAGTCGCTGACTTCACCCGAACAATGAATCACGCCATCGCAAACTTGCTTTTGCCCAGGCCGTCCTCGCTCTGGGCCGGCCCAGGGGCTAAGCTCATCTGTAGTCAGTGCTCACCAACGCCTCAGGCATGTTGCCTCGGGATATACCAACCCTGAGAAACCGATATAGTCTGATTGGTATATGAGTTATCAAAGTGGTCAACTTCACGAGAGCATCCTCATACCAGGGCCTCTGTCAAGTCTTACACGTTCAAGCCGTTCTGCCCAACCGTGTTCTCCTCCTTCCTTCTCAGCCGCACCCACCACTTCCCCTTCTGCTGAGCCGGCACAAAAACGCCATTCACCACCCCATTCGTCGGGGGACCGGCGGGCGCAGCGCTGGTCTTGCGCCGCTTTGCACCCCTCCTCAGGCTCATTCGCCTCCTCCCGCGTACGACGGCGGCCTGAGACTCGGCTGCCTGCAAGAGCTGCTGCTGGAGCTGGAGCCGCCTCTCGTGGCGGCTGCGCGAGCGGTCGCTCCACCTGCCCATGTTGCTCTCGATGAGGTCGCCAAGTTGGCGGACTGCGCGCATGCCGGCCCGCGTTTGCAGGACGAATATCAGCAGGAAGAAAGGGACGCAGACCCCGACCACTGGAATACCTGGGGTCAGCTATTGAAGTCTTCAAGGAATGTCGCATGAAAGGGGGGAAAAGAATTTGCATCCTTCACTGATCTAGCGAGCTGCAGTCCAACGGACGCAAAGCTCGTCAGACACATGAGAAGATTTGTGGAAACTTGGAAATTGCTTACTAGTCACAGGAAACCGCCAGTCGCTGGCTGCGATCGTGAACTCGGTGATACCGAAGACAGACTACCCGGTAATTAACCAGAGCACCTCAGATTTCCCTGCAATCAAATGACCCAAGGTGGAACAGCTGGCAGATACTTACCGTGACAAACGTCAGAGGCAGAAACAGCATCGACACGCCTGTGAGTATCTTGATGTTGTCGCCCTGCTCGATCGCCCTGCGGCTCTCCTTGACCGAGCTCCCGCTAAAGAGCTGCTCCCGCAGGCTCACAATCTCCTGCCTGACCAGCTCGTTGGCCTTGAAGACCTGCTTCAGGTCCTCTATGACCTGCTCCAGCTCCTGGCGGAGCGTGCCCAGCTGCGACAGGTAGTTCCTGCCCTCGGCGCTGTCCGGGTCCGGGTGCGGCCACAACGTCCGATCGCGACCCGCCCAGAACTCGGGCGTGAAGGTGTCGGTGTAGGCGTTAATCATCGACTTTATGCCGTCGTTGATGACGCCGAGAGAGTTGTAGGCCCAGAAATACCGCCGGCTAAAGGTGAAGTCCGCGTCCTCGAATAGCAGTTTGTCTCGGAGCTTGACGTCGAACATGAATTGGTGCTGTGCGGTGACCCGAAGTTAGTGACAGTCATCTACACAAAAGTGCTGCGAGCTATTGTCTCGTCCGAAGGGGGAGAATAGCGGACGTACCGGAGGAGTGATCAGCTTCTCAATTCGATCATTCAGCTGCAGATACCTTTTCGTAGCGTCCTTGTACTCGGCAACAAGGCGGTTCAGGAATACGTACGGGCCATTGTAGTAGCATGGCTTCCTGATGGACTCATTCTCTGCGTGTATATGATCTGGGAAGCACTGGATGTTAAGCAGATGGTACGGGGCGAAGGTGTCGTAGACTGCCCCAAGCTTGGACCCCTTCCTCCGGCCCCTTCGCAGCGGCACCTTGCTGACAGGCTCGCCCTCCAACGACAGGGCGAGGATGGAGCTGCACTCGGTGATATTGATGTGGTCCGGTGCCTTCTTATCGGCCGGCCGGTGGTCGAACTGCTGCCAAGGGGCTGGTGTGAGACCATCTCCGACCACAGTGTAGTATTTGAAAACAATGAAGAAGGTGCTCTGGTGCATGGGATTCGCTTCAGCCGCTCTGTGCATGTATGCAGTGGTTTTGCCCTGGTTTCCATGGGGAGACACGAGGTGCGAAAACAGCTCGTCCATGTCGAAATGCTCGCTCATTGCCAGGTGGATGCCCGCAAGGATGGCTGACGATGGCTCCTGGAAGACCCTAGAACCAATTGTCAGAATAAAGATCCAAGGAGAAGAATGGCTGGCTTCACTGACGTGACACGACCCACAGCCTTGTCGTCAAGGTTGACATCCTATAGATTGATCAGCGCCCCGGCCCTCGTGGGAACAAGCACTCGCGTTGGCGCGTACCTTGATAGTTTCCCACACGGTAGCTGGATCGAGCACCTCATCCTCTGCAGTTCCTCTATCGTCGTGCATAGTGGTTGACTGCCCATTTCTGTCGATATCATAGACCTCATAAGTGGAGGCCACGTTATCGGCAGCCAAAGAATCCGAGTCGCTGCCAAACAGCGTCGACGCCTCGCACTGGCGAATAACCTCCCCGAGCACGGCGACGGTTGCCTCCTTGTCATCCGTGATGTTCTTCAGATGACGAACCAGGTCGGGCCGTGAGTACGATCTCCGTTTCAACGGCTTCTGGACACGCGGCCACCAACTCGACTCCACCGGGAGAGATGCGCTCCGGCCCACCGGTGCCGGCAGCAGAGGTAGTGGCGTGAAGCTGCCAGAATCATCGTCGCTCTCCCACCCTGCGCCGTCAAGCACCTCGCTCGTCAGATTGGAAAAGTGCCTCCGGTCTGCTAGCTCGTTGGTAAGTCGCCGGGGCCGTGTGTCGACGGGGCTGAGTTGCAATGAGGCCGTCTCGCTGGAGAAGGTTGCCCGTGAGAGCGGCACGGGTGTGGAATCTCCAGTGACAGGGACCGCCCTCGGACTAGGAGACTGTGGTGATCTGTCATTGCTCCCTGCCCTTTCCATGCGCTGGCTTCCGGGCACGACATGCCCACGGTGGCCGTTCGTGGCCTCGTGCAAGGCTTTCAAGTTCTTGAGGTACTGCTCCTGAGAGCGCTCCAGGGAGCGGAAGAGCTCATCGACACTTCTCTGCTGGGTAAATGACATTGCGGTGCAAAGGTTCGTGAGAGACGGCGGGTTGCGAGAAACACGACGAGGCCCAAAAAATACCCAGGCGCTTCAACGAAGGACAGGAGGGTTTTAATTGTTCAGCAGCCCTGCGCAGCTCCTCTCGGGAGAGCTGCCCATCACCAGCCAGGCTGACGCCCAAGCCTCACCGAGCTTCTTTCCCTTCAAATTCAGGGCACGGCAGTTGGTGTCATGTCGGCCATTGGGTTGTTTTGTAAGCTCAGCCGCAATCTGGCACCGCGGGTGCCTTGATTTGGCTGCCGATTCAGGACAGGTCCAAGACACAAGGAGCAGCAGCATTTCAGTCACTTGACCACACAGCAGACGCCCAATTCATATGAGGGCGTGGCAGGAGAGCGTCCATTCCCTGTTCAGCTGTCCAGCCCGCTTTGGGCCTGTCGAGCCAACCCCAAGGTAGCATGGCTTCGCGGGCTGCCAAGACGAGCAGGCACGGGCGTGGGGGAACGTAAGCAGCGAGGCGTGCTGGTGTCGGGCGGGAGCGATACCTCTGTTACCGATTCGCCAACCTGTTCGCCCTAATCTCTCAACTCTGCCATCCATCACTTTGCAGAGCCTCTCTCCTCCAACGGCGGCGTGACACCAATAACCTACGTCACCAGCCCAGAGAACATAGCCCGTGGGGTGTCCAGAGCCAGCCTCCGGTCTCGCAACAGGTAAGGCTGTGAGAAGATCCCCGGGCACGTAGGTCTCGCCTCGTCTGTGTCTGTTCAGAAAATGGTGGGAAGGAAGGGCGTACAGGAAGTCGGGCGGTTATATCGTGGCTCTGAATGACAGTCCAGCACTTGGCTGCAGTCCCGCCACTCTGCCAAGTTTCCACGAAAGCTGTCGTTCAAAATCGAAAAAGGGGAAAGGTCTATTACAATTCCGGACTCGGATTTAGTCTGAGACAGCGCGCAATACCACCCTGTATCTTGGTTCTGTAGTCTAGGACAAGTGAGGCCTGCCTGTCGTCTGCCAAATCCCCAGACCTGCCTGCCATAACCCCATCAACAGTCAAACTGTATGTATTTTTCGTAATGCATTAACCATCCATCATCCTGAGTCTAGTGCTTTGCCAACTCTGATCAAAGTAAGGGGATATCATGACATAAGGTAACGCCGGACAAGTGAGGTCAAAATGAGAAAAATGTGCAGTTAGTGGGCCATGACCTCCGAGTGTTGCGCGCCTGATCCTCTGTCAGTACAGTATTTCCACTTCGAACAATAAAGAAAGAGGCAGTGTGAGTGGCCGCGAGATGTCTCGACCAACCCTTGCGAAGCCACCCCCAACGTTGCACAGGAAGGCAAAGAAATCCTGGAGTACTAACCGGAATCGGGAGCATCATCCATGTCGACATCCATGCCGTCTCCGTCGGCCGGCTGGCCCTCCAGCTCCTCCTCCTCCTCCTCGATCTCGTCTTCACTCTCGCCATCAATGTCGACGCTGCCGTCCTCCGACATCTCATCGTCCTCGCGTGCGTGCTCGCCATTCTCAGCGGTGATGCCGGCCATGGAAGCGTCTGCAACGGCGGCAGAAGACACGCCATTGGGAGCAGCAACTCCGGCCGCCTCCTCACCGTCGTCCTCTTCGGCGCCGTAATCCTCATCATCGGGAGCGAGGTCGGCCTCTGGTTGCTCAGGAGGGAACTCAGCAGGAGCAGTCGCGTCGTTGTCCCTGGAAGAGTGGAAAAGAGCCGTCAGACGAAGCCCACACACCATTAGAGGAACAAACGTGGTGCAGTACATACCACTTGATGGCAAAGCGAGTCACACGGGGCTTCTCAGCGAGGATGTTGCGGCGGATCTTCTCGATGATGGGTTTGGCAGGAGGGTCGGCATTGAGCTCCTCGGACTCATATTCGTTGTTGACGTAGTATCCCACGCGCACAAACTCTCGGCCATCGTAGGCGCAAGTCAGGAGGACGACCGTCACGCCCATGACCTCGGCGTCAGGAATGCGCTTGGTGTCAGGGGCGTCCGCCTCGAAAATGAACTTGTTGACGCCGACGGGAATGGGCCCCACCAACAGGGTGTCCAGCTCCTGGTCATATTGATCGCTGTGTGGACCTCGGTGTCAGTACAGAGGGCATTCGAGTACGGTTTGCGCCGACGGTCAGCATGGCTTACGAGGTAGCAGAGCCGACGTAGGTCAGCTTCCACTCGAGATCTGCGGAGGGCAGTTGTCAGAGAGAGGCGGCTAGGCTTTGTGGTGGGGCTGGATGAGAGTTTCTCACCTTTCTCAAGCTGTTCCAGACACTCGAACGTGATCTCGAACTGGTAGTTGTCGGTGAACCTGGCGGGGTTGTTGAGGATATTGACCCCAAGAAGCGACACAACAGACATGGTGGGCGGTGGGAGGAGGATAAAAGTGGAATGGATGATGCTGTTTAGTGCTTGATTGTGCTGGTCGCGAAACTACTGGGAATGCTGCCTTCTGGTTCACAGAGTGCTCGGTGGCGATGGGACAGCGTTGTTAGAACAAGTAGCAGGACAGCGACGCTTGTGAAGGGCTGTTGTATTGTTGTGATGGTGATCCTAGACCGACAGAGGTAGAGAAGCGGGAGAGGAGGGGAGAGTCAAGCCTTTGAAGTAAATGAGGGCTGCAGTCCAAGCCAAAGTTGGTGGGTTGAGCAGCAACGACGCGCCTCCACTCTTCTTGTGTCTCTAAGACCGCGTTTAATGGAGGGCGGTCACGGAAGGTCGCGCCTGAGAGAGGACAGGGGTTGGGGGTCCCTGATCCATATCATGACAACCTTGGAAGGTACCTGCCCAGGTGGGCACTTGGAGTGAATGGGCATTGATTGGTGATGTCCTGTGTACGCTGCGCTCTTAGCGTGACCTGGCACGCCTGCTTGGGCTGGGAAGCTTAGCGGCCGTCTCCGGCAGGCACCTCGCCATGGGTTCCACTTCGAGGAGTCTAGCTCTTTCACTGAGCTGCCCAGGTCAAGGTGGTCGCAAAAACACCCAGGCTTGGAGTCAACCACCAGACATATTCTGCATGACCTGCCTCGTCCAGCTGTGCTTCACATTATACCCAGCAAGGTCGGCGGCCGACCAACACGGATCGTATCTCCAAGCCAGCTTCTAATCATCGCTACCTTCGTTTTCTTCTAGTTCTGCCCGTATTCTCTGCCACTCAATCCCTTGTTGCTCCATCGCCTTCCCTGCTGAAGGCTTGTCCTCTTGTGAAGGGCCAGCAGTTGTCCTCCGTCGCCACCGCCCCAGCCCCAAACGGCCGTCCTTTGTCAAAGACCAACTGACACCCCTCCACCCCATTTCGATGTGCTTCACCTAGATTCTGCGACCACCTGTCTCGTTGCTGCGGCCAATCCTCGCTCGCGCGACAGCGACGCCAGTCGCTTTTGAAAGGCGCCGATCTTCGTACCGATTCGTCCGCTGTTCAGCGGTAACCCTTCAGCGAACCCCCCACGACCAGCACAGACGTCTCAGCCATGGCGAGCGAAGCTGTCGAGGAAAACACATGGGCTCAGAGTGATGGCGACAATGAAGTCGAGGGAGGCAATGAGAATATACAACTTAGTGACAACACACAAGACCAAGACTTGAATCGTTCCGCTTCCGCTTCCGCTTCCGCTTCTGCAGCCCCTCAAACATCTGGTGATTCTGCGCCCAATACTGAAGGCGTTGCCGAAGATGTGGGTGAATACGACCCAGAGTCTGTCTCTGTGACTCCAGTGCCGCATGCCGGCCAGCAGGTGTCCCAGGCGCCTGCTGCTCAGACTGCCCCTCAGCCGGCCAACAAGAAGCGCAAGACGGCAGGGGGTTTCCTAGTGGGAGACTCCGAATCCGAGGATGATGATTCCCCGGCGCCTGCTCCTGCTTCCAATGTTGCCGTTGCTGAGCCAGCCCCGGCTTCTCACTCTCTCCCTCACCCTTCCCCTCATGCTCCCACTCCTGTCCAGGAAGCCCAGGGAGCTGTGTCTAATGTGCCCCTAACTTCTCAGGCGAATAATGCCCCAGCTGTGCCGGTCCAAGAACCAGACAGCGGCGCCGTTGCCCCGGCGGAGCCCGTCAACAATGGTGTCAAGCCTCCCCAGGATGTCGTCACCACGCTTGAGGCTCGCATCAAGGAGGATCCTCGGGGGACCATGGATGCCTGGCTGGACCTCATGGCCGAGTTAAGGGCGCGAAACAATGTCGAGAGCATCCGGTCTGTGTATGAGCGGTTCCTAGCTGTCTTCCCCCAGTCGGTAAGTCTGCTCGTCCCTAAAGCTGGCTGGATTAGTGCTGATGAGACGTAGGCGGATATATGGACCGCGTACATGGAGTTGGAGCTGAGCATGAACAACTTCGGTGGGGCGGAGGAGCTCTTCAAGAGGACCTTGCCAACTATCCGGAACGTGAGGCTGTGGACCGTGTATCTCGACTACATCCGACGGCGCAACGATCTGAGCGACACGACGGGTCGGGCTCGGGAGACTATCGCGCAGTGCTTTGAGTTTGTCCTCAGCAGTGTCGGCGTGGACAAGGATTCCGGCCCGATTTGGGCAGAATACATCCAGTTCATCAAGTCCGGGCCGGGCCAGGTTGGAGAGACCGACTGGGCAAGTCGGCAAAAGATGGACCAACTTCGAAAGACGTACCAACGAGCCATTGCAGTCCCCACTCGGAACCTCAACACGCTCTGGCGCGAGTATGATCAGTTCGAGATGGGAATTGACAAGAAGGTCGGACGTGCGCTTCTCGCCCAGCATTCTCCGAATTATATGTCTGCCAAGAGCACCAATATGGCCTTGGACAACATCACTCGAGGCCTGCAACGCACCAACCTTCCGCGCCTTCCGCCTGCACCTGGCTTTGACGGCGACGACGAGTACTCTGAGCAGATTGAGCTGTGGAAGAGGTGGATCAGCTATGAGCAATCCGATCCGCTTGACCTGAAGACAGAGGACCCAGCCACTTGGAAGAAGAGGGTCCACTACGTGTACCAGCAGGCTTTGATGGCGCTCCGTTTCTGGGCAGACATGTGGGTTGATGCTGGCGAGTGGTGCTTCGACAACGAAATGGTTGGTCCGGATGGAAGAGACACGGGCCTCGAGTTCCTGCTGCAGGGGATCGAGGCTAACCCGGAGAATGTCTTGCTGGCTCTCAAGCACGCCGATCGCATCGAGGCTACGCATCCCATTGTTGAGGGAGATGAAGCAAAGGCCAACCGAGGCAATGCCGTCAAAGCTCCCTACAACAAAGTCCTGGATACCCTGTATGACCTGGTCAAGAAGGCCAAGGACCAGGAGAAGGCGGTCATCGACAAGATCAACGCGAACAGTGCGGCAGATTCCGCGCCCCAGGGGTCTGCAGGTGACGAGGAGGATGCTGGTGCGTCGGAAGAGAAAGACGCCAGGATTGCTGCCAAACAGGCACAGATCAAGGCCATAGAGCAGGGTTTCTCGGCTCGGACGAATGTGTTGTCTCGGACCATTTCTTTTGTCTGGATTGCCCTCGCGAGGGCGATGCGCCGTGTCCAAGGCAAAGGCGTCGTAGGGAGCGCCATCGGTGGCATGCGCCAGGTTTTCACGGATGCTCGTCAGAGGGGCCGCCTGACTAGTGACGTGTATGTGGCCATCGCCCTCATGGAATGGAAGGTCTACAAGGACAATGCCGGCGTCAAGATCTTTGAGAGGGGTGCCAGGCTCTTCCCCGAAGACGAGTACTTCATGGTCGAATACCTCCAGTTCCTTCATTCGAGGGATGATTTCACAAGTAAGTTGATACTCGGCAGTCCCGTGCTCGGCCAGAAATTAACAAGTAGCACAGATGCTAGAGTCGTCTTTGAGAACTGTGTCAAGAGGATGGCAGAGAAACCCGGCTCTGTTGAAAAGGCCAAGGCCTTGTTTGCCTACTTTCACAAATACGAGTCACAATTTGGCGACAGATCTCAATTCGTCAAGCTGGAGCAGCGCATGGCTGAGCTCTTCCCTGAGGATCCTAAATTGGCTCATTTCAAGGCACGCTTTGCAACAGCAAACTTCGATCCGATCGCAGCTCGCATCATTGTGTCGCCATCTGCACAGCTGCGCCCCAAGAATATCATGCCCTCGATTGAGCAACGAGGATCGGTGGTGAACAGCCCTCGCCCATCTGTCCGACAGCCAAATAGTCCTCGGCCACAATTTGTCAACTCGCCAAAGCGACCTCTGCCAGTCGAGGATTTGGACGACTCGTTGAACCCGCCCCGCAAAATGCAACGAGGCGAATCACCGCTCAAGGGCGCGGCTGGCAGGCGCCTCAATCAGCAGAATCGCATGCAAGCTGCCCCCATCTCTCGAGACATCACTTTCCTCCTGAGCCAAATTCCGCCGGCCTCGGCCTATGACTTCCCTCGCTTTGACTCGGGCAACATGGTACGATTCCTTCGGGAGATTCCCGTTCCAGACTTTGCCTCTTGGAAGAGCAACCAAGACCGTGGTATCCGTGACAATGGGGCCCGGGCACCACCGTCGCATGCCCGCCAGGTCTCCACCGACGTCACTCAGTACCCATTCCACGGCCGCAACTCTCCCCGGCCTCAGAGCCCGTTTGGCGCAAGCCGTGGACAGATCGCCTCTGCTGCTGCCACTTACAGACAGTCGTCTCTCCGTCCCGGATCTAGTGGCTCGGGCTACGAGCCACCGCCTCCGGCTGCAGTGTACGCGCAGACTGGGCCGCCTGGACCGCCGCCCATGGGGTACGGTCCTCCAGCAAACGTGCCCACTCCGGATGGAAGCTGGCCACCACCTATTTATGGCGCTCCTCCGGGCCAGGCCCAATGCACCATTCCGAACCCTCCTTTTGGGCAGGGTCCTCAGCAGCACGACCAGTACAGTGGTCGCTATTACTAGGTTGAGCAACAGGCACCAACGGGGTTTCGTGGCCCCGGGAGAAGAACGCTGCTTTCTGCGTTCCCTGGCTCGTGTGGAAACAAAGTCTTGAACCTCCCGGGCCATCTTCAGAAGTCGACGCTGATAGGCACTGATGGGCACTGCACATACAAGCGAGAGCCCATCTCAGGATCCACAGAGCATGCCAGCAGTATGCAATTTATGAGTCTCACAAGACTAGGGCTTTGGTCAAATTTGATTCCGATGATTCAATCTGCACGAGTTGTCGCATCAGGGCGACAAAAGCATCTTGAATGAGTGCGCCATGTACTAATAAGGGGGAGGGGGGCTCAACTGCCTGTTGTGGCCCCGCGCTGTTTTCTTGGCCGGAGTTCAAGGGTGTGAAGGAGTCTCGAGGTGACAAAATCGCATGGGGTGGGCAAGTCTGATGGCCATTCTTTGATGAAGAGAAGCCAGGTTAATGGATGACCTTGTGGTATGGTGATGGCTTTCAGGACAAAAGGTGCTAGATTCTGAAGTATTGGTGACGACTCATCGAGTTCTAGCACGCCTCTAGGTCTTTGATCAAGGACAATCGCATCATTCCAAGGTAGTGAGATAGATCATGGAAGAGCATCTCATGAAACTCTAGCCTCGTCAGTTGCTGTGCATGTGCGACAAGCTCGTGTGTGCAGTATGTGAACATCAAAGCCAGTGGGGAAGAATCAAGGACACTATATTATGAATGGATGTGTAAGAAAGCTTGAGACACTTCAACTTTGTTCAGTCAACTGTCAATGCCTCATACAGCAACAAATGATACAGGAAAGTGAAAAACTCAAGGGTGAAGAGCAGCCCTATCATCATATCCAGACCAGAAAGATTTGGGTCACCAGTGATTACTAGGCAGCAAAGGTCTTTGGTGGTCCCAGTGGATGACTCCCAATCTGGCCATGTCGTGTTCATGTTCAAGCTGTTCTGTTGGGGTCATCCCTGGTTTCCTTCCAAGAGCAGTCCTTCTGCAACCCTAAGCAGCTTTGCAGTTGGTTCCCGTAAAATCGACACCAGTTTAGGGGATTTCAAGCTACAGAGGATGGAGTGAAATGTGATCAGTCCAGTTTCTCATTGTACGTTGCCGTCTCTCTCTCTCTCGAAAAGTAAAAGTTACGGACCGCATAGTGTGTTGGCATCGAGACGTGCGGCCTCTCAATGATTGCCGCCACTGACCCCGAGGGAACTTGAAGCATTTGAGCCTTCTCAGTAGCAACGGCTCTGCACAATGCAGGAGCTCGAATTCCTCAGACAATGTGCCAAGCAAGACGTTGTTGGTAACCTGATCGCACAGAGGCTCAGGGCGCACTTCAGGGCCTCACTGATGACCTGAATTATTTCGAGGCTCTTTTTCGTGCATTAAGACGCTGATGGGATTGTCACAACTCATGATTCTGCTATTGCCGTCAGATATCTCGCATCCCTATGCCTCTCTGAGTTAGCTTCGGCTGCCAGGATTATGATGTTTCCCGTGTGTTCTCCTTGCGATGTGACAGGACTTCATTTCTGGCACCATCCGCTTCGCAGTCGGCGACTGAATTTGTCCACAACAAATTATTTCATCATTCCCCGTTTCTTCTCATAGATGTGTAAGCAACCGATGCGCTTTCGCCTTTGTGGTCTGAGTGCTCATTCCCTGATCCCGAATGGATGTAGATAATGTTCAGCCTGTCCGCGGTATTTGGCTGTCTAAAATCCAACTGCTGGGTCAATTTACCAGATGTGATGGTGGATTCATCTACTTTTTCCTCCGTCCTCGCCCGACAGAGCATTCCTTGCCCTAATTTTGAGATGTCTTGGTCATTCAGTGGTAGCCCGTGCAACCCAGAAAGGTTTTTAATGCGTATTTGTGTATTTTTTTTTGGGGTACTTTGATTCTACTCCGACCAGGAGCACTACCGAGGTCCTCCAGATGCAGACATATACCGGCTCGAGGACTGCTACCCATTTCGATAAGATTCTCGATTTGAAGCTTTTGGCATGGGTTGTTCCGGTGGGGGGGGGGGGACCGGAAGACACATGAGTTTGACCTTAAGAAGATTGCATAGAACTGAACTTCGAGTTCAAGCAGATGGAAGCCGATAAATATCTTGCAGTGATGTTAAGTGGAGCGTGGTAGGACTCGTGCTGTGTTTCCTGTTTTCAATCCTCCAGGACCGCCAAGCTACCCGCCACGTATTGCTCGAGTTCATGTTATCTGAGTTGAGGCTTCGATTTGCCTTGACTTCGAGCAAGTTCATTGTGAAAAGGTCATTGTGAAGCTGCCCAATTCCGTAGTGGTCCTCTGCATCAAGCACTGCGATATTCCTGAACGGCCTTCAAAGTCTTCTTCGGCTGGTGAGAAGCTTTGGGTAAGTGGTGCACAATTAAACCCCGTTAGCCATTGTCAATCTGCCAGGAACGTGTGTATTAAGGACACTGCTGAATGATTTGCCATCCAAGTTCAGACCGCGAGACTTCTGGGCCAACCAGAATCGTCTACCTTCTCCATCCGAACTCTCATCTGAAGACCACCTATTGTCCGCTTCATTCTCCCTTCGAAGTCAGCGATTCTTCGATCTCAAGCCATCAGAAGATTCCCTCTCTCACCGTCTCCACGCACTCTGCAAAGAAGTACTTAAACCCTCGCCCCTTCTCCAGACCTGTCAACCTTCTCTTCCCTCCACAACAACCTCACCAGGAACTCAGTACCCAGCAGTCGACCATCAACGTTCCTGCCTTGAAGCAGACAGCACTCAGGTAAGCAACCACTTTTCCCCTCCACTGTACTTAAACCCGCCACTCTGCTCTCTCTCTTACCTTTTTCACCCTCTCCTCCATCTTCAACCACCATCAACACTGATCGCTGAGACTCATCAGTCCTCAACCTTCACACCAAGCCCACCACCTTTCAAGAATCCCCAAGCCAACACATCTCATCGCCAACAAGGTAAGCAAAGCAGACTTTTCACCTCAATCTACCCATGACATGACCAGACCCATACTTCTTCTTCAACCCACTGTCCACATTCGATCATCGCACACGTTTTCCGCAAGTCTGTGGTTCCCCTAAGCGCGTGCTCACATACTCGCACGCTCACTGTGAGTTTCCCTGGCAGCCTGGAGAAGCCTCTTCCAAAAGCTGTTACCTTCCTCTTTGCCGGTCGATAAATCACATCAACAATCACCACCACCACCAATTCCCGTTGCCCAGTCAGCAGAACTGCCCTGCACTACCAGGAAGATTTCCACCTCACTGTTTTCTTTCCTCCTATTTTGCAAGAACTTCGGCTGCCTCCATCTTCCTCTCACTCATACCCCTCCTTTGACACTGACCTCTGCCTGTCTGCCTTCAATTCGTGCCACAAGACCACTTCCTGCGTTGAGTGAGGATTACGTCTTTGTTGACACACCAAGCAGCAGCACTTTTAGCGACTTCTTCAACCACTCACCCGTTTCGTGAAGCTCGACTGGTAAGCTTTCCCTCTGCTCCCAATTCTGTTTTGGTCTTCTATCCAGTTCCCCATCACTCTGACGCGTCCATCACGATCCACATCCCAACACTTTGCCGCCTTCTCAAAGCTTCATCGCTTCCAAACAACACGATCCCTCCCTTTCTTTTACTGACTCTTCCTACAGAGATACTCGCCCGCAAACCTTACGGTCCATCAGACCCAACACCCAGACAACTTCTCAAAACAATCAAGGTAAGTTCCAATCTACTGCAGCTGCCTCGTATTCTCCCCATTCAAACCCTCTCAAGTCATCGACGACGTCTCGTTTCAACCTTGCCTCCCCATTTCCCCACGCACAGCGCCGCAGACAAGTATTTGCCTTCATCTCGCGGCAAAATTGGTCTTCTACGCAAGCCATTCCTCCCCTCCCCCTTTTACTTTGATACATCAGGCCATAGAGCAGCAGCAGTGTCTCTGGTGAGCGTCCTCCAGCAACAAGCCAAATTGTCCTTTCAAAACACCCATACCTCATCACACGGTCCATTGGCCACAAAAGGCATCACAAGTCAACTCAGACACCCGACGTTTCCCGTAACATACCGCGCACTTGCTGGCAACAAGCAACTGCCCTTTCTCTCCCTTTCCTATTTGATCTTCCAACTGTCAGGCGCACCATCTCCCCAAGTTGCCTGAACCAGGCACAAAGTGTGCTTCACCACTCACACTAGCATCTTCCCGGGGAAAGCTCAACTCTCTGGCCTGCCTGATTCGTACATACTTGCTCTACAAACAATCCCGAGTTTCCATCTGCACCTGCCTGGGTTGGTGCCCTACAAACGTCTTCTCACTCATTGCACTTGGACTTCTTGCAAACAGCCTCTTCCATCTCCCCAACACTTTCAAGGTTGTCATTGGGCGGCCTTCTATCACCACCACATCTTCGCGTTGCGCGCCGTCATCTCCTCCAAATTCCCGTTGCCATCCTGATCCATTTGCCCACCGCATCTCTCAACTCTTTCACTACTTCTGCCTCCAAGACTGTTTTCGGACTCTGACGGTCTCTCACGCACAGACATCCACCACTTCAGGCATCATGTCTTACTACCCTCGTGGCTACCTCCAGGTGCCGTCCTACGATGGCCCTTCCGACACCCGCTCCCAGGGTTCTCACCACTCTGGTGGTGGCTCGCGTTCGCACTCGCGACGCACCTCCCAGGTCAGCGGATCTCATGTGTCCGCCTCCTACCCTGGCTCCCAAGCCCCAGGGTCAGCCCCACCTAGCAACGTGGGCGCTCCCTCTGGTACTGCGGGCAGCCGCCCACCTAGCAACGTGGGCAGCCGCTCTCCGCCGCGGGGCTACCCTGAGCCTCTCGGCTACGACCCTGCCCGAGAGCCCAAGAAGTTCGGCGACGACTTCAACAAGAACCTCGACCTGCCGCCTGAGGCTTATGTTGCGGTAAGCCTAACTCTTCAGAGCACGTTCTGGCTTCACGTTTCACTGACACTCTCATCAGGGCAAGCTCAACACCCCCTTCACCAAGCGCCCCGGTCTGGGCAGCGGCGGAAAGAAGGTCAATGTCCAAGTCAACCAGTTCCGCGTCACAGGAATGCCTACCCATGACATCATCCAGTACGACGTAAGTGTTGGCAACCTGCCCGAATATACATGTGCCTTCTCTGACAGTCTGTTACAGATCACCTGCAGCCCAGAGCCTCTCAAGCCCTCATTCCTGAACACGCTCTGGAAGACCAAGACCGTCCAACAGAGGCTCAAAGTCGACGAAAAGTACGGAGCGTTCGAATTCAAGTGGATCCACGATGGCCGCGCTCTGGCATGGTCTCGGAACAACGTCCCTGAGATGCGCATCAGGGTCGACATGGACGCCGAGAGGAACCGCATGACGCGGCCCGGTCAGGACAACACCTTCACACTCTACATCAAGCGTAGCACCAGGGTCCGCCTTGGTTCGCTCAAGGCCTATCTTGAGGGCCAGATGGAATGGGATGAGTCAGTTCTGGCCTGCATGAACTTCTTTGACCACTTGGTCCGCCAGTTCCCATCCGAGAACATGCTGGCGATCAAGAGGAACTTCTACAACACCGAGAACCCTGAATACAAGCCGCTCAATAAGCGAGGCACCATCAACGCGGTGAAGGGAATCTACGCAGCAATTCGTATGAACTCTTCCATGAAGTCCGGCGGCCTTGGTCTGGGCATCAACGTGGACGTGACCAACACAGCCTTTTGGCGCGGAGAACAGCCTTTTGTTGATCTGTGTGTCAACTACATTGCCAGCGCAAAGAAGGAGTGGCAGTACCTCGACCTGCCACGTGTAGCCGAGGGATTGAAGCCAGAAAAGTACGAGAACACCGAGACGCATGAGTACTTCCCGGCCATGTCCGACATGTTCAGGTGTCTTCGGCGCTTCCACAAGTGCAAGTTCCACGTAGGACACCGTGGCAAGACGAACGACCCCAAGACCTACACGATCAAGGGCTTTGTCTTTGACGCGAACAGGTTCGGCATGGAGGGCGCCCACGCGCGCAACTACATGTTCAAGATGAAGGACAACAAGGAAATCTCTGTCTACAAGTACTTCGAGTCTCGGTACAATGTCCGGCTCAGATGGTGGCAGATGCCTCTGATTGAGACCACTCGTGATGGCGTCTTCCCTATGGAATGTGTCATCATGAAGCCTTGGCAGAGGTACAACTTCAAGCTGGACCCTGAGCAGACAGCCACCATGATCAAATTTGCCGTCACGAGGCCCCCTGTCCGGTCAAATGCAATCATGCAGAACGTCAAGTCCCTGAGGTGGGTGGACGACCCTTACCTGAGGGAATTCGGTGTCAAGATCAACCCGCAGATGCAGCCAACCCCGGCTCGAGTCCTGCAGAACCCAGTTGTCCAGTTCGGTAAGAAGACCACCGACCCAAGGACCAACGGCAGGTGGGATCTGCGTGATCAGGTTTTCGCCGAGGCGAACCCTCGGCCTCTAAAGTCCTGGTCTATCATTGTTGTCGACAAATGCGTTGATGCCCCTACGGCCTCGCGCTTTGGAGCAGCGTTTGCTGACGCCTACCGGAAGCATGGCGGCAAAGTTCTGACGATGCAGCCCAAGGTGTACCCACTGGACATGAAGCTCAGCAAGGCCACTGCTGATGACCTCCAGAGGCTTTACCAGCAGACCGGTAATGACAACCAGGCGATTCCGGACCTGATCTTCTTCGTTCTGCCAGACAAGAACGTCTTCACCTACGAGCGGCTGAAGAAGAACATGGAAATCCGCTTTGCAATGCTCTCTCAGATGGTGAACTGCGACCACGTCAAGAAATGCCAGCCGCAGTACTGCTCCAACGTGGCCATGAAGGTCAACGCCAAGCTGGGTGGTTTCACTTCGAAGCTCTCCAAGATCCAGTTCTACACGGTCCCTACGATGGTGATCGGCGTCGACGTCTCGCACGGCGGATCGGGTTCAGCGGGCCTGACCGGACCACTGGCGTCTATGGCTGCTATGACCATGTCCATGGATCGGGAGGCCATCAGATACCAAGCGGTGTGTCAGACCAACGGCCACCGTGTGGAGGTTCTCACCCCCGACAACATCAAGTCAATCTTTCCCAGTGCCGTGCGCCGGTGGTGCCAGAAGAACGGGCGTGCTCCCGAGCACGTCTTCTATTTCCGTGACGGTGTTGCTGAGGGCCAATTCGCTGCTGTCATGGAACAGGAAGTGGGGATGATCCGCAACATTCTTGAGGAAGTTGGACGCAACAAGCCCAAGATCACCGTGATTGTCGCTACCAAGCGCCACCACATCCGCTTCTTCCCCAGCAGAGACGCTGGCGACAAGAATGGCAACCCTTTGCCGGGTACTATCATCGAGCACGAAATCACCCACCCTTTCCACTTCGACTTCTTCCTGTGCTCTCACGTCGCCATCCAGGGTACTGCTCGGCCAGTGCACTACCACGTCATCCACGACGAGATCCAGTACCCTGTCGACAAACTGCAGGCAATGATATACCAGCAGTGCTACCAATACATCCGTTCGACCACGCCCGTGTCGATCCACCCCTCTATATACTACGCCCACCTGGCCGCCGCCCGGGCCCGGGCCCACGAGGACATCGCCTCATCCAAGAAAGACCCCGAGGTCCGACGGATGAACCTCAGAAAGAAGGGAGGTGGGGCGGCAACGGAGCTGTCGGGGAGCACGCCCATCGAGGACGCTCTGCCCCTGCAGAAGATCGGTGGAGATGAGGGTTTGGCCAAGCAGGCGAACATCGACTTCTTCCTGGGCACGATGTGGTACATCTAGGAGCTTGCGAGGAGCATCCTGGCTTTCCCCCAGTGCGAGGGAATGGCCTTCTTGAGAATTCAGGGCAGGAGAAGACTTTGGAGGAGGGTGTGCGCTCGCATTCTTTGAGAATTTTGGTGCGCAGTTGAGGAATGCTTATTGGTAGACAGGTCGTAGTTTCTGGGGCTTCGCAGCATAGAGGCACGGACACGTAGCATGACAATCAAGTGCGATGCATTTACGAGACTCAATTAAAAAAAGTGACATGTCCTCCAGACAATTCAGATGATGGTAGCTCGTTTCCTATGTGTCTGCTTGGCCAGACAGAATGAGTTCGGGTGTCCCGAGAGCTGTGAGTCGATGTAAAAATGCGTCGAGCACATCTCGAGATTGCGCCAATACAGAAGGGGGTCAATAAGTGACAGCGCCTGCAGCTACAGCGTCTCCATGCTGCGAACAATTCGGAAGGCTGTCTCGACTGATTAAAAGCAATACAGATGACTGAATTAAGGAAGAGACGTTCACATGACTCTAGAGCATGAGGTGGGCACTCTTGGAGAGTGGGCGGCTGATGAGTCCATGGCAGCATTCTGCGACGCTCTCTGTGTTGTCGGCGAATATTTTGGGCCTTGTTCAAGTGGTGAAGACGAGCAGCTATACGCGTGGGAGTCGGGATGGGAGAGGGTTGGGCAGCCTGAACTTGCGGCCTGGTCAACAAGTGTGCCGTACCTCCCATCTGCTCCAGACAATGCCATTGCAGCTCTTTGGCTTGGATCCCGCGGGTGGCTGCGACCCGAAGGAAGCAGAGCGCACGGTTAACAATGGATTGGCCCACGGTGCGCGTTGCTGCAACCGACCAATCATTCGCGTCGCAGCGGCCGAAAGAGGAAGTCGACAGGGGGTCCTCATGCCCACTCGGCGACTGCGTACATGGCACAGAGGTCTGTACTTTCCTTGGCCAGACACCGCAGCCTCATATGAGAAACAGCGAAGTTCTGCTGGCCGGGTGAAGTGGGAGGAGTCGGAACAGGTGCTTGAGCACAGCAAACCGAGTTCTGGGCAACATGGGCACCGTCAACATCACCGACAACCACAGCCATACATGGCCACAACTAGAATCATCCACATCCGCGATCACATCAATTAGTATCAGCATCGACACCAACATTTTTTTATTTTTTTTTTACAACACCGGAAGCATCAGGTCAGGGTCGTTCCGAGAAAACCACCCAACAAGGTTCGCCACTGGGACTATTGGTGTGCGCGGCTGCGCTCACCTCACTCACACCAAGCGTACTCGTTGCCTGGTGGACTCTCCGCAATCGCCTCGGGTCTTCTCGCGGGTGGTACTTCCTCTTCGTCTTTTGCTCCATCGTAGTCGCCGCAGAATGGGTGCAAGCCTTCGATCAAACCGAGGCTTCTCCGGCTAGGATGAGCGACGGAGCAACCCTTTTGCTTCCGGTCATAGCTGGCTGACTCCTTCGCGCAGTGTGATGTTCGGTTTTATGTCTTTCTGGCACATTTGAAGCTGGTGCTGTCGAGCTTGGCGTTCCTGTAGCCGGCACTATTAGGGCACGTGGGAGCAGCAGGACCGTGGCTGATGTTTCAAGGCTATCATTTGATTGATCATGACCAGAGCTACCGGGATCCTGGTAGAGCCCGCACGCCGCGATCGCAACTACTGTGTACCAGCGAGCTAGGGCTGGCTCTGGCTGGGCAGCTGGGCAAGTTCGAAGCTGAAAGTGAAGGGCAGAAAAGTTGCCTCGGCTTGAGACATGTTTGCCCAAGAAATGCCTCCGCGTCCCAAGTCGCACCAATGTGTGCAAGCCCGGCACTATCGAGAAGGTTGGGAGCTCCCGTGTGGTAATATATATGTGCTGCCTGGATCCCAACAATCGGAGCTTTTCCGTGAGCCAAGCTCAGGCAGCAGATGCGATTGGACTCGATCTGCGCTGCATTCCCGGTGGTTGGATTGCAGGGCAGGGCCAAGACCTTCTCGAACGTCTGGCTGTTTGAATGACTGGCCCGCTGGCTGGGACTCTCCATCCACGCCTGGCAGCGACCAGATCTGCATCTGCGGTGGTAGACGATGTCGAAAAAGAATGAGGCATCGGAGAGAAACCTGGACGAACACCTGAGTGCCGTGTCGCATTGACGGGAATCGGACCAGCTGCCATTTGGGTAGACAGCCAAACATGGGCCCCACAACTTCAGACGACTACTGTAACTAGACTGCCACTGACTGCCTACTCCATCAGTCGTCACCTGCTGATCGATTGATCCATCCACCCATCCATCCGTCCATCTGTCCATCCATCCATCCACCGAACATGATCCCGTGTGGTGGACGTCAAAGTTTTGACAGCCTCAAGGACGAAATAGGAAATGGCCGCGAGGGATCGAGAACACCACACCTTGAACCTAAGTCCAACTGAGTTCACCACCCACCATCTCTGAGAAGCGTCGGCAGAGAGGAAGGCTTGGAAGGCAAGGAAGGGCACCAGAGATGGCGTACCGAGGCAGGGGACAAGCCACGTCCCCCATCAACTTCCCCAGATTTCCGGGGGCGGGCCCCAATTTGCGTGGGGACTGGGGCCGCGTCGGGCATGGTAACCACATCCAGCATGGGCCGGTCTGGGCAGCGGCTCAATTGCATTGCGCCCAGAGGGACGGCCCCAGGTTGTGGCCCGGCCTGCCCTACCCCAAACCCCGCAAACACGGTGGGCCCCCTTTCCTTCATTGATCATTGACGATGCCAACCTGGGGAAGACGAGGCAGGCGGGCGGCACACACCGTGACACGCTCCTGCCCGCCAGGCCCGCCTGCACGCTCACACAGTCAACCTGTCCGTGGGCCAGGGGCCTTTCCCTACGTGCCTACCCCGCGCACCACCACCACCGCCTGTCTTGGCTTTCCGGCCAGACTCGCCCCGGATTGGACCACACGACCTCGGCTCCATTATATCGGGCATTCTGGGCAAGGACTCAGCGAGGAGGGACCTGGCAGGGACCTGGCAGGAGTGAGAGACCGGTGACGATACGAGGACCACTCTGGGGGGGGGGGGGGCGAACACACGTCTCGAGGGGGACTGCCTCGGGCAGGGAGCACCGCAATACTGTATGGTAAATGTATATGAAGCCATGCTTGCCCCCTTCCTGTCAGTCATCCGAGACCCACGCATCAGTGTCACATCCGCCCAACCCGGCCTGATTATAGTCGTCTGTAAGTAAGAGCACGTCCAGGGGCATCACCGCGATGCTACCCAAGTCAATCTCGTCCCCGGCGATCCAAACACTGTCCTCGTGGTTCCACATTTCGTCCCCAAAGCTAATCGAGCTGGCAGATAAAGGTCAATTCGTATCCTCTCCTCGTTCCCCGCGACGAGACTGTGGAACATTCCCTTTTCTTTCCCCGCGCTCCATACACATTGCCCAGCGTGTACAACCAGCACAACTCACGGCGGCAACATGGACCGCAACAGCGAGAAGCTGGGCGTCGACCAGATCGACGACAACACAGCATACCAGACCGACTCTAACATCCTCGACCATGAATTCACGCCAGCCGAGCAGAAGCGCATCATCCAGCGCATCGACCGGCGCCTCGTCACCACCGTCGGCTTCATGTACTGCGTGTCCCTGATGGACCGCACCAACCTGGGCGCTGCTGTCATTGCCGGCATGGGCAAGGAGCTCATGCTCGTTGGGGACCGATACGTAAGTGAAGCGCCCCTTCCACGCCGCACGTTACACCATCCCGTCTGACGCTGTCTGGCCAGTCAATCATCACTCTCCTCTTCTTCGTCACCTACATCATATTCCAGCCACCTTCGACTGTCATCTGTCGTTCCATCGGCCCAAGGGTCCATCTTGCGGGAATCACCCTGCTCTGGGGCTCGTGCATGATTGGCATGGGCTTCGTCTCGAAATGGGACCAGCTGGCCGGGCTCAGAATCATCCTGGGCCTGCTCGAAGCTGGCTTCTTCCCCAGCTGCGTCTATCTACTCAGCACGTGGTACACAAGATGTAAGTGGTCAAGCCAGATCCGGCCCCTCTCCCGCGCCTCCGATGGGCACAAAACTCACAGCTGCTCCAGATGAGATGGGCAAGCGCTATGCCGTCTTCTACCTCCTCGGTTGCGTCGCCTCCGCCTTCGCAGGCATCCTGGCCTACGGGCTGATGCAGATGAACGGCCTCGCAGACCTGACCGGATGGCGCTGGATCTTCATCATCGAGGGGATTCTCACCTGCCTCATCGGTATCGCCGGCTACTGGCTCCTCGTCGACTTCCCAGACTCCAAGAGGAAGTCGTGGCGCTTCCTCCCCGAGCGCGAGCGCGCGTGGGTCGTGGCCCGGGTCAACGCCGACCGCGGCGACGCCAAGGTCCACGCCTTCTCCATGGCCAACTTCATGCGCGGCGGCATGGACTGGAAGATCTGGGCCTACGCGCTCATCTTCTTCAACACCACCACCATCACATACGCCCTCGCCTACTTCCTGCCCGTCATCCTGAACGAGTCCCTCGGCTTCGAGGTCGGCGCCGCCCAGTGCCTCGTCGCGCCCCCCTACGCCTTTGCCGGCTTCGTCATGTTCGGCACCGGCTGGCTGGGCGACAAGTACAAGGTCAGGGGTATCCCCATCCTCATCAACATGACCTTCTGCATCATCGGCCTGCCCATCATGGGGTTCCACCCGAACCCCTCGGTCAGGTATTTTGGCGTCTTCCTCGTCACCGCCGGCGCCAACTCCAACGTGCCCGCGACCATGTCCTACCAGGCCACCAACATCCGCGGCCAGTGGAAGCGGGCCTTCTGCTCTGCCACCCTGGTCGGCTTTGGCGGGCTCGGCGGCATTGCTGGTTCCTTGGTCTTCCGGTAAGCCATGTTCTTTTTTTGTCTATTTGGAGCTTGTGGCAGCCCCCTCCCAAGATTGCATTTGCTGACTGATACGCATACAGAAACCAGGACAAGCCGTCGTATCACCCGGGCTTGTATGCCTGTATCGCCTGCGCCCTGCTCAACTTCATCGTGGTCGGGATCCTCACCGTCTTCTTCAAGATCGAGAACCGTAAGGCGGACCGGGGCCAGAAGGAGCTCGAGTCCAACGACGAGGACTTCCAGCCCGGGTTCAGGTACACGTGGTAGAGATGTCAAGGGGGTGCGCCGCGCAAGCGATAGGTTCACTTGAAATTGCTCCCGGTTGAGGTCTATACGAGCACGCTATTTTTACGATTTGAGCTCCCGCTAGTAGAGTAAATAGCATTACGAATATGATTAACGAATGCCTTGCACCGATTCAGTACCTTTGTGATGTGAACTTTGTTTGACACGTGGCCGGGGGGTCGCGCCAAGCCGGTGGGAGTGCAAATTGGCAGTCGTGCTCCGTCTTGGCCCGTGGACTAGTCCTTGATGCAGACTATAATTTCGTCTGTCGTCCCCCGTGATCTGCGCTGCAGGGCCGACTCTTTGTTGTGAGTGGTCTAGTACAGACGCGTGCTCATGCTTGGAACTCTCGGGGCTGGCGTTGATGTGGAAGAAGTGGCGTCCCCTCTTCACCATATCCGGACTGAACGACCAAATCAAGAACAATGCTCTAATCCAAGACACTAAGAATGAAGTCGGCCGGATATGGCGGCGGAGGGATTCTTAGTCCCATCAACTGAAAGCATATGCTACTAGAATTCCCCTGTTAGCAGAATATGTTCCGAAGTCTTGAGTAGCACTTGTATATTCAGCGAGTTCTTGATAGGACGTTGCTGCATTTTCTCACACCCGACCTCCGCTCAACAGACAATAAACCCGCTCGCACTGGTGAGATAGTGTATCAACTTTGTGAGCAGGAAAATGAGTCCAGGCACCTCATTTGTAGAGTCGGAATGTTATGCCACGACCAAAAGCCAGCAGGTATAGGACTGGAGTTGAAAATACACTCACCCGTGATTGTCTCGAAAGATTTTCTACGAGCATCTGTCCAACCTGGCCAGATCCATTACCTGGAGACTGCTGAGCATCGCTTAGACCTGACTTAAAAAGATGATACCGCTCATAAGGATGGCTGTTCAGGGCTCGTAAAAGCAGCGCTCTCTGTATGGTCATTGACGATGGAGGCGTGTGCGATCGCTGTCACGTTCAGGCCGAGATCGCTTCGTCCTTGGTGCTGAAGTCGATAGCATGTGGTTCTTTGCTCGTCGAGGGATAATTTCAGATGCTGTTCAAGCGATGCTGTCGGATGATTCCATGAGGCCGCGTGTATTCAGTCAAATTTCCAATCATTAATCAACAACCTCTCTGGTGCGGCCCTGTTGTCACGCAAACAGCTCGGAAATTTGCTTCAGCTCAACGTGTCGCCTCAACTTCAAGGATGAGGCGAACAGGCCAGCCTCTGTGAGCATCGAGATCACAAAACACTATATTTATAAAGAGGGTCTTGAGTTGACATTGGCGCAGCGTCACTGTATGTTATCAGTGCCGTATACATGTCCACTGAGTCGAATCTCTGGGTTGGTCAAGTAGAATCGATCGTTGCTAAATTAAAAAACCACATCCGGCAGCCTCGCATTCGAGCATGGTGATTCAGACGTGATACCTGTCTCCGTCTTCAGCAAGCCACATATCTCCGAAGCCGCTGAAAGACAAGCGAGGCCTGTTTCGAGGATTATTTTGTTTTTAACACGCACACTCTCGACAGACCCAACTGTCACAGCCATGTATCGGCGTCGGCTTGCCGCCCAACTAAGACTCCCAGCATGAAACAGAACAAGAACTCGACCCATCTCACAGCGGCCAACGACATCGGAACTCAATCCAGCGCCCGGGACGCGACCTTGCGTGCCCTCACAGTCGGTCGTACAATTCGTTATATGCTCCTTTTAGGCCGGCAATCATTACTCGGCTGTCTTGCTCACGTTCAAGCCACAGTCTTGTGGATTGATGGACGAGTAGGTTTTCTTCCCTGGGAGCCTAGCCCGGGATACCTTGGCACCAACTGACACCAAGACCATCTGGAGCTCTGGACGGAATTCCGCCTGGTACAACAGCGAGGGTAACAACAGTCTAGTCTATTAGGGGTCTCGAAGTTTCAGATTCGAGGCATTGGAGCTCAACAGTCATACAATCAGTATTCCACGAAGCGTCCGGTCTCTGGTCACGCCGTGTCCTCGTTTATGCTAGCGCGGACACTTTCTTTCCTGAATCACAAGTAGTCAGCCTTTCTGGTCAAAACGGCGTCAAGGTTTTACCAAACCTCTCATTGAGGAGATGGTACAGCTACCGAAGGTGGTAAGAACTTTGACGCACCATGGCTGCAACTCAGCAACCTTTGCCATCTCTCCCCACTCAGTAAGCCACCCCTCGAGCCTCGTGAGCTTCTGGAAGAGGAGTGATTGGCTATCGCCTCGCTTGACCCTCGTGTCAATGGCAGCACGCAGATAGGCCTCAGCGAGCTCCCTGTCGCCCTGTTCCCTGGCGATCTCAGCCATGTACGTCTCGCAGTCCAGCTTCGCGGCCGTGCCCTGTCCGTCCGGTATCCGTTGTAGTGTCAATGTGAGGAGGGATTTCAGGTGTTCCTTGGAACCGCCGCGGGCATCGACCCTCTGCCGCTCCAGCTCGGTGAGGAAAAACAGCTCGCGGACGGCTTCGACCGAGCGCTCGCCGAAGTCTGCTGCTTTCTGCCGGCATATCTCCTGTTGCCTCTCGGCGAGGTATGCGCCAGGCAGCGCGTCGTAACCTGCCGACTCGCCCAGGTCCAGCCACCGAGGGAAGTTCACGGCGCATTCGTGCGGGCCCAGTGCGGTGTCCGTCGTCTCCAACATACATTTCCAGGCTTGCACTCCAAGGTTATGTAGGGAGAAAGTGTCTTGGTCGTCCAAAGCAGCCAGGCCTTGAAGGACCCTGCGCACGGGATGGTGGACAGACCAGCCCTTGTGAGATGTTGGATCAGTGTCTGCTTTACCGCAGCATCACAAGACTGAAAGGTGAAGGGATAGGAAACCGGCATACCAGGCTCGGCTCGGCTGCAGCGGCTGCAGCATAGTTCACCAGCGCCTTGACGATCCTCCCAACCCGCTCTTGTTGCCCTGGGACGCTCAAGAGATGGACGACCATGAAGAATATCCTGTTAAGGATCGGGGGAGGCTCGTGGCGGAGCAAGGCACGTATCTGTCCTGGGATCTGTCTCAGGAAGACGACGGCCTCACCCACCTTGTCGCCCCGGAGGAGTTCCCTCAGCAAAAACATAGAGTGGATTACCTGGTTTGCCTCGTCGAGGGAGGTGCGGCCCGCGACGAAGTCGGCATCTATCGTCTGGCCGCACAAATACCCACGTGTATGGGTCAGCACGGCCTCGGAGATGTAGAAGATATCCGGGGGCCTGATGGACGACGGCTGTGGCGAATGAGGCCACCTTGCCTGCACGAAGCTCCCCTTCTTACGTCGTAGATGCAGCGCCAGTCGATCGGAGTCCACAACGCGTCCTGTCGACAGCACGACAGGGTGTCTTGTGTCGTTGACGAGGTCCATAAGCGACCCAACGTCCTCGGACGCAGTCCTGATGTTCTTGAAATATCCCCACTGCTTGAGCCGCAACTTGTACATCTTGGGCCTGTGCATGTCAGACTTCTGAGGCGGTGTTGTGACGCCTGAGCAGGACTTACGACGCCAAGAAATCATGGTCCATGGCCATGATGTCCATGACCTCTTTGAGCGTCCTTTCCTCGTCAATATAGAGCCGTTTGATGGTCGGCCTGTGCCGGGTCCAATCATTGACGCTGGGGCCGCCGCTACCCTCACCAGGCCATCTCTTGGTGCTGCGCGTGGATGTGGTTGCCATCGCGGCAGGGATGGCAGTAGACGACATAGCCACAGTTTGAGCCTGGCGATATACCAGAGGCGGAAAATCGATCAAGAGATGAAGTATGTTGAAGCCTGCCGAGCCCCTGCGCTAGTTGGAGCCACCATCATGGCCCTGCTATTCGCTGGGTGGCACTAGCACTGCCCGTTGGAACCCTGCTCCGGCCCGTACCTCTGGCTGAGGTTATCAAAAGAGGGGCGGAACCCGGTCCAGAATGGGCGACCGAGATGGACAAGTCCAGGTTTATCGTCCAAAACCTCATCATCACAGCCTAACCATAATATCGCAGGCTGGTTCCTCGCAGTTACCACTGCCCTAAGGCCTTGCTTAGAGCCCTTTTTTTAAGACTTCTCCTCTTCAACGAGCCTATTTGTCAATGTTCAACAAGCATTGTGATCTAGCTCGAAGAGCAGGACCAGGGTCCGACAGCTCCTCCGCCGTGCTTGCCTCAAAGGGGCTGGCTGGCGCTCCAGCTTCCAGTGACGAGGTCTTCAGATTGTGAAAGGCGCGCCTCCGAGATTGTTTTTCAAAATGATCTGCTCATATCGGACCGCTTGCTCGATTCGACCAATCCGGGTGGCCCGGTTCTCGGAAACTGTGATGTGCTCTCTGACTCGTTGAAGCGACCTGAAACCTACTATGGTAAACCCGGAGGCAACGGATTTATGTTATGCAGGTATGAGAGCATTTAGACTCGGAGTTGAAACCGTACCGCCCGGCGGAGGCGCCAGCAGGGGAGACCAGAGAGAAGCTTCGATCCATGCCGCATCCCGAGGTCCCACGCCGATTCGACGACGGCCCTGCCCCCTTGGGCGAATGGCTTTGATCTGGCTAGGTGAGAGATAAGCTCTTGTCATCTATTAAGCCCTCAACGGTCTCCAATCACATCGGAAGTATCAGAGTATGTGATCGTCCTGACCCAGAACATTATGCTTCGGTCTGCTTCCCGCTCGCAGGCTTGCGATTCGAGTAAACCCAAAACCTGGTATGGATGCCACTATGGATCGCATGGCTCGCATCGCTTCCGACTCGATACCTCACAACGAGGTGGTTGCCCCGAGAAGAACGTCTTAAGCCATGGGTGTACTCTTAAGCCGCGTGCCTGGTAGTCGGGAATGGGGTGAGAGCTACTAAAGTTCCACAGGGGGTATCTGACGAGCCAGATATAAGTCAAGCTTCAACCGAAGATCTGGCGTGTGTGCTGATCAGACACAACACACACTCTCTAACTCTCTCGCTCTCTTTTCGTACCTGCCAAGGGCACAGCTCTCGTCTGTCATCTGTCCTTTTACAAATTGCTTCACGGCCGCCAGGATGACTTCACTCGCGGGAGAAAAGACTGGCGTGTACGCGGATGCCACAGTGATCAAGCAGAACACGACTTCCGGCGGCAACCTTGCCTTTCACAACTTCAACAACGATTTCGCCCACATCTCGAATGCCAACGAGCGACGTAGGCTGGCCCTTGCGGAGATCGATAAAGCCCCCTTCGGCTGGTACCATGTTCGGGCCATTGCTGTTGCAGGAGTAAGTGACCATGACAACGATGATGTTAATGCTTGGTGCAAGTAGCGACGAGCTGACCAGATGCGATGTGCAGATTGGGTTCTTCACCGACAGCTACGACATATTTGCCATAGGCTTGGTCACTTCTCTGCTCGGGATCGTCTTCTTCGGGGGCAAGATTCCAGATGCCGACGACACGGCCATCAAGGTAGCCACATCTGCTGGCACCGTTGCTGGCCAGGTGGGCTTTGGCATTCTTGCTGATGTCGTGGGAAGGAAGAAGATGTACGGCCTGGAGCTCATGATCATCATCTTCTCTACGCTCGCCCAGAGCCTGTCGTCCAGCTCACCAGCCATGTCCATAGTTGGGCTGATTGTTTTCTGGAGAGTGCTGATGGGTGTGGGAATAGGCGGGGACTACCCGCTTTCGGCCATCATCACGTCCGAGTTCGCGACCACCAGATGGCGTGGCCTCATGATGAACGCGGTGTTTGCCATGCAGGGCTTTGGCCAGCTGGGTGCTGGCATCGTTCTTCTCACTGTCACTCAAGGGTTCAAGAGGTCTCTCGAGCTGTCCGAGACAGTCACCGACTGCTCGACAAACGGGGCCTGCGCCAGCGCTGTCGATAAGATGTGGCGGATAATCGTTGGGTATGACTTCCATCGTTGAACAGCCCCCAGCAGGACTTAGACAGAGGAGAGGCCGAAGCTTTGATGACACTGTGGTGGAATATAAGTACATGCAGTCACTGACGAGACCGAGTCGAGCAGATTTGGAGCGGTGCCGGGGTGCTTCGCACTTTATTTCCGCCTGACGATCCCCGAAACGCCTCGCTATACCTTCGACGTCGAACGGGACGTCCAGAAGGCGGTGGAAGATGTCAGCACATACCGTCAGGGCAAGTGGGGCGACGGGGAAGTTGACGAGCTTGAGCGGGCGCGGGCCAAGCAGTCGGCGAAGGCGGAACTTGACGTTCCCAAGGCGTCGTGGTCCGACTTTGTTGCACATTATCGGGAATGGCGGCACCTGAAGGTGTTGGTTGGATGCGCACTGTCGTGGTTTTTCCTGGTGGGTCTTGCTTCTTGACGTTGCCGAGGGCCCGGAAGTTGGAACCAATACTGACTTGAAGCGCAGGACATTGCCTTTTACGGCCTTGGGCTCAACAACACCATCATCCTGAGCACCATCGGCTTCACCGGAGGCAGCAATGTGTACGAGATTTACCACCGGACAGCCATCGGCAACCTGATCCTTGTCCTGGCCGGTGCCGTACCGGGTTACTGGGTGTCGGCCGCGTTGATCGACACGGTCGGGCGCAAGCCGATCCAGCTGTTCGGCTTCTTCATGCTGACGGTGCTATTCTGCATCATCGGCTTCGGGTTCTGGACCTTGTCGGGCGGGGCGTTTATGGTGCTGTTCACGCTGAGCCAGTTCTTCTTCAACGCGGGGCCAAACTCGACGACCTTTATCATCCCCGGCGAGGTGTTCCCGACGCGGTACCGCTCGACGTCTCACGGCATTTCGGCAGCGTCTGGGAAGCTCGGCGCCATCATCGCACAGGTGGTCTTTGGGCCTCTGAGAAGCATTGGGGCGGATGCCGCCAAGGCCAAGACGGACCCACGTTGGGCTGCGCCTTTCATTGCCCACATCATGCAGATATTCGCGGCCTTCATGGCGCTGGGCTTCTGCACGTCGTGGCTGGTGCCCGAGTCGGCGAGGAAGACGCTGGAGGAGCTGGCAGGAGAGGACGGCAGCGTTGTCAGTGTCGTCGACACTGCCTCGGCTGGCGACAAGAGCGTCGACGCAGGCAGGGCGAGCCGCTCCTCAACGCGCAGCTAGTGGTCCTCCCGTGTGGTCGTGTCATCTCACCCGTGTGCAAAACTGTCGAATATGTAGTCTATCACCTCTGCTGCATAGATGAAATATATTGTTACTGCTGCATAGCTGATGTGCGGATTATGTAGGATACTCACTTGGTAATGTAGGGTGGTGGCAGTCTGGGGACCCCTGCTGCCCGCATGGCTCCATCTGACAGCACTGACGTAGCGAGCGGTGGTCAGGGGCTGAGGCTGAGCTCCAAGAGGACCCTCCTCTGTTGTGTAGATGCAGAGCCCACCTTCCCCACCAGACACAGGACGGTCAATCGCAATCCGCCGTCCGTTGTCCATCGTCGAGCATCCAACGTCCAAACCCCCAACCTTCTAGTCTGATGTCGTGAACACCCAAGTTGCATCTGGCAACTGCACCCATCTCTGCAACGGCAGCACATCGGCCGACAGACCGACCGACCCAGGCAACATGGCCTCATTTCTCCGAGGAAAGCAGGCGGGCATGCAGAAGGACCTGTCCGTCGCAATCCTGCCGCACCTCTTCGCCCCGGATGAGCAGGCTCGCTACGGCATCAACTCGCAGATCAGGTAGGCTGTTCAAATTTGAACTCCAGGGCAGACGGCCGAGCTAACCCGTGCGTGCAGCTGCCTCGCGTACGACCCGGTCCAATCCCTCCTGGCCGTTGGCACCAACGAGTCCAAGTTCGGCAACGGTCAGATATACGTCTTTGGCCAGGGCAGGATACAGAAATACCTCCGCCCCAGCAAGCCCGGCTCCATCCGAAGCCTCCACTTCTGCGCCAACAGGCTCGTCAGCCTCAACACCAGGGGCGAGCTGACAATATGGGATCTTGATACGGGCAGAAGAATCGCGGGGGGCCCATGTGGCAGCGGCGTCGTCAGCATAGTCACGGATCCCATGCTCGACTGGGCCCTCATCGGCCAGACAAGCGGCGAGGTGTCCGCCTACGACCTGGACCGCGAGAGGATGTCTACCTTCCGCACTCCCAACTTCTGGCGAGAGAAGGATCCCAAGTCCACAATGGCATACCTCGTCTCCATGCAGCTGCACCCTCGCGACATCGGCAAGCTGCTGATAGCCTACACCCACGGCGCTGTCATATACTCGTTCAAGCAGAACCAGGCCACCAAGTTCTTCGAATACGTCTTGCCCCCCGGCGCTCCCGGCGGCAACTCCGAGAACGTCGACTCCGTGCGCAGGCCGGCTTTGTTACATGCTGCCTGGCACCCTACTGGCACCTTCATCTTAACAGCCCACGAGGACGGAAGTCTTGTCTTCTGGGACCCCAAGGACGGGCGGGTCGTCATGGCGAGATCACTGTACGAAACGAGTGTCGACCAGGTGTTTTCGAATCCCCCGCCTCCGAGACTCATCCAGCCATTCACCAAGATCTCGTGGTGCTGCAAAGAGAACCCGGACGATACTGCCCTCCTCATCGCAGGGGGCCAGGCGGTAGATGAGCCGCAGAAGGGCTTTACCTTCCTGGACCTGGGTCAGACCCCGGTGTACGCCACCGCGTCCTGGCAGGTACTCGGGGATCATTTCAAGGCAAAGCGCCAACAAACCCTGCCCATCCCACCAGGCACCGACGTGACCAATTATTGCCTGCTCCCACGCTCCTCGCCTCACTTCGCCGGGGCTCAGGATCCCATCGCGATCCTGGCCACGCTCTCCTCGGGTGAGCTGATCACCATGAGTTTCCCCTCGGGATACCCAATCAGCCCAACCAATCAGCTTCACCCCTCGCTGTCCTTCGTGCATCCATTCGTTACCAAGGTCGTGGTCTCGACTCTAGACCGGGGTCGGTGGTTGGGAATGATGGAGAAGCGCGGCAAAGGGGACGATTTGCTCAAGGGGGGCGCCGAGGCCCCAAAACCAAGAAAGCGATATGAAGGCAGGAACATAATCCAGGTGGCCCATGCCGATAGCACTATTCGCCTCTGGGACCTCGGGCACGCCGATGAGATAGAGAACAACGCACAGCTGCAGGTCGACATCTCCAGGGCCCTCGATCGGTTCGAAAACGTCGAGGTGTCTGCCATGCACTTGGCACCAAGCAGTGGTGACTTCGCAGCCGGTACCACCAGCGGCGACGTTGTAATCTACCGCTGGGGCGGAAACCACAGCTTCGGCCAGGAGGATACCAAGCAGATCGAACGGAATCCTGGCGGTCTAGTTGACATCAGCTCGAGGACTGAGCCTTCCTTGAAAGAAGGTCTTCAGCCTTTTGTCTTGTATGAGGCCGCGCAAGGCCCAATCACCGCTCTTTGCGTTTCTGATGTTGGTTTTGTAGCAGTTGGGTCCGAGGGTGGTGGGATCAGCATCATCGACCTGCGAGGCCCAACCGTCATTTTCAATGCGTCCATGGGAGAGCTCGCACAGAAGGAAAAGAGGTCGTCCTTCCTTAGAGGTCACTCGAGCGCCACTGCCACAAAGGACTATCCGGTTGTCATTGAGTTCGGAATCATGACCCTTGATGATGACAACTACTCCAGCATCACATGTTTCGTGGGCACCGCTCAGGGTAAAGTGGCCACGTTCAAGCTCCTGCCCTCTGGTAACACCTACTCGGCCAAGCTTGCCGGTGTTGCGAACCTGGGCGACAAAGTCATCGCTCTCTGTCCCATCCAGGCCGACACAGGCCGCCCCGCTGCAGCTACTCCAGAAGTCATGGGCGGCCTGAGGAACGGCCAGCATGTCAACGGTGTACTGGTAGTCGGTAAGTCTTAAGCCCTCCCTCGCTCACAACTCTTCAAACCAGGCACTGGCTAACACGCCTCAGCGACTCAAACCGAGGCCCGTATTTTCAAGCCTGCTAGTTCTAAAGGTGCCTCCAAGTCCTTTGACGATGTCCTTTGCGACGCAGCCGCTGTCACCGAGTTCGAGCTGCACGGTTACGCATTGGTAGCAACCTTCGGCGACGGGACCGCTCGCGCGTTCTCCCTCCCAGGCTTGAAAGAGCTCTGCAAGGCCCCGCTCCCCATGCTCGACCCCACCCGAAGCACTAGCAACATCGTCTCCTCGACCGGAGACATCATCGGGTGGGCTGGGCCTTCCGAGCTCGTTGTTATCCCCGTCTGGGGCACCGGCATGGGCAGGGATCACCTCAACAATGATGACAAGCTCGTCAACCCCGAGGCCGTGATACCGCCGCGCCCAACGATCTCCAACGTGCAATGGCTGTCTGGGACGCAGTACGTATCGCCCACAGACCTCGACCTGCTGATTGGCGGGCCCGACAGGCCGGCCTCAAAACGGATGATCGAGGCGGCGGCGGAGGAGGCAAGGCTGGCCAGGGGAGGCCCGGGTGCGGGCTCCTCCGCCGCTGGAGGAGCAGGCCAAGAGGGATGGGGGGAGTATCTGCAGCGACAGCTCAACGAAAGGACCGAGAAGCTGAATATCATGGGAGAGAACATGGAGAACCTCAACGATCAGAGCGCGGGCTGGGCCGATGACGTGAACAAATTCATGGGCAAGCAGAAGAGGAATATGGTGATGGGGGGACTGAAGTCCAAGTTCTTCTGATCCCCGGCGCTCAGGTTTATTCATTTGACGGCACGGCTTAGAGATATCCAGGTATATTTTCTATTCTTCCCATTTGAGCTACTGAAGGCTTGCGCAATGATCAGGCAATCACTCACTCATGTTCGTGGCTCGTCCTGTATCTCAGTCCTGTGCGAGCCCTCAGCCCTGCGTGATGCATAGTACCACACAAACGGGCTCAACATCGTCGCAATCAAAAATAACGTGGCGCAACAAAGTGTCATGATCACCAGGCCCGCCGCAGGGCTGCTCGGGTCGACGTTGTGAGACTTCATGTGCTCGACGGCCCAGACCAGGCTGCCCATACAGATTGCTTGGACCCCTACAAAGATGCTGAGCCAGCATAACATGTCACCCTCGGAGACTGACCTTCCCATTGTTGTTTTCTCTGTACTCTGTTACTACCTTTATGTTTCTCTCTGAGCTTGAACTCATTTGGATTTTGGGCAGGTGGGTTGGTAGTGTGTGCTTAAGCGCAGAGAGCGAAGAGATCTCGGTTCAGTTTTGCTTTTATGTGTTTTCTGGCTACGAGTGACCGACCACTTTCGCACAGTCGCTCGTCAACTGTTACGAGTCACCGGACTAAATTTTCGCTTGTGCCATTGGCTGTGATTCAGCATTTCGCACCGGGTCACCACCTTCTAGCTGGCGACATGCAACCTAACAGCAGTCGCTTGATTTTGGTCCTGGAGACCTTCTGCCCCTTGAGCGGGGAGCTCGCATATTGCGAAGTCTTTGGGTGTTAGTGGCGGGTTCCCAGTCAATAAAACTGACGTGAAGCAGATACATTGAGCTTCAAATAATATCAGAGAGACGACTTTACACACAATAAGCAATTTGAAACTGAACTGGAAATGCATATATTACGAGATGATTAGGTCTTATCATGGACTATTTCTTTGCCACAGGGCTGTTGTGGAAACACACTGCCATCCGATTCCGGTTAATTAATCAAATTAACAGCATACTCTATATATCACCCGCTTCTGACTCGTCTTCAGAATCCTCTCCAAGGTGTCCCTCCAGCTCCTCGGCAAGGGTCAAAGGGCGGTTACGGGTCACCGTCCTGTGACCGGTCGCCGTTCCCTGAGATGGCTGATGGCCGAGGCCGGTGGTCCGAGTAGACTCAGCTACCGAAGCCACCGGAGCGTTGCTAGGCACCGAGCTCTCGGGCTCGGCTTGCTGTGGCTCGGGTTCGCCAGGCTTCGACGGCTTCTTCAGGGGCGTGTGTATGTCGTCCAATATCCTCTGCAAAACCTCGGGGTCTGGATCGTCCTGCAGAGCTCTATTCTCCAGCCTGAGATCGTGAATGACCGCGTCCTGGGAAGCAGCCAACGCTTCAAGCGAGCCCACCAGCTCCGTTGTCTGCTGCAACTGAGCCTCCAGGTCGGAGATCCTCAGGACCATGAGTTCGTGCCCAGTAGCCTGGGCGTCCTCGAAAATCCTCCACTCTCTTGTCCCGAATGGGTATGGATTCTGTGGTGCTTGGCTGACGGCACGGTTGGGGTTCCAGCGGTTGAGAAACCTGAGGAGGGTGGCGAAGACTGTACTGATTGACTCAAGAATTGAAGAAGGCATTTTTATCGTTTTATTCTAGGATTATAGCCCAATGCTTGTCCCGCAAGCGTTGAGGGTGGTGTTGTAGTCGGAGTGCTGGATCCGTCGTGCTTCTGCTTCTTGGCGAAGCCACAGGTGTAATTCGGCTGTTTATATACATGACTATGTAAATTTTACTCTTCAACAATGCAATGGTATGACAATAGCCTTATGTTGATGCCCTGGATGCAACAAAGAGCGAGAAGCCACATTGGACTGTGAACAAAGCGGGCATGGTGCCGATCCTTGGCCTAGAACGCGCAGCTTTGTAGGTCCTTGCCGCCACAAATAAATAATCCTATTATAGAATTTTGAGTTGAGGAGCCGTGATAGAATTCGTCATCAGCTGCGAACACAATGGTTACGGAGTTGACAGAAACCTTGTGAATGGAGGGTGCCAACAGACAACTTGAACCTGGCACGGGCATCAAGCCAGAGTGGGGCGAAAATGGTGTTATTCGATTGGCCGAATCCGCCAAGTCGTCGTCACGTCTCCTCTCTCACGTTCAACTTCCCGCTCAACCTTGTGGTCAGGCAGAGAGCTGCGAGGATTGAATCGACATTATGGCTCACGTGCATTTTATCTCTCATGCTATCTCAGAGCGGTATGGTTGGTGTTAAACGTTCTCCTGTCGGGCGGCCATATCCAACAGAGTCTCCTGAAAAACACTGCGAAGAGAGCCAGCAGCTGCCATATACGTTCGCTTCACTTTGAGCTTTGAAACCGCATTCAGGTTATGCACGAGTACGACCAATCAGTGACCTCCTTGAGACATATGCATGTCGACGCAGGAGTTCTGCGTCATGCAACGTCGAAATTCATCGACATCTCGTGTCGCCTGCATGCTTAGCAGAGAGTCGCAGCCTAATAGTACCCGCCGATGTCAACGGCGTTGGGCAGAAGGTGGAGAGCAGGGCGTACCACTACTCCCATGTGGCTGTCTCGGAAGCTCAAGCTGTAGTACGCGATAAACTCGATATTGTTACGACAGGGGTCACCGGGTGGTGTGGACACCTGCTAGTCCATGTAGGCAGAATAGCCGAGCCCTGGAAAGAGGCGCCTGCTGCAGGTTAGATTGTGGCACCAGTGAAGTCTTCCCACGGAGTGCCGGCCGCATTTTGGGCGGCCCGCCACCTTTTCTCCCCTGCAACTCCTCGAAGCCCGAGGCTCGCATCAAATTCATCTCATCGGTGAGCTCCGGCGCCCCAGCAGATCTTGGGCAGCCTCGGTGCTCTTCATCGTGGGGCACGCCTTGCGCTTCCGTTGAGCTCTCCATGCTTTGCTTCCGCCCTGCTCCATCGGGCGCTTGGTTAGATCCATGACTTTGCGCCGGCTCAGTCCATGTAGCAGGCACGAGAAGGGCCCTTTGTGCGCGCCGGTCGACGCCCCTGAGCTGAAGTCATATCCAGGTGCATGGCTTTTCAGCCTTGGCTGATATTGTGCTTCCTTAGAATCACGGTATGCGATCGGTCTGATGCTATCAGGCCGCTTGACAACTCGGATACTCTGGCTGTATCATGGACGGGCCCGCATCGTAACGCCTTTGAGGCGCACATCCAGGGTGCCAAGCCGAATGCCATCATGAAAGCCTTGATGCCCGAGTGGATGATCAAGCTGTGTCTCCTTTTATAAAGGATGCTACGGCCTGCGTATTCCAAAATGTCCTCGAGTGGTCGTTCGCCTTGGAATTTGACCAAGTCATTCTTCAAGAACGAGACGCATTACTGAGCCAGCATTAGACTATCATGTCCAACTCTCGTTCCTCTTCACTGGACGTCAATCTCAGCACACGTGATGGGTATGTCTTTTCGAGGCTGAGAGTCAAGCTCTGCTAATGTCAGTTCAGCTCCCAAGGCCGGCCAAATCTGACGTCGGAAGAGCTGCAGAGGCTTCAAGATGAACGGTTGAGGATGTACAATGCCGACAGTAGCGGTAGTGTCATACAACGTCTCTGGGATCGGGCAAATGGCCAGGGTCGAGGTCGTCCTCCAGCCCAGAACAGCAACGAACAGGACAACTCTCGTCCTAAGGAGACTCGAGATGCTTAACACAGCATACTGTATCTTCGGGTATAGGAGCTTGTGATAGGGTGACTGAGCATACTTGAGGGCAGGGGCAGTGGCTGTCACATCACGCGCTAAATCAACCCCTGTATCTATCCGGCTGTTGGTATTCCCACACGTCTATATCTCGCAGGTCTTTCCCATATCCATTTTCGTGTTAGTCTATGTGTCATTGCATTTCCTTGCCCTCTCCTGCACCAATCTGTGCCGGGTTCCTTGTTTACGCCAAGGGCTGCTGTACTATGGCGGCGGGGGCCGATGGAGTATTGGGCAGCGAGTATTGCCCTTGTGTGGCCAAAGCTGTTGTGGGATGGTACGCAGACATGTCGAAATTCTGCTGCAACCAATATCGGCCCCTGAGTCTCACATAATATCAATCTCTCAATAGAAAGTTGGAAATGCAAGGCAGAGGCATTGGTAGCTCTCTTTTCCCGTCTTTTTTGGGTGGGAGTCTCTCCCGGACCTGGCCGGTTATGGCTCAGCATGGCTAGTTTCTCCCTTGTGCGGTTTGCGCGGTTGTCTTGTTTCCCGTGGGATGAATCCGCTCTTGATCTTTCCATTTACAAATTCACGGGCTATTTTGATTGTTCTGTGATAGCGTGGAACTTATCGTCGATTCATGAACTTCTACCTTGAGCATTTTGGTTCTCCTGTCGTCGTCGAGGAATCGCGAGCTCGAGCCTAGGAGGCGCCTTTCGGACCCGACAGAAAAGATGGCCCTACATCATGTTCGCCGCCCGCAGGTACTGAGATGCTGAATTGATCCCCTCCTTGTGCTGATGAGGGTCATGTGTGGCCCCCAAGACAGCTGAAAATACAAGAGGGTGGCCCAAAAGACTTGCCACGCGCTGGACTATACGCACGTCTCCACAGCCTGCTTTGATGGCCGGACCTCCAGCCAGTTTCAGCCCTACAAGCATGCCGCGGATGGCGTACATGTGCAATATGTATCGATATCCGAGGACTTGTGTGAGATTCCTGATTCGTCCGGACTCCGCATGCAGGATGCGATACTTGTTGTCAGTACCGGTACTGGGACCTTGCAAGTTGCAGACTGGCACGACCACACACAACCACCAAGTGCTGCATCTACGTCAGTACACCTGGTCTTTGTTTCGGGTACCACGTACCACGTTGCACAGCGTCTACAGCAAATTAATCTCGCGTAGCCATGCAAGAGCGTCGGGTACTGGCGATCCGTATCCTTGACGTGGACTGCTTGACAGGAGACAGGCGTGAATGGTGGGCCATCCCACCGTGGCATTCCCTTCGCCCACTTAGATAGAGGAGCACGACACCACAGGAGTATCAGCCGCTACGAACGCAGTAGAATTGACCGACATTAGCACACAATAGGATGCGGTTCGCGACCCACCAGAGCAGAAAAAGAAAGTGATACTTCACATCTCAGAAGCCAGCGTTTCCCACGTCTGCGGTCAGCATATTCATCAACAACAGTTTTCACAACCTCTCCAGGCTGCCGACCCTCCAAATTCAAATGTGTGGCGGGCAGGGCCGTTTAAGCATAGGGACGGTGCCGAAGGCCGATGAGGGCCTATCGAGGCACCCAAAGAGCCTGGGCAGGACAGCATCTCATGATATTCGTCCGGCTGCGAAGTCGCCAGTAAGCCGGGTCAGCAGCAACGCGGGAGACGCCGAATTTGCTATCCGGAAGAAACTCATGAAACTCCAATTTGAGTCCTTTTTTTTTTTTTTTTGGCATCTGAACCTCGTGCCCCGGTCTTGGAACTAGGGGGAATTGGTTCAAGCAGCATTTTACTGACCACCCAAACACATCTCCAAGATTTCCAGGACCTGCTCCTTTTTCTCTAGAGGGATCGCGTTGAACTGGCAGCAGGGGTCTTTGAGGCTGCTCTCCGCGATGGCCTCGAGCTTGTCCCTCCCTATCCCGTACTCTGCCAGTGTCCTCGGGAAGCCCAACTCGCGGATCACCGCATCCAGTACATCGCCGAGATCTGCCTGCCCCTTCACCAGCGAGTGCTTTTGGAGCACCGCCGCCGTGTCCGGGTCGTCCCAGAGTGCATCGACCACGAGGGCCTGTTGCTGCGAATTCACCTTTGCGTTGAACTTCTGCACGGCCGGGAGGCATATGCATGTCGTTTCCGCGTGCGGGACGCCCATGGGTCCGAGTTGATGTCCGATGCCATGTGATCCGCCTGTTATGTTCAATCAGCCTACTCGTCGAGGGCAGAGACAGAGGTCTCATGTGAGCCCGGATCAGCCCGACATACCGACTTTGACATCATAGAGGTTCGCCGCGCGCATGCTCTCTGCCGCACCCAGCTGGCATCTTGACCGAGCCTCGAGGTCGCCTGGCTCTTGCTTCGTCTTCAACAGGCCCGGGACGAGCAGCTTAAGGCCCTGCAGAGAATGCTTGGTTCCCTCCGGCTTGGGATTTGAGCTGCAGATTGTCTCCACGCAATGGTCTACAGCCCTCAGGCCAGTAGAAAGCCATACTTTCTGCGGAGTTGTTTGTGTGAGGGCAGAGTCCCTTCAACCATGTCAGTAAGCGGTGCTGTGGTCTCTAGTATCCCTCAATGGGAAGCTTACCTCCTGGGACACTTACATAATAATGACAGATATGCCAACCTTTCCAGGATTCTGAAAAAGCTGCTTGTGATGCGTGGCATCGTTGGTTGCACCACCCGGCGGGTTGAACTCGCCGGCACTGAGAGTCGTAGTGACGGATACTACAGGAATGACAGAATTCTGGACGGTTTGTGGAGCACCTTCAGGCACGGTCTTGTTGAATCTGAGCGCAAGGCTGGTCCGGAAGAGGAGATCCAGTTCCTCGGCATTGTTGACGCCGTTCGCCAGAGCCTGGAAATGGTGAGACCATGGCTCGCCACGGTGATGGGCGACTTACAAAAGATACGGCCTTGGCCCCGTCGATGAGACTCCCACCTCCAACGGTGACTATTGCGTCTGCCCCGGAGTCCTTGACCTCACGCATAACCTGCAGGACTTCGGAGTAGTATGTGTGCGGTCGCATGCCGATGTGGGTCCCTGCGACCTTGACATTGTCACTGTTCAGAGCCGATTTGAGTCTTTCAACAACATCCGTAGTCTTGTTGAGCGACTCAGATATCACCAGGAACGGTTGTAGCTTCTTGAGGGTTTTGGCCAGATGCTTTGCGCAGGCTTCCGGGTAAGACAGCCCGTGACTGATGATGGGGAACTCCTTGTCGGGGTCGAATCGTTGAACGCTCTCGGTTGCCATCTTTGATCTTTCAGCTTCTGTTACAGCGTGTTTTCAACAACATTAAAAATCACAGTATGAGTCGAGGTTGGAGGAGTAGGGTAACTACCGAGACTGAGAGTAAGGGAGCGGGGTCGACATTGCATATCTTCATGATGACACATTCCCTGTCATGTTTCCCTCCGTCAGATTTACTAGTCCATGAAACCTAGATACGGGGCAACGTCCAATTGCAGGAACGAACTGCCGCATATCAGGGCTTCTACGGCATTGTATCAGTCGCCTGTGTTCAGATGCCAGAGTGTGCTGCGTTCCCAGCCCAATGGACGGGAGCGAGAGTAGTGCTGATCATCATGTGAAGAATCGTAGCCCACGGGTTGAGCGTGCCACGTCGATAGTTTGAATCGGAAAATTTAAACAAGGAATTCAGGTTTTGATTCATTACAGAACATGCTCTGGTCCGCGTCTTCAATATCTGTGTAGTGGTCACACATACATGAGTTGTCCTTGTGTGCCCACTTTCACAATCCTAGAGGCTGCTTCCCTCGGATGAACGCTCCAAGAATGAGTTTTTGTATTACAGCTGGTTCACTGTGGGCGGTAAACTCGATGTTGGGTAGCAAAGATCAGTAAAATCGGCCCGTGTAAATAAATCATCGAGTCAGCCAAAGGCCAAACACATTGCCGTCGACATTCGGGAACTCACGTTATTTCCCGACCAGGCAGTCATCGCAACCCCAGGCAAGTTGATAGCGGCCGTGATGGTGGTGGTGCAGACCTGTTTCCCACTGTCGAGATCTATCCTCAGCAGGCAGTTCTACTTGCGGAACCACCCAGGTTGCACCCGAAGAATGTATCCCATGAGCACCAGAGAAAGTTGAGCGGACGTCATGAGGCTCGTTGTCTCATAGACAGGGAAGATGGTGCCGCCATTGTTCTCACATTTTGTTTTCCCCGGAAACGCCTTCTAGCGACGGGTTTGAGTCCATGGCAAGACCAACATATTACATATAGTCCTTCAGACGAGGGTCGATGAACCCTTCATTGTCCTCCGGCACGTAAATCTTGGCAGCATCACCTCGATACCCGGGTTCTTGTTGTCATAGGACTTGGGAGATGGAGTGGTTCTGTCCCTCAACGGCTCATTGTGTGGGATGATCTCGGAAAGTTCAGGGCCGGAGGGCCCAACATCAGGAACGACGGCCATGATGGACGCACATTCATGTTCAACCAGAAGAATATCTGCCCTCGTCATCAGCAATGATTGTCATGACTACGAATATTCAGGTCATTTGGCAGGGACATCGCCTAAGGCCTTGGTCCTGCAGCCCTTCCCGGCCAAGCTTTGCAGGACCGTCTTGGCCGTTGCTTGACCGATGCTTGGTCCCAGATTTTCACATTCGGCTCACGTTCAACGCTGCGCAATCGTGTCTATCCCAACAAAGACGACAGGTGGAACCTGTTGCGGCTGTCTTGAGGTGCCGTGGTGCTAAGGCGCATCATTAATCATTTTGACGAAAAGCTTATGTGGCTACAAGAACACACGCACAGGATGAGAATGTCGTAATATTGCCTCAAGCTGCCAACGTATGCCAAACACCAGGCGAACTACAGGCAGGCATCATGCAGCATGCCTCCGAGTTTGACCTCTGAGCCCGGTCCACACTTGAATACATACATGGATCCCAAGAGGAAAAAAGAAAAAGGGAGCATGAAATAAGAGAAATGAAGCTCGTCGCCCAGCTAACCGCATGTGACCACTCAATATCGATGGTATGGGATCGAGTAGGACTGCCCAAGAGAAAGAGAGCACCGGTCCAGCACCCCAAAGGAAAGCGAAGTCGTGGAGCCATCGTACAGTCATCATGAAAGTGTCGGCAAGCAAATGAGCCACACCTCATTCCACCAGCCAGATTCACTCGCCAAAAAGCCAACTAACTTCGTCCCCCCCCCCCGAAACTATCCCCCCCCCCCTCAAAAGCTCACGCAGAAGGAGCGTTGGCGGTTCCTATTCCCCAGTACTGCTCCGCATAGAACGTCGGCGGGTCCGCCTTCTTCCACAGGTCGTTGAACGCCGAGAAGAGCACCATGTCCTGCGGGTTGCTGGCGAACGCCGCCCGGATGCTGCTGACAGCCGACGCCTGCTGCTCGACGCCGGGCACAGCCTGCCCGTTGGACGACCCCTGCCAGGGCCAGCCCGACTCGGTCACGCGCACGCGCGCAGACGGGTCCCCGAGCTTGTTGCGGATGTTCTGCACCTGGTTGGCCACGAACACGCCCGCCTGCCCCGGCGCCGTGTTGGGGTCGAAGAAGGGGTGGATGTTGCACGCGCAGTAGTCGCTCGCCTTGCACAGCTCCGGGTGGGCGAGCACGGCCACGAACGTGTCTACCGTCACCACGGGGCCGGTCCAGCCCGACTGCCTCAGCAGCGCCCTGCCGCTCTTAAGCGCGTCCAGGATCTGCTTCGGCGACGCCTGCCCGTTGTTGACCAGCTCATTTCCGATGCTGACCGTGTCGACGATCGACCAGTCCTTCTGGATGCCCTGCACCAGCGTGGCAATCTGGTCGCCCAGGTTGTCGAGGCTGAAGATGCCGAAGAACACCTTGAGGTTGTTGGCCTTGGCGGCGGCGTAGACATTGGGGATCTGGTTGCAGTCGATACCATACACACGCACGAACCCGTAGCTCTTAGCGACGACACCAAAGTCCTGCATGATCTGGGTGGCTGACTTGCAACTCCCGTCTGCGTTGTAGGGGGCGTACGCGACTCCGAAAAGGCTAGGGCCCGTGGCATTATTGACGGGCGAACCGGGGCCTGGGGACGGCGCACCACCCGTGGGAAGTGCCGGTACTTTAGTTCCAGTACGGGTTCCGGGAGGCGAAAAGGCTGCCTTTCCCGCCGCCGACGCACTGCTAGTTGGTGGCACGAGGACGACGATAGCCTCCACGGTGGTCACAGGCGTGCCATTCTTGTCGACAAAGACGACAATCTCAGGAAGTGAGGTCGCCACAGTACGGGAGCTGTCCGTGATTGTGACCGTCTTGCCCGCCAGATCGAGCGATCTGGCAGCGAGCTTGTTGGTCTGGGCATGGTCGTGGACCCTGCGGTGGTGGTGGTGGTGATGTTGGTGCTCTGCGGCGGCTAGCGAGAGCGCAGCAAGGCCTGCGACTGCAGTGGTGATGAGTCGCATCTTGGACCAGTTGGGTCGTGTCAAGGGAGGATATGAGGGTGTCGGGGTTTAACGAGCGTGTGACTGACCGAGTCGTCGAGACAAGAGCAAATGTCGTTGAGCGGCTTAAGGGGGTGCAGGATGGGGGCAGCCAGTTGGTCAAGAGCGTCCGTTGGGAACAGAATTATGGTCAAGAAGGAGGGACGATGCTGTCCATGGTGCTTGCCGACTGTTGATATTATGCATTCCAGGAGATGACAGGGCGGTCGTGCCTCACTCTGGGCACGCACAGCCCGTCCACAAAAACACGGCAGTGAGCGACGGCCCCATCGCAACTCCCCCATGCTCATTCTGTGCCCTGTCCGTGATACGACGGCAGGCCAGTCACTTGGTCGCCTCAGCTTTCGTTCAGCACAGCCTCATCGCCCTGAGCCATCCTCTCCTTGATCTCGAGTGACAGTTCGACTGCCTCATTCCGGGCCATCTTGGCCTCGCAGATCGCACGGGGCCGGTTGCCTGGACAGTCTCATAGGAACGGGAAGAAATGGGGTGTGCTATTTCAATCTCACCACTTGTCTTGCCCAAGGAAGCAAGTGACGCAGCAGGTGAGACAAGATAGACAGAAGCAGATTAGATGGCCGGGCAAGGGCGCTTGGCACTTGAAGATGTATTTTTCTCCATCATTAAATAAGTCTAATTCCTCATGCATCCATTGTTGACGCAGCACCATTCTTGGGTGAATAGAAGGGAAGTTGGCCCAAGACGCAGAAACCTTACTTGTTGGGATCTTTGAGGTTCTTTGCTCGTCTTTCCTGAACTGCCAAAGCTGCGATACCTCGGGATGCATGGCGCCATATACAAACGGTGGCATTTGAAAAACCGGATGCCCAGCGGTCATGAGCCAGGCAACGACAGCTTGCTGCTCGTCTTTCTCGTCATGACTTTGGTGATCGCATGCCTGATGGTGATTGCTGCCTTCTCGATCTCCTTCTTGGAAAGGCCATTTGTAACGCACACTTTCAGTGCAGGCTGGGTATGACCGCCGCCGACACTCTTGTTGATCAGGGCCGTCTTGAGCCGCGTGATCATGACACCATTTGCGAGGGCCTGGCCGTTCACTGTTTAGCCAAGGCAAAAGACGGGAGGGGGTTTGCGCTCGCAGGAGCAGAGCTTACCTCATCAACACATTCCTGCAACACTCGGTCCTGGTCCTCAAAGGACAATCGCCTCGACTGAACAACGTTTTGCTTGATGACGAGCAGCAGAATCGGGTTTTCCGGTGCGCTCGTGCACATGACCCAGTCGCTCCGTGGGTCCAGTTGCGCCCGCACCGCACGAATGTTCTCCCGCGAGGAGGCAAGAATCTCGGGGCTAGACTGCAGCATGTTGAGTGTCTCGCTCGCTGTGACGGCGAGCATGGCGGGCAAGGCCGCGGAGAAAGTGTACGCCATCGAGGCGATCCTCTGGTGGGCCACGACGTTCTTGTCGCCAGCACAGAACCCACCGCCGGCGCACAAGGGACCAGCTAGCGAACCGATGATCATGTCGACTTGGGCAGGGTCGACGTTTTGTGCCTCGGTGACGCCGCGGCCTGTTCGACCGAGAACACCGAAGGACCAGGTCTCATCGAGGATGATGCGGAACTTGTACTTCTCTTTGAGTTCAATCTGTGCGGTGGAGCTAATTGTCAGCGTCTATCGAGTGACATCTCGTCCGAGGTCCCAGTCCTTACCATGCGTGGCAGGTCAATCGAGGCGCCCGTAGTCTCGGAAAGCCCCTCGGCCACAAGAAAACGCCTCGTCAGCTTCCTTTGTTTTTTCTGGTCCTGGGCAACCTGCCTCATGACGTTTTCCAGGTCGTCCCAGTCGCCCGGGTTATACCACTTGATAGTACACCTCGACAGCTCGATGCCCTTGCGGACGGGATAGTTGGTCGCACGATCGGTGACAATGACGTCGCCCCTCTTGCAGAAGGCTGGGATTACACTGGAGCTGGTCGAAAAGCCTTGAGCATACAAGATGCACGCCTCGGTTCCCAGGTAGGCGGAAACGTCGGCTTCAGTCTTCATGTGGACGTCCTGTGTTCCGTAAAACTGCGGAGGCCCGCAGGGGCCGACGCCATAGGTGCGAAGGGTATTGATAGCCTTCTCCTTGATCTGCTCGTTGGCATTGAAGTTGTACACGTTGTATGAGGCCAGGTTCGTGACGGTCCTGCCATTTGCTAGTCTGACCTTGGGACCAGTCGCACTGTAGCCCCCTCTGATTAGCTTTGCTCTCGTTGGTGGGCGTTCCCGACAGGCAGCGAGACATACCCGACTATGACAGGAAGCCTCTCCATCTCCATCTCCTCGGTGGTGTTCTGCGTGCCGACCAGAGGCTCGGGCTGCCACTCCTCAACCAGCTCCTCGATCTCATCCTCGCTGAGCTTGACGTAGTTGGAGTCGTTTGTCGCGTAGGACGGGCTTAACAGGTAGCGGATGAAGAAGATGAGGAGGAACAGTTCGAAGATGGAGCGGATGGGGTCGTTCTGGTAGCTGGCCTGGACGTAACGGATGATGACGGCGGACCCGGGCACCTTCTGGAAGGTCTGCGAAGCCTCGCGCAGCAGGACGGCCGCCTGTGCCTGGATCTCTTGCAGATCCATGGTGACGGTGCCTCGCCAATACTGCTCGTCGCGGCCGAGAAGACGCTGACAATCGCCGGCGCAAGATATCGAGGCACTAGGACCGGGAACGGAACGTCGATGTTGACAAGGGGAGGAGAGAGAAAAAAAAGAGTCCAAGGCAGAAGGACGGTGATCAATTGAAGCGCGTCGTCGCTTCCGTGATGGGGCAGGATCAGAGAGGATCAGGGGCAATATGCACTAACAGCGGCAACCCACTCACCGCATTGGAGTGGGCCGATGAAACCCACCCAATATGTCAGCCCGGTGACTACTGTCCTACATAGACTCCTAGTACGTACCGAGCGAGTACCGAGTCACCCGCCCTTCCGCCTCGGGCTCACATAACAGCACGTTCGCATTGAAGTCCTTGCTCGTTTACAGAATGATCCATCTCCTACCTTGTTTAGCTGGGAATAAGCTTTGTCAAAAAAAATCTCTTGCAATCTAAGTATATTCATCTGATTTCACGCACCGGTCCCACAAATTACAACAAGCCTAGAGTCTGCGATGCCATCTCATGCGCAGCATGAGTTGAGCACCGAGTCCTCCCTCCCTTCAACCATCGACACTGCCCTATGCGATCAACTGTGACCAATCAATGCGATAAAGCAGATCCTTGAGTGTAGCTTCCAGACTTGAATTAATTATGCCATTCCTGATGCCGCCTCCGGCCATCGAGAAAACGCATCAAGAGAAGTATAGAATGCATGCCGTGTGAGTTTGCGTGCGTGCGTGCCAAAAGGGCAAGTCTAGACAACCATTTACCATGCCCATGATCCTTTCATGTACTTGTCGAAAGGACGCACAAAATCAAATACAATAGACTCCCCCCGGCCCCTTAAAGGTAAAGCAAAGAGCAATAAAAACACCGTTCCATGTGCAAAGGCCTTCCTGCCCTCTCCGCCCTCTTTTCCTTTTATGATACAGACCCCTGCACCTTAGAAGAGACGGATCTTGGCGGCATCTCCCGTGCTTGACGCCGACGCACCAGAGCCTGACGCACCGGTCATCGTCAGGAGCGCTCCCGTGTAGGATGCCCCACCAGTGCCTGTCTCCGTCTCGCCGATGGTGTTGTTCCTGTCCAGGCCCGTGGGCTGGACAAGGTTCGTGCTGTCGAGCATGTCGAATAGCGAAGACGGCACGTACTTGCCCGCGAGGCTTGGGCCCACCATCAGCACCAGGAACAGGATCAGCAGGACAAAGTAGAGCAGCGCATAGCGGAAGACACGCTTCCTCCTCAGCTTGGACTGCTTGAGCGAGTAGATGGGTGGCCGAATTTGCCGACTGCGGTGTCATGTTAGCATTTCTATTCTCACAGTAAAGAGTGTTTCAAGACGTACCTAGGACGGAGCCAGAAGAGCATGATGGAGTGCAACTTGTCCACCTGAGGAATCAGGATCACCGGACACATTATGAACAGGAGCGCGTGTCCCAGGATGAAGTCGCCAGCGAAGAAGCTCAGCTCGGTAATCTTGCAGAGGAACTCTCGAGCAGGCTGCGAGACCGAGTGCCAACCCATCGAGTACCATTTACCGGTCCAGAAGGCGATATTGGCCTGGTCGGTCTTCATTTCTCTCGTCAGGGCGAAGGTGATAATCAGCTTCATAATCCAGCGCTGCACAGCAATGACTGCAATCATGCCGCTCATCGTCCGGGTGAAGTTAAAACCCTCGAGGACGTACAGCACCTCGAAGAAGACGAGGAGCATGATGACAGCAAGGGCGTGCGCAATAGCTGCAAGTACACTGCCGAATTTCTTGCAGCACATGCTGAACAATGGTCCCATACAGCAAGCCATGGCGAAGAAGATCGCACACACGCCAGCGTTGACGGCAATGGGACCGACTGCGACGATACCAACACGCAGCAGCGCTGCTGTTGGCTTGGCGTCCGAGTTGTTGTCCTTCAGGATCTGACTTGTGTCGTGGACTCCAGTCTGCGCATTGATGAACAGGTAGGGAATCAAGGTAACGATGGCGAGAAGCAGTGGCGCGATGATCTCGGCAAAGAAGACGTTAGTCACGCTGGCACGATTCACATCAGCCGACAGCTTGCCCGAAGGCTCGCCCACAACCTTGCGCTTGTATCCAGTGAGCCGCGTACGAGAAAGACGGCAGTAGGCGATCCAAGACGACGCGTGAGATACCGAGTTACCGCGAGAAAGCCAACGGAGGAACTCTCGGTAGTCGATGAAGAAGTCGTTCCATGCGAACTGATGGGGGTTGTAGAGGAACGGCGAGATGCAGAGGGCAAGCAGAGACATCCAGAAGTAGACCAGGGCAGCCTGCCAGACCGTCAATGTTGCAAACAGCAACATCAACAACATGCGGGCTCCAAAGTAGATCGACGGCCCAGCAAAACGCGAGAACAGGATTCCGAAGGGAATACGAGCGGTGGCGAAGCCACGGCCCGTACCAATGTATCTGGCACCTCCGAACGACAAGTTCTGTTGCACCGCGTTGGCATAGATCTGACAAACGAACACCTCAAAGAAGGGTGACAGAGAGCAGATTTGCTTGGCCAGACGGGTCGAAGCGCGGAGAACTCCACGCTCAGTGAGCTCCTGAACAACCAGAGGCACGAAGGCGAGGAAGATGACGAAGATAATGGAAATGACACTGCGGTAGACCCAGTCCATCAGCGCAGCGGTGTTCTGGCAACCTGTCGGGTAGAGAGGATCCGTGATAGGGACATCTCTGTTGTAGCTGCAGGCGATGGTCTCGTATCGGAGGGCACCGAGGTTGATCAGGCAGAGCATGAACATGTGAACCGAGAGCATAATGAACATGTTGTTGACGTGGAATCCGGGATGGGCGTAGTAGAAGGATAGGAATCGGTCAAGGGGCAGTTGGGTACCGAGGTAGTAGTACTCTCGAGAGAGCATTTGTTCACCCATACCTGTTCCAATCTTGGTCGTGAAGTTGAGAATGGAGCCAAAACCCAGATCACGACCCTTACCACACTGGAAGTATTCACAGTGCTTGATGCGACCACCACGTAGGACAGCATTCATACCGGCATAAATATCCTCGTTCAAGTGTAGACCCTTTTGCGCCTTGGAAACACCACCTCTGGTAGTCATGTAAATACCGTTGAGGAAATCAGGATGACCGTAATGGAGCTTGCCGCCGATCTGAGCCAGCGTACGAGCGAAGAGAGTTCCGAAAGTCTGTTCCTTTCCGGCGGCGACGTCACCAAGGATACCAATGTTCTCGGAGAAAATGTATTCACGGGCACCAAGAATAGCAACAGGGGCAGGAGACTCGTTCTTGACTCCGGGAGTGTAAGGAGAGGTGTTGTCGGCCTTCATTTCCTCGAACTCCGCGAGCACGCTTCGGATCTTCAAGCACTCCTCGAGGTAGTTGTCTTGGTTGGCGTCGATAAGCTGGATGTATTCACCGCGGTAGAAGATGATCGAGTGGTTCTGGTTGTCGGACTTTCCGTCTCCCAGAATGGGGTTACCGGAGAGTTGAATTCGGAATTTGGGCTTTCGCATGCCGTTCTCCATGAGCTCACAGTGGCCGTCGATGAGAGCCGAGTACAGTCTCGGTTCCTCGCCCTCGTTCGCAGGGGGCTCCTCATCCAGATAGGCGATCTGCAGGTCGGGGTACGCGCGGAGGAGGAACTCGGCGTTCTCCATTTCCTCCTTCTTGAACTTGGCATACCGTTGCATAGAGACACAAATCTTGAACTTGCGGCGGGCCATGCGCTCGAGCTCACGTTCGAGCTTGTCAGAGTTGCCGCCGAACATCTGGACGACTTCGGGGTTCTCAACGCGATAGAGGAGCTTGATGGCACGGCTGTAGTTCATGAAACCAGAGATGGTACGGTAGAGAGTCTGGAAGCGGAGAGAGGCCCAGATTCGAGTGCGAAGCGTATACTCCGGGGCGGAAGACTTGAAACCAATGCAGTAGAAGGGAAGATCGTCGATCTTGCTCTTGGCGGTGTCCTTCTCGGTCTTCTCCTCGTCACCGTTGTACTGCGCGGTCTCATCCGACAAGATCTTGGTATCCTTGACGAAGCAGTCCCACTCGTGAGGGTGCAGTTGCTTCAAGTATTCCAGCAGGGTGACACGCGAGTACGGCTCATCCTCACGAATGATTTCTCGGAGCGACAGCAGGATCTTTTCGCTGTAGTGAGGAATGAGGACCGTAAAAGTCGGCATGTTGTCCACGGGAAGCGGCTCAGGGATAGGAGTAGACAAGGACTGCGCGAAGAACGAGATTCGACGCTCTGCCTCGCTGTGGCTGGGGAAAAATTCCGTCTTGAAGGAGTGATCTTCCTGTGAGACGAAAAAGGTCGGAGCACGCAGTGTCCGCTTCCCCTCTTGCTCGGAAGGCACCTGATGGTAGAGAAGCTTCTGCACGTGGTCGATGGCGAGGAGATGCTCTCGGTACATGGAGATGACGATGGCGTTCCAGATCTGAGAGATGAGCACCTTCGGCTTGTACTTGATCTCCATGTCGGTCGTGGCCAGCACCTTTGAGTAAATTCGCTTCGGCAGACGAGAGAAGACGTTCCTCCAGGGCGTCATGATTGAAGAACCAAGATAGAACGATCTGGCGATAGATACCACGGCGTTCATTAGAACGTACCACAGGTATGTGTCGAGGAAGAAGAAGACCAAGTCCGTGAATGCCATCAGGATAAGGAGGATCGTCGGATGGTACTTGCACAGGTTGTCCTTGAGGATAGTATCACCCAGACAACTACTGGTGTCCATTATGGCCAGGTAGCGAATGGTGTCTCGGAATGACAAGGTCAAGAAACCGTAAGATTCACCGAACTTGGCACCAAAAATAACACACCACAGACCGTAAGACATGGCCATGTCGTTACCCTTCAATCGAGGCCAACTCGCGGTGAAGGTCTGGCTGGCCACGTAGCGGCGAGACTTCTTGCTCACCAGGTAGCTGCCAAACAGCCCACCAAGAGGCATGATGGCAAAGAAGATCAACGTGATGAGGGCGATGAAGAACTGCACAACGCCAAGAACCAACGCGATCGTGGTGTTCTGATGTGCGTTGTACTCCGAAATTGTGGCCTGTGGCAAGAACACGTATACGCCTGGCGCAACATTGATCACAAAGACCAGGAGGAGGAACAGCAGTCGCTTGGTAAGATGTTGAGCACCGGCCCACCTCCTTGGGACGTAGGCCCATTCTGCAAGCGTCGCCAGGATCTGGATGATAGATGCTATGCCTCCACCAAAACCGACAATAGACCATTGGGCAGACCGGGCTGGTTGCTGGTTGACCTGCTGTTCATAGTTAGGAACAAGCAGGGAGGGGGCGTTGTTGGCCGTGAACATCCAGAAGACCGTCAAGTGAATGACCCAGATGCGGTTGAAATTGACAATCAAGTGCATCCAGGAACGCGTCTCTTTGTACGTCTTGAAGAAACACTTCTTCCAATTGACCTGGTTCAGCTTCAGGTATCGCTCAGCTGGAGGCACGTCGACCAGCTTGGACTTGTCCTCGAGGACGATACGTTCAATACCCTCGGGGTACCAGAACAGCTGGTTGCAGTCATCATAACCGATAATCCTGTTGTGGTCACGCTCACGTCGAACGTAGACACCGTTCGTGATTTCGTAACCCTGGTCTCTGCAGTACTGGTACAGAGGCGTGATGACGTTGTTCAGGAAGCTGAACTCTGGCACGGGCTCGACGGAGTTTTGGCATGCTGGCGAGTTCAGGTAGTCGTCGGCGCACTTGAAGACAAAGCACAGACACTCGGGCATGAAACGAACTTGGTTGGCTTCACCCCAGCAGAGCAGGTAAAGACCGATTTGTCGCACACGGTCGTGTTGAGACATGCGGTTCATGCGGGTCTTCCATCGGAACTCGGCGGCTTCGAGCGAGTTGTCGCCTTCGAGATCTTCAAGGGTCTGCTCCTCAGCCTCGCCCTTGCTCTTCTTCTTCTTGGCCTTCTTCTTCGACTTGGACCCCTTCACGTTGGAAAAGCCGACAGCGTCGTCGAGGTCAAGATGTGCTGCGAAGTACCACTTGCGGAAGTTCGCGTTGTCTCCGCCAATGTAGTCGGCGTGGAGGGAGAGGAGCGCCTGGTTTGGAGTCATGCGCGAGGCCCGCGAGTCCAACAGTGTCATCAGGTGATCGTACATGTTGCGCATGCTGTCCCTCTGGAAACCGAACTTGTTGGCAAGATCAAGGAAGATGTCCTCGATCTCCTCCTTCGAGAGGGGGATCTGAGCTTCTGATGTCCACGCAGGGTACGGCTCTCGGGAGCGTTGACCAGCTGGGAGAACATTGCCATAGTCCATGGCATAGTTGGGCGTGGAGGCACCCGACGAACGGTTACCGCCATATGAGATTTGCGAAGACGGTGGGCGGTACCCACGACCACCTTGGCCGTCTTGGTAACCACCGTACTCGTCGCCTCGGCCGTAGTAGTCCATATCGGCGGCTCGGGCCATGTCGGATCTCATGGTGAAGTCGCTGAAAGTCTCAGAATCTTCCTCGGAGCCTCCACGGCGCTGGCCTTGACCGCCATAGCCTTGATCGTAGCCCTGGTCGTAGTAGCCGTTGTCGTACCCGTCGTTGTACTGGTCGTGGCCTTCGTAGTAGCCGCCGTCTTGGTGGTAGGGGTTGTTCGGGTCGGAATTGTAGTAACCCCTAGGAGAGTTTGTCAGATTCACTTGGGACTGGAACGGGGAGGCGAAAGGACAAACTTACGACTCGTCGTAATAGCCTTCCTGTCCAGCCTGCCCAGCCTGGCCACCTTGGCCGCGGGCATCGTAGCCATTGTCGTAGTATTGACCCTGGTCATTGTCGTAGTAGGAGTCAGTGTTTCCTTGCTGATGATGGCCGTAGCCATCATCATAATCATGATGGTTGGCCGGATAGCCCGACATGTTGAATTAGGCGTCTGGGTCGCGAGAAATCAATGTCAGCGTGTTGACCAACCATCTGGATGCAGAACGCGGGTTGTGGTATCGGCAGGAGTAGACCAATGTGTGGGTTGCTGTTGGCGCAGCAGCCATGGTGCAGCAGCAGGGCAGTGCCAACAGGGGGGCGCGACGTGGTTCCTTGGCTCGCCCGAGTTTGAAGTTGCTGGGGAACAAAAGGAAGTGAAACTCACCAATCAGACTCATGTGGCCTGGAATGGGGGACAACCGAAAAAAGACCGACTTTGGAGTCGATGTATTAATTATAATCCGTGCTGTGCAGTAAACCTCGAATGATGAAAATCAAAAGTGGCTGGCCAGAGTCCCGACGGAGATGCTCGGCGAGAGTGAATAGTACGCAGGTGCTGAAGAGCAGTCGGTATGATTAACCTCACGCGGTCGTGGCGTGAGTGTGAATGTTCCGTTGCGGAGGCTGAGCAATCCGAATTCCAAAACAGGAGGCGCTGAGCGATGTGCTGGGGGAGTCGAAGAGAGGTCCTTCGCTTCCACTATTCCGCGGTGTTTACTCCTCGTCCGCGGCTGTTCCTGTTGTACGATCCCACAACCACTGCAGGAGCCTCGGGTGGCCGAGATGACGGGTTGGATTGAGGTTCTCCCCGTCGCCCAGAGCGATTGGGTTGACTGGATCGGCACTAAGTGAATCAGCGAACGGCAAGTCGGCGACGCGCTAGGTAGGCGGTGCCGGCAAGGGAGAAAGCAGACCAGAGTCTGAAAGGAGGAAGAATGGGGGAGGTCGGGAAAGAGCGAGTGTAGAAGGAGAAGGGTGGTAGAGGAAGGAAAAGGTGAGAGTCGAGATTTCAGGAAAGGTATGATCCAAGAAAGCTGGCAGACCGGTTTTCTTGGGCCTGGAGGGAAAAAACCGAGCTGGGGGAAGAGACGGCGCTGCTAGGCGAGAAGGAGGATGCTTGGTGTGAGGCCTGTCCTGTCTGTGGTGGGCGGCGGGAACTTGGAAAGGGGGAAAAGGAGGCTGCAGGTGCCAGGAGTGACTTCGATGGCAGGGGGGTGGCCAGGGCGGCAGGGGCAACGACCTTGCTCTTTCACCATCGCTCCCAATCAGGGCCGCATCCACACCTACAGTGTTGGACAGTGCCTATCCGTACGGTGGACAAAATACGGCCGCTATCTGCTCTTGTGCAAGGAACTGCAAGCACACCCACACCATTCCCTCGCCCCCCTCCAACCCCCCTATCGGTGGCTCGCTGGCTCATTCGCACCCGGGCGCTACACGATTACACGATGGTAGAATACTACAGGATCTTATCTGGCTGTTCCAACTGTCACGGCTGCTTCTAGGGACTGCCCTGCCTCGCCTTCCTGTCCTCCTGAGCGGCCTTGGTTGAAAGTCACCGGCTGGGGAGATGAGCAAAGGAGGATTGGCCAACCACTGCAAGCAACCTGGAACGTCGAGTAGCAGGTGGGGAGTGGCTGTGCGTGGGCCATCACTCGCCTTTTCTCCGCGTACTGTGCTCTACTCTTGCGGCCTTGTGGGTTTGCAACGACAAGCATGGAGCTCAAACTTCGGCTCCATTCGTTCCATGTCTTGTTCTCTGCTTCCACGGCTGTGTGCTACGGTTTCTACACAGTAGCGCAGTCCTGGCAAGGTTTGATGAGGACCCGGCTGTCATTTATCACACATACAAGCGATGGGTATCTACGATGTGCCTCCTGTGCGGCAGGCCAACCTTGTGCTGCGCTTGCCTGTGCTTGTGCAGTGATGTGCCGTCGATGGGACATCAAGCACATGCATGGTCGACCGGATGAACTGAGCGTGATGGCTGACTGTTGACATTGAATGACAATTCATGGGGCGTGGTTTGTCACGAGCGAACATGCCCTCGCGACGATGAAACACGTTCGCCTGCCGTCTGCCGCCTGGGAGCCCCCTCATCCCCCCCGGCACGAGGCATTGAAGCAATCATCCATCCACCCTTGATGGTAGTCAAGTACTGTGGTAGTCCATGCAAAGAATGGACTGGTATCGCACCCTTGCTGCTGCCCTGCCAGGCCTGCCCAGGCTCACGATCGACAGCACAGCCGAGAAAGCAGACGATCCATCCCGGATGACCAACCCGCCCGGGCCACGGACATCGATCCGACGACGGGATGGCGACCAACGCTATATTGAAAAATAGAGAATGACCGCTGGGACCACTATGAACACCCTCGAGAGGCCCGTCGACCATCAATTTGACTCTCCCAGCCGCCATGGTCGGGTTCGGGTGCTGTGGACTGCCAGACTTTCTGGACTGTGTGGGTGTTCCTCATTCTATCGATGCGTGCTGCTCGGGTTGAAACGGTAGACCAGACGTGCCAGACGTGCCCACGGTGCCAGACTACTTACTGTGGACTGCGTACAGGCGGCGACTGCGCCAGGCGGCGGTCCCAATTTGCCACCCAAGGCCTCTACAAATGTACTCTACCGTATGACAGCCCGCGTCAAACCACCTCGCAGATCGACAAATTTGGTTGATGAGCCTCATTCGGCCGGCTGCCACCCGTCAATGTTGGACGCCAGGACGTCTGGTCAGGATGTGTAGGCTAGTCTACATACTGTGCCCGTGTAATGTACGCAAGCAGCAGCGGGAGTAGGTGACGGTCGGTGCTGATCAGCACCTGAATCCCTCTCCAGGCGTTGCTGGCGTGTCCCGCCGATTGATACCAATGGCTGGCAGACCTGGCAGATTGGCCGGCATTGGCTGCTCGAATCGCGTCCTGTTGATCGTGTTTCGCCACAAAGGAGCTGCCCATTTACCCCTGACGCCTGCGCGCCGGGACACCCACTATCCAATTGACCGAGCCAGACTAGCCAGACTGGGCTAGGCACGCCAGCATGCAGGAGAGCTCGTAATGGGAATGCGAGGGACACGCAGCCACAATTTTACAGCGGACTGTGCTGCAACAAGCTCAACGCGCAACAGTGGGCCGTGGATCGTGCCGCTGGTGCTCCAGGCCTGCGAGCCCAAAGAGAATAGAGAGGGCTGAAAGTGAGGGGGGGGGGGGGCCTCAAGCATCTTTATCACAGTATCACTTGTCTGCCACTCCCGACGTCATCATGAGAAAGAAGCATGCACGGCACGTCGAGTTTATGATCAGCAAATTACGGTGGCCAGGTGGCCGCAGGTACACCACAAAAGACCGCGAATCATCTCCTCGAGGCCAATCAACGAGCCCGTTCGTGCTGTTCGGTCAACGACGCAAGCGTAACAAGTTGACAAGCTCTGGATACCCACGATACCGTAGGAGATGGCAGAAGCTGCCTGCTCGCACGGCAGCAAGCCTTGGGATCCTACTCATGATCCTCCAGCGCACACAGTCCTCCATTCCATAGCGCTGTCGTATTGCTCAACTGCCACCACACCACCTATAAGGTTCATGCAAAAGGGCGGGTTGGGTACAGAAAGTGCTGTGCTCTGCAGACGTGCATTTTCCAATACGAAGGCCCGCAGGCCGTGACGGTATCGGCTTACCAATGAACCGTGCACGTCTCCCAGAGATTCGGATGCGCTGGGTGGCCCCGCCATCGACATGCGGTGGCACGGTGGGTCCCCATGTTAAGGAGCGACCGTCTCTGTGGCCTATTTTAGATCAGCCATGGATGCAGGGATACCGCGCGGCGCCATCGCCCTCGGGCTGGCACTGTGTTCCCTGTCTGTGTAATTCCCGGCACTTCCGTCCCTCCTGCACGGCTCGCTGGCCCTGGCCCTGGCGACGCCTCCCCAACGGCCTCCCAGACAACTGACACCACCGAATCAGTGATTCGGGGGCCCGGCCACACACGATTGTCGACGTGCTTCTGGTCCAGCAGCTACAGTGTTGCGCGGCCGCCGCGCCTTCATATGTTGTGCTCGTGTCCTGCAGCCAGCATTTCCCACTGCCGATGGAGTGCACACAATGTCTGTCTTCGTCATCGCGGCCGACGAAAGAGGCGACAGATATATATACACGGATCACTGGGTTGCCAAGGACGCCGAGGTTTGTCGTAGTCCGACCGGGCAGCGCCGCGGCGCCACCAACTGCTGGACGCCTCACGGCCGAACGCATCCCAAGTAACTAGAGATACATGATTGGCACGCGTTGGACAAATGTACAGGCCGTGAAGTGGGCAATAGTGCTCTTATCTGAGCGTTCCTCACGGTCATATGACCACTTGAGTCCCATGTTTCACATACCGCATTCTTTACTGGTACGCTGTTCTGCCGCTTGCGCAAGAGGCTGCTGTGTGTGATGATAATAGACCAGGCGTCGTATGGCTGTACAGCATTGGTCCTAGCTAGAGGTGCTGTAGTACACGATTTGACGCCAGTCCTAACACATGGTCGACGATGCTCTATATATGTACTGTCGACTCAGAGCCTGCGCCTCGAGCAGACGTAAAATAGCTCGGTAGTACACGTGCGTGGTTCGAAGCGCCGGTCGTGGAACAGGCCGGATCTGTGCGGGGCTTCCAAGATTCGAATGTCACATATCAGAGGATCGTCAAGCCAGGACTGATGAGTGCCACTGGTGGGTGTGCACACATTTTCATGTACATGTCTAGGCGGAGGACCTGGAGGTGACCGTTGAACATGAGCAGCATACCAGGGGAAGGGTACCAGTCAAGGCGATGGTTCACAAAAGAAGGCCACGGCCAGGCACAAATATCGATTTTAACATTACACCAGAGGCTCTCTCACGGGCAGATAGGGTCTAGTTGGTGCTTTGCGCAGTACTGTGTGAACGGACGGCTCGCGGTATCTACAATTTCGGTGCTCCCGGTTGCGGCAGGCCGTTGCCCTGGAAACATGTTTACCACACCCACGGACGTCCCCTCACTATTTTGTCTGGCAAGAGCCATCTGAATTGAGACAGCACACACCTTGCACTTACAGAGTGACGCTGCATCTAATATCTCGCTCATTGAATCCTTATTTCCGTTGGTGTCTTCGAGCTTGACAGAATTCGCATCCATGGCTAGAGCCAGGCGCATTGTGGTCGACTCGGACGACGACGACTTCCCAGAACTGCAGGATTTCGGCAGGAACAGAGAAGAGCAAAGCAGGAGTTTCAGTGCACCAGCATCACAACAAGAGGATGTCCCCAGCAAAGGCACAGTCAGGAGGCGCAAACTCGGGGCGCTGTCGGACAGGACGCTGCTCCGACCCAAAATGGACAGAGGGTCCTCCCGGACGATCTTTGACGATGACGGAGAAGACACCGCCAGGCTTCGTCGCACGGAGCTCAGGATCACCAAGCCGAGGCCTGTGGTGAAGAGCGTTGAGATCGACTACTGTCACGATACCGATTCGATGCACGAGGAGACGTTCATCGAGGACTTCTGTGACGATGACGGGTCCGACTTCGAGGCGAGCAGGGTCTCGGGCTCAGATGAGGCCGACTCATCAGACGAGGAACCCCTTCAAAGGTCTCCGTCAAGGTCGAAAAGACAAGGCACCGAAGGCAAGGGGACATGCAGGCCTGGGCAAGCCAAGCGTAGCCCCAGTCCAAGTGCACAGTTATTGGCGGAAGCGATTGAGGCACAGGAGCGGAATGACCAACGGCAGTCTGGCAGTGAAGACAGCAGACCCAAAAACAAGACGACATCCAAGAAGACAACCAAGTCAAGGGACTTCACGCCATCAGACCTCACAAGACCGCTCTCGAAATTAGATATGTAAGCTTGGCTTTTCCTTCTGGCATCTCAAGTTACTGACGAGGCCCTGTAGAGATGACTCGGAACCACGAAAGCTTTCAGAGTCCTCGTCAAAGGTCGAGCGACCAAGCACACCAACATCTCCGCCTCCACAGCCCAAAACATCGGGTCTAGTATCTCCAAGCAAGAAGATATCACGCATACCAGCAACACCCCATCACCCTGGTGTGGAGACCTTTTGGGACCAAGATTTCATTGATGACTGGAACGACGAGCATTCGCCCAAGAAGCAGCTCTTCCTTCCGTCCGTCGGTGGGAGCCCATCCAAGAAGCAGGCCAGCCCTAGTAAGAGGGGCCAGCCCAGCGCGGCGGCGACAGCCAAGGCTGCGAAGAAGGCATTCGAGCAGTCCAAACATGAGCTCGCCGACAAGTTCTTGCGCGAGCTCGACACGGAAATCACAGACGGTAAGATCTCGGAGCTCTCGTCCGCGACGGGCGGGATCCGTATCGACTGGACCAATAAACTGAACACGACGGCCGGGAGGGCCAATTGGAAGCGCGAGACGATCAAGCGCAAGGACGGCGAGACGGGCGCGGTCACGTCGGTGCGGTACAAGCACCACGCGTCGATTGAGCTGGCGGAGAAGGTCATTGACGACGAGCACCGGCTGCTCAACGTTATCGCGCACGAGTTCTGCCACCTCGCCAACTTCATGGTTAGCGGGGTTACCACAAACCCGCACGGCAGGGAATTCAAGGCCTGGGCGGCCAAGGTCACCCGTCGCTTCGGCGGCCGGGGCATCGAGGTGACCACCAAGCACAGCTACGACATTGACTTCAAGTACGTGTGGGAGTGCACGGCGTGCGGGCTCGAGTTCAAGCGGCACTCAAAGAGCATCCACACGGACCGGCACCGCTGCGGCGCCTGCAAGAGCGAGCTACGGCAGACCAAGCCCGTGCCGAGGGGGAAGCCGGGCAAGGAATCAGATTATCAGAGATTCATGAAGGAGCAAATGAAGTTAATCAAGAAGGAGAACCCAGCAAGCCCCCAGAAAGATATCATGAAGATGGTTGCAACGCGGTGGTCTCAGAAGGAAAAGGACACGACCTCGGGGGATAAGAAGTCGACCTCATCGTCACAATCTAGCAATGACGGCAGCAGCAAACCCCACAAGGTTGAGGGTGTGGCGCGGGCTCTTGACCAGCTGGCACTGATAGATCTGACTTGAAGGACTAATTGGTTTCGCCGCAAAGGGAGAGTTGAAGTCGGTGATTCGTTAATCAAGAGGACCGAGAGTCTCCTTCGAGTGCACTGTTTATAGCTCCAGCGTAGGATACGGTCCAGTGATATCCATTTCTTCTGAAACCTGAGCCATGAATTCTTTCGCGCTGGCATCCTATTGATGCAATGATGCGCCAGATGATAGGTGTTTCTTAGTCGAAGTTCATTCGTGATTCATGATATTCGTAGCATTACAGTTTCCACGGGTATATCCCAGCTCATTTGCGATAGGGGGTATCACTCTCATTTCCACTCTCGGTCCAAATGTCTGCGCTGTCTCTGGCCTCCTGGCTCCTTTAGATCTCATTGAACAGGTTCCAGTCATTCACCCTGAACGTCTCCCAGATCTTGGCCGCATCCTCGACCGCGGCCCCGATGAGCTTGCCCTGCTTCCCCAGCTGTAGATCAACCTCCTCGTCGTCGTACTCGCCCTTGATGTGCGGCACGTTGACCGTGATGAGTATGTCGGTCAGCTCCTTCTCGAGGCGCAAGAGCGTCAGGATGATGGCTGTGAAGTCCGGAGCGCCGGATCTGTTGGACGGGTCGGGTGGCGGGGTCTGCGTCGCGATGAGCGTGTAGGCGGGGATCTGCACGCTGTGCCAGATCAAAGAGACGAGCGTTAGTCAACGATCGCCTGGGCTGGGGCTGGGAAGCATCACGTACTCGAGCTTTGAGAAGGAGGTTTCTGTCGAGTTCCACACCTTGACAGTGTCGACGTCGGTGCCGACCAGCTCCTCCAGATGTGTGGTCAGGGCCTTGCCGTCGACCTCCGGGGAGCTGCCGGGTCCGCCAACGCGCTCAGTTATGTCAAAGATGATGCTTGTGAAGCCGTCCTTGTCGATAAACACCTCTTGGGCGTCGGGGACCTGCCGAAGTGTGCTATTGTTTTTGTCAGCAAATCGGCACTCTGACGGCCTTTGGGCGCAGAGACGTTGCCCTGCCCGAGCCGCAGTCATCGACGCGACGGACTGGCGCATACCTGACATCGGCGAACTGCTCGGGCAGGTCGCATTCGAGAGCCCCGCCAAACAGCTTGGTGCGCTTGTAGACAGTCTCGGCCATGTTGGCTTGGGTTTTGTCGTGCAGGCGAGCGATTTACCGGGCTTTGGGCTACTAAGCAATATTTCCAGATGCAAGTGGCCTTTTCGTTTGTTGTGTGTGGACAACCGCAGAGTGTTATGGAGTGTTGGACAGGAAGTATTCAGGCACAAAGACGTTGCAAGGCAAGGCAAGGCAAGGCAACTCAGCCCCTCCAAGACAGCGGGGCTGGCGATGATGTAAGACGCCGAGTTGCCGTTGCCAGGGCCTTGGTCCAGGTTGCACAATACCACTCACATCAAGGAAGAGGAGAAAATAAGATGGCAAAGCCCAGTCGCGGGAATCTCCAAATTCTAGTCACCAAAAGCGAAAATCGGGCAAAAGTAGCACGCAGGAGCAAAATGGTACCAAAACATGAATCGAACCTGGGGTCTCCAGATGAGTAGGTGCCAAAGATTGGTAGAATGGAATTTGTTGGGTCATCCCACGGTCACATCTGGTAAAAGGCAAGAGGTGAGTTCGCTGGGGAGATCCCATTCCGAATCGATTGACTTTTTGGAGCATTATATACCCACAACAAGCAAACCAAAGATACTCCCGTTGATGTCAGACCCCCTCACATACAACCTGCAACCTCGCCGACACATCTCCGTCAGGATTTCTACAGCATAACATACCCTCACGGCTCTAGTCTTCCTCTCAGAAACCCAATTATCTTTCCCACTCACATTCGCCTGCAAGTCATCGCTCATGTCCAGCAGAATGGCGTCCTGTATCTTCTGCAAGATCATCAAGGGTGTGTGACGTCCTCGTGGCTCAAGTGACATGACATTGCATGGTACAGCTCGTACCTGCCCCAAGAACCTTGATGGCTCACACCAAAGCTCAATGCAGGCGAGATCCCCTCCTTCAAGCTTTTCGAGAGCGAGAAGACGTTGGCCTTCATGGACATCCAGCCCCTGAGCAAGGGCCATGCTGTACGTCTAGAGTCCGCCCGAGATGCCTCCACCCGATCCATTGAACTCCCTGTATCTTCTAACCCACCTACTCACGCGTAACAGCTCATCATCCCCAAATTCCACGGCGAGAAGCTGGCCGACATCCCAGATGAGCACCTGACCGAGCTCCTGGTACGTCCTAACCTTACAGCAACAATCTTCCCTCAATCGTCGGTCTCGTTATCTTGAAAAACTCACAATACGTACACAGCCCGTCGCAAAGAAGATCGCTATCGCGTCCGGCGCTGTTGACTACAACATCCTGCAGAACAACGGCAGGGCCGCCCACCAGGAGGTTGATCATGTAAGCCCCTTTCGCGAGAAGCAATGAGCCGCCAGGATGACTAACGATGCGATTAGGTTCATGTTCACATTGTAAGTAGGCTCGGAATGGCACGACTCGGCTAGCACCTTCCCCCCTCCCCCTTCAACGACACAATAACATCGGGACCAAAGCCATCAACGATGGCCCACAAGGCCGAGAAGTTTGGCCCGCAGATTGACGATTGCTAACATGGTGCCCACCCGGGTTCAGATCCCGAAGCCAAACGAGACTGAAGGTCTGGGCATCGGCTGGCCTCAGCAGAAGCTGGACATGGGCGACCTCAAGGCTCTTGCCGAGGAGATCAAGAGTAAGATGTAAGAAGTCGGCTAGTGGGGCACAGCTACGAGAATCATCCACTACTATACTGTCCATAGACTCATTGCGCTTGAGAATTTGCAAGCCCTCAACCTGAACAGAAGAAGAGCCAAAGAGTCCTTGTTGTCTTTCTTTCTGCAGTGTCGTAGCCGCTGAAACCTCTATTTTACGACTGCGCGATATATACGTCTATCTGCGTCATCATTAATCCACGTCATCCGCCGTCGTTGCCGACTCGGTGTTCGACTTCTTGGGATATGGGTCGACTTTCTCTCCTTGCAACCAACCCGTCCGGTCGTAGAGAGACCTCGCCCTCACGTACGGGTCCAATTTCCAGTAATCAGCCCTGAGCTTGGCCGCGATGCTGTTCCGCTGTACCTTGACTGACGCGTCATCGGGGTTCTGGATCCATTTGAGAGTTGCCTCCTCGTAGTCCTTGAACAGTTGCTCGCGCGCGGCCAACATGCCATCCCTTGTTGCCTCATCCTTCATCTTGTCGTTTTCACCAGGTATGGGCTCCACGTATTTGTAGGTCCAGTCCTCCTGCCCGTCGAGCTCCTTCGGCACCCGGCTGGAGTGGATAAACTGCTCGACGTCCTTGATGTTGTTGGTGAAGTGCACTTTGCTAGCTACCACTGGGTCCAGCCATCCCTTTATGATCTTCCAAATTCCTGTTGTTCGTGTCAGCCCAGGTCACTTATCATCAGTGGCCAGCATATCCATGGTGGTACAGCACGTACCTTGAAAAATCCAGGGTGACTTGTGTACGAGCACCGCGCCCAGTGATTCAGGGTAATTGGCCTCAAAACACTTAATCATGAACTTGACCGGCGTGTAGTCCTATGTGATTGTTAGCGACGGGCTTAGCTGGTCTCCAGGGCGAAGTCAATGGCTTACCATGTTAGCCATTGAAAACCCAGTCATATCGAACAAGATAGTGGCGGTATCAACAGGCGGGCGTAGAACCATGCGCGCCGTTTCGATGAGATACACGGTGTACCTCTCAAGAGACTCCTCACATTGTTCCCCTTGATGGTGCAGGCGCACCCTTACGACACATATCGGGCGCCCCTTGTCGTCAACACCATGGAGGAAGCTCTTGCCCATGCGGATTTGCGCCATAAAGTCCTCTCCCAGCTGCTTGGCCTTGGGGTCGCTTGACTGTGACTTCTCAACCATCGCGGCCTCGCCGTTCTTCATAATGTCATCGTCGACGTGGACTTCGGTGGCACGCCAGTTCATGGTAGACACCAGCATGACAAGCGCGTTGTCGACGTCCCATTTTCTTGCTCGAAGGAAGCGCAGAACCAGTGCGTCGGGGTGATCATGCTTAACCATTTCCCAGAGCGTGGCGCGGATGACCTCGGGCGAGGTGTTTGCCAATGTATCCAGGAATTGCTTGTTTTGTCCATACTTGTCATCGGCATCGTCGGCTTTGATTGACGCGCTCACGCCACTCGCAGTTGAGTTGGAGTCCGCGTCCGTCTTGTCCTTGTTTTTCTTAGAGAACAGTGTAATCTTCCTCTTCTTTCCCTTGTCTTTGGGGTTTGTCTTGTCCGACGTAGCTGCTGGCGCCTCTACCGAAGCGGCGTCGTCCTGTTCGCCGACCGCGCACACTTGGAAGATGGCAGCCCAGATCTTTCGCACCTTCTCCTCTTGCTCAGGGGTCAGGTTGTCAACGCGCCCGGGCAGCAACTCGGTTTTGATGTCTTGCGCCATGTCGCTGAAATCTTGCGGCTCGGCCTCCTGGGCGGTCTGGGGTGAGGGTCGAACACCGACGTAAAGCAGGGCGACCGCGACAAGTAATGCTACTGACAGAGACGCTGGGGAGACGCTCGATCGAAGAGGCCCTCCGACTGGACCGAGGACCGTGTTGGAGGAGAGGTACACAGAGCTGCTGTTGCGGTAAAATCGTGGTGTACAGGGGGAGGTCGTGTACGAAGTCCCCGGGCACCTGCGAGGCGAAGGTACAACGATGGGATGCAGTCGGTGGAGAGGCGGCGCAAAGGGGCGCGCGGCGCGACAAATTGACCGCGGGAGTTTGTTTACTCGGGAGAAAGGTGCTCGCATGGGAACAATTGCGATACAGAGTAAGATATACTGTCCGAGACGGCCTAAGAGGCGCAGTTCGGAGGATCAAAGAGGCTACCTATGTCAGACAAGCTGTCAGCACAGGACAGTCTGCAGGGCCAACGAGGAGCTCAGATGACAATGGCAGAGGCGCGAGCTGAGACGTCCGAGCAGGCGGGAAGGACGAAGAAGCCGGTGCCGGTGAAGGGAGTAGAGATGTTGGGTTGGGGGCTTAGTTGTAGACGTAGATGTAGGCGCAGGCGTATGCTTATGCGTAGACGTACAGCAGATGTACAGACAGGCCAAGAGATGGACTAGACAGCTTGGAGCCAGCCTCAGAGGACCCGGAAATTGCGATTGCACCACCTCTTAGGTGACGAACAGGCTGGGTGGGCGAGCGATCAAGGGCCTAGGTGTCTGGTCCGAGAAACCCAAGAGCTGTCTACCTAAGTATCTGGCCGGCTGTGCTCGTATAGTTTTCGTATACAGCGACAACGTCAGAGGAGGGACGAAGAACAGGGCAGTGGAACTAGCCCCCGAGCGCTCCGGGACGAGGTGAAGGGCGGGAGCAGGGCGGGAGCAGTGTGAGAGAGAACAGCGCGGCCCGTTGAGAGTGAGGGACCCGGGGCCGTTGGGACCTGATGAGGGACATCTGGAGTAGGAGAGTGAGAGAAATTGGTCCCCGTGCCTGGGCCTGAGTCTCCAGGGCTGGCGGGGTCGGCCAAGACTGGAACCCGCAAGCCCACATCGCATTCGTCCTTGGAATGATCATCGAAATGCAGAATGAGAATGTGCGTCCATGCCTCGCGCAGCTACTGTTTAGGCCGACTGCCCACCTGGACAGAGCAGGCCTACTCTGCATTTCCGCAGCTTGTCATGCAGCCCTGGGCACATCAGCGCCCGTCCCTTGGGTCGCCCGCTCCAGTGTCACCGGGTGCCAAGTCTTGTGAACCAAGGCGGGGCGTACCAGCTGGGTGGCCCGGGAAAGCTCGGCAGCTGGGGCTGCCAGGCTACCCCCTGGGACAGGGACCCCTCCAGCGAGGGAAGCACTGGGGGCACGTGCCAAGGCCCCCAAATTGGGCCAGAGGTTGTCGATAGCTGCCCCTCCAACGGCCCCAAAACAGCTTTCAGTAGGTCAATCGTGAGTCGCGACAACAACGCGTCAGAGCCGCCCTGGGGCCAGCGCACCTATCCAGCACAGTCAGTCTCAAAACCACGAGGAATACGGCATCTCCATAACCCCCACCACCCATTACAAACACCAAGAACCATGTCACAGGAGCGAAAGCGTTCAACGTCGCGGACAAGGGTCTCGCGCCCGACAACGCCTCTGCGGCCCTCATCTCGCTCCTCCTTTCGCGACTCAGCCAAGGCGAGCACCAGCGGCGGGCCCTCATTCCCTCTCAATGCCTTTGAGCCCGCCTTTGCTGAGCTGTCTGACGCCATGTCCGACCTCGAGGCCAACATGATGCATTTCCAGCTCATGCATGAGAGCCTGGCCCGGTTCAGCGAGAGCTTCGCCAGCTTCATGTATGGGCTCAACATGAATGCGTTTTGTGTCGACTTCCCCGAGGTGCGGACCGCCTATCCACCTAACCGACCTCGGTCAGCATCTTGTTGTACCCTGGGTGCAGCTCATTGACACACTAAGCAGGGGCCCATACCAGAGTCGTTCCAGAGGGCAGGTCAACAAGAGGAACAGACGACAGAGCAGATACCTGACACAAAGTCTGCAGGGGACCACGAGGGCGAGACCACATTTATGTAATTGGCCCGACCTGCGCATGACTTGAACGCACAGCAAGCTGAACGATCGTGCTTATAGGACCACAGATACGTCCTTCGTTGACAACCCGTCTTCAACGAGGACAGCCGCCTCCAGGTTCCAGACCCCAGCCCCAAAGACGAGGACATCACGGGTGCCTGCGCCGTCCGGCCGTGGCGGTAGCCAGTCCCGAGGTGGCCGCGGTGGCACGCGTGGTACACGGCCTAGTAGGCTTGCGGCACCCAGGGCCAGAGGCATCAGATGAAGCACGCGCCAGTGCTAGAGAGCAGTCTACGATGGCAAGCCGTGTGAGGCTCGCAATGTGGTGGCTCCATGGACACTGCTAATGTGCAGCAAAGGGCTCAGGGAGCTGTGAAAGAACCCTCTTGGACCAGAGAATCGTTCAAGGAGGCCAGCAGCCATGCCCGTTGCGAATTTAGTCCGCACCCGCCGACTGCGTATCGCGCCGCGTAGGAGGACTGAGATTCACTTTAAAGCTGGTCAGAAATGCACTGCATGTACTTGTCTAAATTAGGGGCGACGGATTCGTCAACCCTGGCAGATTTAGACAGATCAAGAGCACAGTCGTTGATGATGAGTGAACATTTGCGCCGTTCCTGTCCTTCCTCGTGACTAAGTCCCATGTGCCCAGCTCGTCTTCTTTACGCTGTGTGGCCGGGAGACTCCATCCCGGAGCATACACCCAGCTTCCGCGCCGGGCCGCCGTACAGGACCCACCATCCCATTCCCTCAACCGACAGGTACCCTCATCAGCCTTTCCGATTCCTGTCGCCCGCGTCGATGTCAATCTAAACCAGTGGTTGGTGTTAATTCAACGTTTCCATGGGCGAGTTCTTGACAGTCTCTCCGCGTATAGATTGCACATTCACATGGCTTCGCATCGAGTCCTGCAATACGTTGCGGGGGCAAAGCAGAAGCCCCCGACGGTCTACCTGCGTTGTCACGTCAAGCCAGGGGCAAGCAAGGTACGGGAGGGCATCACCGCTTTAATTGACAGTACCATCGAGCTCTGCGTGTCTGCCGTCCCTAAGGATGGCGAGTCCAACAAGGCTGTTCTGGCCGTCCTGAGCGAGGTGAGTCCTTTACGCCCAACCCAACTCTCCACCGCCGCGGCTACCTCGAGCCACAGGCACCTGTAACTCTTGCGTGATTACTGTCGATTGAAAAGTCCGTCCGCAGCAGCAAAGCTGACACCGGTCTCAGGCACTCGGCGTCCCAAAGTCAGATCTACAAATCACCCGAGGTGCCAAATCCAGAGACAAAGTTATCGCTCTTGCTGGCAGGGCCGTCCAGGACGGCGAGACGGAGTGTGTCAGCCGGCTGTTGAAGCGGCTTGACGATGCGATTGAGTCAAACAACTCTTGATTCAGCTAGCTACTGTAAAGAGGGTATCATGACAAGAGTGCGACCTGAATCACGGGAAACAAGGTCTGGTGATGCAGAGACCACGAGATAAATGCCGATGAATAAGGGACTATGTCGTGGACGCTGTGTTCTGATGACACAGGCTGCCTATCCTCCTTCGAAGCTACTCGCAACAAAAAACGCTCTCAGTCTCCGGCAGTGAAATCAACGTCGCGGGTCGAGTCCAGGGTGAAACCGTCAGCTCATGGAAGTGCCCACACCAAAGATCAGGAACAGTGTTCAAAGACACGCATTGGAGTCTTGTTCACTCATAGACAGCATACCCTAAACACAATATGTCAGAGCACGTACGGAATTGTTGACGAACTGGCAGTCGATGAGAGTGGCTACGTCGGCAGGATGACCGATCACCAGTCACGCACGAAAGAGCGGATTTAACCCAAGCTGGTACGGCGATGCCCGTCTATTCTGTGCCTTCGTTCCGCCCGTGTTGCGTGGCGTGTGTTTTGGGACAAGCCGTCCAAATGTTCAGAAGCCACTGCAAAATCATCACGAACCGAGATCTCAGACTGTGCATCGAGTTTTTTCAAAATCCACGAATATGGTCAAATTATTTTACAAATGCCTTGCTGGCCTAGCTTCCATGCCCGAAGGCATTAAGCGCTCCAGTCGACCTTGGAAGGGGCGCCGAGAACCTTATCGGCCAGGGACTCATTGGTGCCAGTTCCGTCTGGCTCGATATGAGTAGATCTAGTGTTCATGTTAGTATGAGGGAGCTTCTAGAGGACCCCGATAAGACGATGCATCACACTTACTTCACCTTGCCGTTCTGGATGACCAAGGCGTACCGCTTGCTCCTGTGGTTTCCAAAGATCTTGGTGGCATCAAAGTCGAGGTCAAGTGCCTTTGTGAACTCGCCAGATGGGTCGGCAATGAAGCGGAGCTACACACAATGGAATTAGTCAATCAGACCCGAGGTGATGGGTGACAAGAGTCTGGGCACATTTGACGTACACCCTGTGTGCTGCTGGGATCCAGCGCCTCACCCCAAGCACTCATCACAAAAGGATCATTGACGCTGATCACGAAGACCTTGCCAGCATCCTTGAGGTTTGGGTGGGTGAGGTAGCTAGGAATGTGCTTCTGGGAGCACCCGGGGCCTGTTCAGCACCGTCAGTCTACGTGAGCTTGACACAGCTAGGGAGGCCAGGACAGAAACAAACGTACTGAATGCCCCCGGAACACCGATTATGATGCCATCTTCGGCGGAGAATTCCTCGGCCAGATTGACGGTATTTGCGGGAGAGCCCTCTCTGAGGACGTCTAGGTGAGGAATGCCGTCGCCGACCTTGATCAGTGCAGCGGGTGTCGAGTGGAAGGCCCTGTTGGCCCTGACGGTGGAGGCGATGCCGGAGCGGGCCGCTAGGGCAATGGGACGAAGGGACGCTCTGAATGCCATTGTACACGGTTCCAATGTGGTCAGGTGGCTGTCTGTCTGTGTGTTTCGTCTGTCTGCTGATGGATGGCTCAGTGGTCACAAGGCCAGAAATTGGGCGTGATGTGAGCTCAAGACTTCTATAGGGATGGGTTGACAAGCTCCCAGCCTGTCGGACCTTGAGCAATGGGTGAATGGTTGGATGGGCAGAACGGGTCGGGCCTTCCTAGCCTCTCATTCTGATGACATCACTGCAGCACCCCTGCAGTCAGTGTTCCGTAACTCACAGTAGGTGGCCATCGGGAGCAAGTGGGAGCAAGTCTCTTGACGTGCTCACTCCTTCCTACCTTCCTGCAAGCCAAAACTCCTGACAGAACTATTATATGAGGTTGCAAAATGCATGTTGGCGGAGAGGTCATGCCAGGGGTCCTCTTACCACTCCTGGCGATGCTCTGCAGTGTCTGCCTGCTGGGGTCTTGCACTCGGTAATGAACATGCAGTTTGCCCGTTTTACCAGGGGGGACTGGTGACATACTTTCCAAGTTGGATCAATTTGGATATGATTTGGACTACACGAGGAAATGGACAGAAGGCAGTCGGAATGGTTCTACTCGGTGCAGGGCCAGTCCTTCCTGCCCCACAGCCGTTGTGCTCTTGCTCCGTCCATCAGCTTTGCCTGTAACTCACTCAGTTGCCAATATCCGCATGTCTATTGCGGTACCAAACAATGATCCCAACTTTAGACTTTCTGTGTGAGGACGCATGGAGAGCAGGCATGTAGGCAGAAACGCTGGGTACCCACCAACACAGCAGCTCTGAGGAGATGATAAAGTCGCTGCGGCTGCCGGTTGCGCAGCACGATTGAGGGACAACCGGGCGGCCCATTATCGGAGGCTGCAGCCTGGCTCCCGGTCCCTCTCTATCGCCTTCTCTGTTACACGCCCAAGCTGGCTTATTACCACTTCCAACTCCGGGCCGTCGATGACTGTTCACTGGTCCAGTCTTCCTATTTCCCCTTTCCCGTCTGCTCCTTTGGTACGGTGGTTTTGCCCCTCATCACCTACCTGGACCACTGGTCTGTTAGCCGTATGACAAGGGCCTCGACTGGTCACACACAGGCCGCCTGCACCCAGCTGGCCCATCCAATCTCCAACCGGTTCTGTCCAGACCACCACGGCGACCACCCACGACCGCCATCGTAACCATCACCCTCGCCGATCCCATCCACACCTCACCCTCCCCTCCTGCCCGCCCGACTGCCAGCCTGCCTGCCCGCCCGCCCGCCTGCACACCCCTACGCGATACTCGGGCTGCCTCGAACCCCACCGACTTCCCTCGCAACCTAGCCCAACCCATCTCATCTCATCCTCTTCCATCAGGACCCCACATTAACCCAGCCTCGGAGCAGCAAGACTCGGGTCTTTGCCTCCGAGTCGCCCGTCACCATTCCTCCTAAATCTCGCAAGAGAAAGGCGGCTGAGGCGAAGTTATCCTCGACAACCAAGGACCTCCTTCCCAACAAGAGGACTTCAGCCGCAGCTGCCCATCCGACTCAAGGCTCCCCCCCGACACCAGTCACCACCGCCTCCACCAACATGGATTCGGACGATGACATGATCTCCAACCTTTCCAGTGACGACGACGTCCTGCAGGATGAGAGCGACAACTCTGCCGATGATGGTGCGCTCAAACCTCAAGCCCCTTCCTCCTCTCCTGACCTCCCATCTCGGCTGAGAGCCAGCTGACCAACCATGTGCCCCCCCCCCTACAGGTTTCGATTTCGAGGAGGAGCCCGACACCGAGCTGCCCGGCCAGAGCGACTTCAGCCCCAAGAAGAAGGTCTCGTATGACCTGACGTACAAGGTGTACGAGCCACAAGACATCCAGAACCAGCAAGACGAGCTGATCGACGAGGTGAACATGATCCTAGAGCTGTCGAAAGAGGATGCAGCCATACTGCTTCGCTACTTTCGCTGGAACAAGGAGCGACTAATCGACGACTACATGGACAAGCCCAGGAAGGTCCTCGAGGCTGCCGGGCTTGGGTCCGCTTCGAATATAGGCCCGCTGGTCGAGGCTAGGCCGGGCTTCATGTGCGAGATATGCTGCGAGGACGACGACAACCTTCAGACTTTCGCCATGAAGTGTGGTCACCGCTACTGCGTGGACTGCTACCAACACTACTTGACACAGAAGATCCGCGAGGAGGGCGAGGCTGCACGGATACAGTGTCCCTCGGATGGCTGCCACCGCATCCTTGACGCCCGTTCGCTGGACATCCTCGTCACCCGCGACCTGCAGAACCGCTATCGACAGCTGCTGAACCGGACGTACGTGGAGGACAGCAGCACCCTGAAGTGGTGTCCTGCGCCTGACTGCGAAAATGCCATAAATTGTGGCATCAAGAAGAAGGATCTGGACAGGGTCGTGCCGACTGTTGCCTGCTCCTGTGGCCACCGCTTCTGCTTTGGCTGTATCCTCAACGACCACCAGCCCGCACCTTGTGAGCTCGTTAAGCGGTGGCTCAAGAAGTGCGCGGACGATAGCGAGACCGCAAATTGGATTTCCGCAAACACCAAGGAATGCCCCAAGTGCAACTCCACCATTGAAAAGAACGGAGGCTGCAACCATATGACGTGTAGGAAGTGCAAGTACGAGTTTTGCTGGATGTGCATGGGGCTGTGGTCAGAGCACGGTACCAGCTGGTACAACTGCAATCGGTTCGAGGAGAAGAGCGGCACCGATGCTCGCGATGCTCAGGCCAAATCCCGGGTGTCTCTTGAGCGGTACCTGCACTACTACAACCGCTACGCCAACCACGAGCAATCCGCTCGCCTGGACAAGGACATCTATCAGAAGACGGAGAAGAAGATGATCCAGCTACAGACGGCTTCAGGCATGTCCTGGATCGAGGTGCAATACCTCAACTCTGCGTCACAGGCCCTTCAGACCTGCCGACAAACGCTCAAGTGGACCTATGCCTTTGCCTTCTACCTCGCCCGCAATAACCTTACCGAGATTTTCGAAGACAACCAGAAAGACCTGGAGATGGCAGTGGAAGCGTTGTCGGAGATGTTCGAGAAGCCCATCCCAGAGCTGTCCGACCCGAAACTGAAGGTTGAGATCATGGATAAGACAGCATATTGTAACAAGAGACGGGTCATTCTCCTAGATGACACCGCCGAGAACCTTGCGAATGGTAAGCCACATTGTTGCCGAGTCCCGTAGTCGATGAAGCACGGCGCTGACCCGTCCTCACAGGCAAATGGAAGTTCAATGTCGACCTCCAGGCCCCTGGGCCTGCAGCAGCCAGCAACAGTGGCCAGCGATAGACTCGGGCCTCTGCGGGGAGAACCCCACGAAGCCGACGACCAAACCGCCCTTCCCAGCAACAGCCTAGGAGGGGGGCGTTGGGGTCATGCTCGAGAATGTGAGAGGACATTGACCTACCATCATGACATTATGGCATCGGAGAACCAGCTATGGGCCGGCAGTCGCAGGAGAGTTTGGCAGGGCGGAGCTTCTCCAGGCCGGACCCAGCGCCGCTGGTGAGGGCGTATACGGTTATGGCGAATGGTCAACGGGTGGCAGCGTGCAATTGTACAGACAGATACGCATCACATGGGATACGGACTGTCATGATAATTAGAAGGGACATGGATGTTTTACACTTTTCACGCAGACGCGGGACCATCCGGAGTCGTGGCTTGTACGTGGCATTGCATTACCAGGGCTGGAAACGGCGGGTACCTTGCTGAGGCAGGCAACAAACCATTAGATCTGCGTTTTGCTTTTTTGTTTTGCTGTGTATAGTAACAAGACAGGCTTCTGGTGACAGGCGCCGCATCTCTCACAGCGTTCTCAGCCCAGGGACGGACACGGCCCTGTGTGCAGTGTCGTGAATCAGTTGTCAGTTGTCAGTTGTCATGTGTCCGGATCGTGCTGACTTGTGCTGCGAATATGTGGTGAGGACCTCGCGAAGCAGTCATGTCATCGATGTGTTGCGAAAACATTCATCCGACGAGGCGGAAGCTGCCCGCTGCCGACCCTCGGGTGAGTCCAGAGCCCCCCTGAGGTTCCGCGGAAAGTGGCGGGTCAATTCTTACCCCCGTGCTGCAGTAGTGCCGAGGAAGGCTCCCGACTCCGATTGATCGCACCCGAGGTGGGGGAGACTTGAGCTGGACCTGGGGAACAAGTCGGCCGCTGCTTTCCGGACAGGATCATGGTGAAGCTGCTTGGCGACATCGGGAACTCTTGGATCGTCGGTTAAGTGAGCCTGGGTGGTCAACCGGGCCGCAGAGGAACTAAGTCCTGTCTTCAACTTCAACTCAACCCAATTGACTTTCTTTCTCCCCTCCATACTCAAAGATCTTGGGGCCTCCTGTGACTGTGCGGACCCGCCTTGCTCAGACACACCCGTTGTCGTCGGTTACCGCACTGCCTTGCCATTATCGCCGGGAAGCCCGTTCATCTTCCTGTCTTGCTCTCTTCCTGTCTCGTGCTGCCTCCACACACAGGCTGGAAGGTCTTTTCCCTCCCTCGTAGCCCTCGAACCATCCTGATAACCGGCCAGGCGACGCGACGATGCCGTCCGCGGGAGTGTGTATGCGGACCCTCAGGGCATATTCCAAGTATGGCTCGAACGTGCGTGTCCTGGTACTCCGTCAGACCGAGCAGCCCTCTTCTTGATTTGGTGGAGTAGGGAGCTGACCACTTTATCCCGGTACAGCATGCCCTCCTCTTCGCCCGCGCCTTCTCGGCGACCTCACGGCGGTCCGAGATCAACAAGGTCTACCCGTCTGCCACCAAGGCCCTCGAGGACATGAAGCCCAACACCACCCTCCTCTGTGGAGGATTCGGGCTGTGCGGTGTCCCAGACACACTCATTGACGAGATCCTCAAGAAGCCCACCATCACCGGGCTGACGGCCGTGTCCAACAACGCGGGGACAGACAACAGCGGGCTTGGCAAGCTGCTCAAGACGAAACAGATCAGCAAGATGATCGCCAGCTACATCGGCGAGAACAAGACGTTCGAGCAAATGTACCTGACGGGCGAGGTGGAGCTGGAGCTGACGCCGCAGGGCACGCTGGCCGAGCGGTGCGCGTCGGGCGGGAAGGGCATCCCGGCCTTCTACACGCCTGCGGCCTTTGGCACCGTCGTGCAGACGGGCGACCTGCCGCTCAAGAACAAGCCCGACGGCACGCCGGACCAGTACAGCTACCCCAAGGACGTCAAGGTGTTCAACGGCAAGAGCTACCTGCTCGAGCACAGCATCGACGGCGACTACGCGTTCGTCAAGGCGTACAAGGCCGACAAGCTGGGCAACTGCCAGTTCCGCCTGGCCGCCAACAACTTCAACGGCGCCATGGGCCGCAACGCCAAGATGACCATCGTCGAGGCCGAGCACATTGTCGAGCCGGGCGAGATCCCGCCCGAGGCCGTCCACCTGCCGGGCATCTACGTCAAGCGCGTCATCCAGAGCACCGCCGAGAAGAACATCGAGAAGTTCACCTTCTCCAAGGAGCCCGGCGAGGAGGAGGGCGCCGCGGCGCTCGGCACGGGCGACACGGCGGCCAAGCGGGAGCGCATCGTGAGGCGCGCGGCCAAGGAGTTCAAGAACGGCATGTACGCCAACCTGGGCATCGGCATGCCCATGCTGGCCCCCGGCTTCGTGGGGCCCGAGGTCGAGGTGCAGCTGCAGAGCGAGAACGGCATCCTGGGGCTGGGCCCGTACCCGCGCAAGGGGAGCGAGGACGCCGACCTGATCAACGCCGGCAAGGAGACGGTCACGCTCAAGCCCGGCGCCGCCGTCTTCGGCAGCGAGGAGAGCTTCGGCATGATCCGCTCCGGCCGCATCAACCTCACCATCCTCGGCGCCATGCAGGTCAGCGCCAACGGCGACCTGGCCAACTGGATGCTGCCGGGCAAGGTCAAGGGCTTCGGCGGCGCCATGGACCTCGTCAGCAACCCCAGCGCCACAAAGGTGGTCGTCACCATGGAGCACACGGACAAGAAGGGCCGCCCAAAGATCATGAAGCAGTGTGCCTTCCCGCTGACGGGCCGGGCCTGCGTGTCAAGGATCATCACGGAGCTGGTAAGTCGTCTTCGGCCCTGGGGCCTTTCCTGTTTCTTTAATGTCTAGTCCGGGCCACGAGAGGCTAACGTCGTGACAGGGTGTTTTCGATGTCGATTTCGCACACGGGCTCACGCTCATTGAGATTGCTGACGGCGTTACGGTGGACGAGATCAAGTCCAAGACTGAGGCTCCATTCAGGGTAGCGGATGACCTGAAGCCTATGCTGTGATCAAGGCAATGCATGGACTATCCACTGCCCGTGGTGTAGAATGCAAAGAAGACATGACCTCGAGGTAATGTCAAGAGCACAGTTAAATGGCGGAGGAGAACTATCTTCCTGTTGATTGCACTGATGAAAATGTACGAGGTACCAAGCGATATGTGATGAGAACTTAAGATAAAAGACGTGTGGTTATTGAATAGACCCCGTCGCCATTAGAGAAAAAAATCTGAAATCAATTTGTTGCAACATGACCGGGGTGGAAATCACTGCAGACGAGTACACGGAGTACTCAGACACGCATTCAGGTCAAGAGGAACCGTATGCCCAGTTCACGTCTCCCGGAAACCTCAAAAACATTTGGATGGCCATCGCTAACAAGTATATCATCTTCTGACGAACAATCACGGGGCATACTATCGAACACTATTCAGTAAATCTTTGTAGCGTCTGTTAAAACGCACCGAATTCTGATAGAGCTCTCTTTGTCGCCTTCTGGGTTTTTTCAAAATTATTACCAAGCCTCAGGGATTCCCGCAAGCAGTATCTGACCAACGGGATGATATTCAGACGTTGAGCGTTACTGTCTGTATCTGGGGCCCTGGAAACGTTCTGTGCTGGTTTCACAACCACTTCAACACCTACTATCAAGCATGTCGCCTCTAATTGCCAGCCTGATAATTCCGTACCTTTGAGCATCCATAATCTTCAAGTTGCCGGTGAGACTGAATGCATATCACTAGAGGATATAAAGAGCAGCTAAAGCCTTGTCAAGACTTTTCGGCGGCCTAACAACACGACTGCAACGAGCCAACACGTGCGCGGAGGACTTGATTTCGGGGCACACTCCAAATTTGCACGAGGCTGGTGAATTCTTTTTTCGAAGTAGACGCAGACATAGACCACCACCAGCCGAAGCAAATACTCCCCAAGTAAAAAGGACGGGCAGGAGTTGTTTCGATCGAAAATAAGCCTTGGCTGTCTTCTGAGGCGAGCTTTTTGTGACATTGGTTCCTCCAACTGCTCAAGGAGTTATCTCCCTTCGAATTGGAACAGGGCGTCGCTGATGGAGGCGGCTGAGCGCTTCTTACTGGACCGTATGGTCGCAGGACCTGGTTTGTTGCGCCGCTCTGTCGCAGAAGGTGGCTTTTGAGATGCTTCCTGGCCCTTTGCCTTGGAGGGCAGCGGATATCTGACTTCGTCCTGCCAGTATCGCCAGAAGAAGATGCTCTCACGCGAATAGTGTCGATGACTGCGGGTGGGATTTCGGTCTTGACCTAAGGTCAACGAGGCCAAGGCACTGGACCAAGGCGGGTCACACACTGTGCGTGCGTGCTGCAGCATTGTCGAAGCTGGCAACTCCAGCAGATTATAGATCTTGGAACCATTGGGCCCAGCACTTTCAACATTGTTCCATGCGGTCCTGGGTGGTGGTACAGCTTCAAGATGGTGGTGGATCCTCAGAGACAACCGCATCCAATTCTTGCGAGACGTCAGACTGACCTCGGGTACAACGTCATCGTCCTCAACACCATCATCTTCTTCAAACCGTCGCTCAGTTTCGGCCAATCCGCAGTATATCCAGCCATGGACATTGGCAAGGGCTTTCGAATGCATCCAGTCCCGCTTTCCAGCCGTAATGACAAGCATTATCAATGCCGGAAAGTGAGTGAGGTACTGAAGAGACTGCTCCGTGACAGAAGTGTGGGTAGAGAGTGCAATCCCTTTCAACTTGGGGAATGGGTCATCATGCAGGCTCCAGGCCTTGAACAAGCGGTCGCTCAAGCGAGGGAAGGGAGCCTCGGTATCGGAGGGCTCCATGAGCTCCAACAATCCGAGGTTTTTGGACCATTGTGGAAGGTAGAGTAACTCCTGGGCCTTGATCAGACAGGAGCCTGCAATTCGTAGATGTGATATGAAAGCAAAGCTGTCGGACTGGAGAGGAGCCAGGTAGATAGAAAGGTCAGCTGTCGGCCTTTCGACACGATGGAAGAAGTGGTGCAAGGCCAGCTTCTTTTTGGTGTCGAGGTGGCCGGCCCGTCCAAGCTCCTGCAAGACCTTCCAAGCGCCCAGAGACAGGGACCTGAAGCATGGTCAGCAGCCAAATCTATTGGAGGTTCTTGCAATTATCGGATTGGCAAGGGCATAGAGCAGTGAAGGCAGGCATATAGATGAAAGACAGGCCTACTCAAGGTCCAGGTGCTTCAGGAGGACCCCCAAGGCTCTCGGGGGAAGACCATGGAGATGCAAAGGGTCAATATCTTGGAAATTGGTTGCAGCAACTCTGGCTGCCTGGTCGGCCAGTGAGGCCGGCATCAGACGTCCGTGACGCCGTGGCAGCCGTGCCTGGTGCCGTAGTGGTGGCGGGTTACAATGCGGCTTTGGTCTACGGTCCCAGCCGACATCAGCACTGTCAGTCGCTGGTGCTGACCACTCTTTGGCCACGAAAGGATCCATGGCGAATGTATTGGCTGGCCGTCAACGGATTGCGTCGCCGCACTGCTCTCAATGCCGGTATGATCATGTTGAAAATGGCTATTCTGGATGAAGCACGAGCGCAGAGTCTGGGATACGCCTCATTCAGCAGCCTGCCGCGGAGGCCGTTGCCGCGTTTGCACTCAACCTTGAAATCGAATGCCTTCATACTGATGTGCAGACCACAAGAGCCTGACGCCCAGCAGATCAGATCAGTCTACAGCTACGTACGAGCGAGTCTCGGAAGGGCATCTAGGAAGGTAGATGGTGGGCCAAAGATGGCAACACCATAGCGACGATCGAAGCGACGGTCGAACAACAGCAGAGAGTGTCTCGTTCAAATAATTTATCTGGTACCCAACTTGAGCCGGAGCTGTTTACAGGCCAGAAGGTAAGCAAACGATGTTTATTCTGACCCCCGGTTTCCCCTCCAGCTGCCACGGAGAAAACAGGCCAAAAGTCAGAGTGAATACGGGGGTCTTTTAGTTTTATGTTGAAGAAAGGAAAAAGAGAAAGGAGAGAGAAAGGCGGACAGCTCTGCAGAGGTTTTTACTAAACCGGTCTGTGTGGGCCGGCGCACTGCAGGCCTTACCTAAGCCCTCCAAAGCAAGCCAATCAAGGTGGAGGTGAACCTGGGGTGTAAGCACGACCCTGTATTCCCGACCCAGGCTTGCCAGGCTTGCTGGGTGGTCCAGGGCATTACAGTCCGTCTTGTCAGGTAGGTAGTCTGGTCTATCTTGTGCCTGACTGGCTGCCTGATTGCCTGGCTGCTAGGTGCCCAGGTCAGGTCAGGTACCCGGGTAGAAAACGGTCGGTAGGGAGGGGCAGCGCTCTCCGAATGTGAATCATTTCTTGTTGTGCCCCTCTCTTCTTTTGTTGTGTCCCTACCAGTCTCGACTCGGCCACACCAGTGCTTCCACACGTCTACCAGACCCAACCTTTGCCAACGACCTGCCCATCCGTTCCTCCCTGTCAAATTCTACAGCTTGTCCGCACACTCTGCCGCACACTCCCACACCACTCCACTTACCTCTATCTTCCCCTACATAATGGCAGGCGGTCCTGGAGGAAACTCGCGCGGCCGAGGCGGCAAGTTCAAGAAGCCCACACGCGGAGGTATGTTCCCTGGTAGTGGCTCTGCGAACCCTGTCCCAATGTGCAATTCGTAGTCGCTCACAAGCAACGCCAACAGGAGGAAAGCACTTCTCGCGCGACCTTCGACCGCTTGACGCCGACGGCAATGAGGTTTCCATGTGGAGCGTCGACGCCAACAAGAAGGACGAGTCTGACTCTGACGAGTCCGACGAGGAGTCTGAAGAAGAGTCCGACGACGGCGCCAGCCCATCCAATGCCGCCGCCCAGGAAGTGAGCCGCGAAGACCGCAAGAAGGAGAAGAAGGCCCGCAAGGACGCCGCCATCGCCAGGGCAAAGGCCGCCGCTGTCCAGGTTGGCGACCTGCCCCCAAGCGACGGCGAATCCGACGACGATGACGATGATGACATGCCCGCCAACCCAAACCACTCCAAGGCTGCGCGCAAGCAACTCGAGCCCGTCGCAGTCGACGAGGCGGCCGACGCCGTGTCCGGGCTGAGCATCAAGCAACCACAGAGCCGCCGCGAACGGGAGACTCTTGAGGCTGCCCAGGCCCAGGCGCGCTACAGGAAACTGCACGAGGAAGGCAAGACTGACCAGGCCAAGGCTGACTTGGAGCGGCTGGCGGCCATCCGCGAGAAGAGGGAGGCCGACAAGGCCAGGAAAGAGGTAAGATCCCATCGCCTGGCTTTCATCTTGGCACCCGCTAACTAGTCTCGATTTCACAGGCCGAGCGCCAGGAGAGAGAGGATCAGGAGAAGGCCAAGCGGGCCGAGATTGAGGCCAAGGAGGCAAAGAAGCGAGAGGCGGCCCTCGGTAAGGGGGCATCGGGCAAGAAATCGGGCAAGAAGTCAAAGTGAGGCTCCGGCTTCAATGTCGATCAAGAGGACCCCTCGGGAAGGAAGACTCCACGTAGAGGCAAGGTGGGGCCTGCATAGACGGCAAGTGGTTTTGGGCCATATACAGCGGCACTCCAGGTTCTTTGATGCTTGGGTACTAAGGACACGGCGCGGTGCCTGACGAATAGACACACTCGGACTCGCACTCGCCCACATACTGTCAGGAACAGCAATGCTTGCTTGATTTGTGACACTGCATCGCGTGCTTGGCCCCTTGATCTACATATTCGCGAGCCCGTCTGAGCCGACGCTCTCTTTCCAGAACTCATCAAAATCGATACCCTGTTCTTCAAACAGGTCTCTGATCTTCTGTGCCACCTCGGTCTGCTTTTCTGGGCCAAATCCGCCCGGCTGTGAGGACTCGAATTGGACGATCTCGATCCAGCGGTAAAACAGGTCCTCCTTTCCTGCGGCAGCCAGCGCGTCCCGGAATGCAAAGACCTGCGTCCTTCGCTCATCGACCGTCTCGTCTTCCGACGCGGCATCCCCTCTCGTCTCCTTCAGGTCCAAAGATAGCCACCCATGAGCCTCGTGGTGCACCAGAACCATCAGCTTGAAGGCATCCAGCGCTATGGTCTTCTTGTCGACCAGTTTCGTGGCGTCGACCATGGCAGACCAGTCGAGATCCCACTCGTTGTTCATGGTCAAGTAGCCCGTCTTCTCGTTCAACAGCATCGGGTTGACCGCCACCCCGATGTTGGTCATGAGTTGGCTCCTCGCCTCGAAGTCGTGCCCCTTGACGGCCTCGCGGACCTTGGCGTCCCACGTGGGCCTGCTGCGGCGTACGTAGATCTCCTTGTCGCGGAAGCCGACGTTCCACCGCCACTGCGCGGGGCTGCCGTGGGTCCTGCCAAAACAAAATTCAACGGGCCATGGCCAGACAAAGACGAACAGGAGGAAGTCCAGCAGGAAGGTGAATGCGCGGCGGGTGATGACCCAGGCTATGGCGCCCCATGAGGACTCGGAGGCGGCAACGGTTGTCTCGTTGCTGTGGCCGAGGCCCGAGGCGAGAAGGGCAAAGTACCAAGGGCTGACATAGTAGATGCGCCAGGCGAAGAGCAGGCCAATGGCGATGTTAATGGCGACGGGGACCAGGAAGATCTTGCGCTTGAAGTCTGCGGGCTTGGAGTCGACGTGGGCTATGTAGACGTGGGCTGGTGACAGGGAGGCATAGAAAGGGGCCATGACTTCAGGGGCGCGCTTGAAGGGTTTCGGGGGCTCGGAAGAGCTTGATGGCGAGGACTTGGGCTTCCTCGAGGCCACTTTCTTGGGCGGCATACTGGCGGGCTATGAACCGATGTGGCCGAGGATGAAGTCCCCAGAGTTTCCCAGAGCGAGAATGAGATTTCGGAACTGCCGGGCGAACTTCGTGATCAATATCTTTTGACCAAAGCAACAGATAGAGCGTCGAAGTGAGACGGATCTCCAGCTGGCTGTCCAGCCGAAACTTTCCTTCTTCTGGGGTTTGTGTCGCGTGCAAGTTGATATCTAACCCCTGAGAAGGTTAGCATTTACCGTGTATACGAAAATAAAGAGCTTAAAGCTTGAGCTGGCTGGAGCTTGCCTGCCCGGTGGGCGGGCGGGTACCTGGGTACCGGGACAGCTAGGCCTGCTAGGGAGTAGCCGCAGAGCATATCCGGCCCGCCGATTCGGTTCCTTGCTGTCGAGCTCCATTAAAATTCCCGGCCGCGGGCCCGGTCGCACGCTGCTCTGGTCTCGTTGACGACAAGAAATCGCACACCTGGCATTGCCCGGTAACAACATTGCAAGCCTTGGCTCCAGCATGTTGAGAAGTCAAGTCCAGGTACGTCTACAAGCATGTGGCACACTTTATAAACCAGGCGAGACGAGACTGACGGGTGCAAATTCACAGAAGCAGGGCGGCTTCTACGTCTGCGCATCATGTCGTCGTCAAAACCTCCACAGCCTCGCCCAACTGCGCTCTAGGGCACCGGCGCCAGACCGCGCCCCGTACTCCACCTCGCGACTGTCGTCTCTCTCTCGTCGCGCAACTCCTTCCTGTCACCTGCCGCGCGATCCTCGAGATGCGGCCCCGCAGACACATCACGACTCCCTCTCCGTGGCGACCCGGACGGGCGTCCGAGGGTACAGCTCATATGGAAAGTTCGGGTCAGGCACCTTGCCCGGCCAGACAAATACGGACTGGGCGAGGGCAGCCTCGCCGCCGGCCTTCAGGGGAGGAAGAATAGGCGGGTTCCAAGCCGGCAAGATTCCACCGGCCAGGCCTACGTCCATACCACCAGCCAAGTCCACGTCCATGCCAGACACCGAATCTGCTGCCGCCGAGGGGGAACGTCTGGAAAGTGCTTCAGGTCAACAGGGTGCAGCGACAGGGCGGCCGACGGAGCATAAACCTTTCTTGCCCCGACCCGGACTTCCCAATAGAAGCCCAATTCGGCCTGCGATAGGGACTAGTACGATCGGCAACTCCAAGCCCGAAGCAAGTCCAGTTGCCGAGAACACACCAGCGGTGAGAGGCGTACAAGACAGCGCTCCATCTACTTCACAATCTGCCTCCGATGCTCACGCTGTGGCGGAGCCGCCCGGGTCCGCTGATCAGAAGGAGGTTCCTCAAGGTTTCACTCTTAGGAGAACAGCAATTAGACCGCCGCCGCAAGACCCCGGGGCTAGGTATCCCCATCTTCGCCGAAGATCGCCAAGAGTGGATGAGTTCGAAACTCTGAGCCCGTTCAACCTACCCGGTGAGGGTCAGCCGTCCTCGCCACTACAAACGAACCCCCCTGCTGAACCATTATCGATACCCCCCAACCAAGGGCCGCCACACAGTTCGCCACTTGGCTCTTTCAGACGAGATCAAGCTTCGAGTTGGGACAAGTCATCAGCTGTTGGCAAGCCCGTGCCAGATCTAGTTGATACCATTGCAAATTCCAGGCAGACAAACACCCCAAGCTTGGAGGAGGAGCCGCAGAAACCACCAAAGTCTGTCCAGAGCTTGAGCAGCACGGAAAGCAATCAATTCTCACAGCTACCAGATCCGGTCGACCAATTCGCGTTGATGGAGAAGGCAGCTGAAGCACCAACAGGCGGTCACTGGAGAAGCGGCAAGGAGAACGATGCGGATCTTTGGGACAAGGACACGATGTCCCCTGAAGAGCGGCATGCCCAGAGACGCCGCCAAAATGCTCTGAATCAACGAGCGCCGGAGTGGGAAGCACGCCCTGCGGTTAGAGAGAGGGACCCTGATAGGGACGTGCAACGACGCGGCCGGGGCAGAGATGTCGAGCGGTTGGAAGACAGACCGAAGAGAAGGCATAGCAACCGCGCCCGAGGATATGACGAAGATGAAGACGATGACCATGACTCCGGATTCGACTATGAAGAGTATCAGGCCCGGAAGCAAGCGGCCAAACGGCGCAAGGAGGAGAAGAGGGCTGCCAAGGAAGCCGATGCACCAAAGACGATCTTGCTGCCCGAGTACATAACCATCTTTGATCTTGCACAGGCACTTGGCGTCAAACCGCAGCAATTCCTTCGCGACCTCGGAGAGCTTGGGTTCGAGAATATCCTTCACGACAGTATCATGACGGGCGAAACCGCTGCGCTGGTTGCTGCGGAGTATGGTCTCGATCCTGTCCTCGACACAGGCGACGAGATAGACTTGAAACCGCGGCCTGCACCAGAGGACCCGTCGACGTTGCCGCCCCGCCCACCGATCGTTACCATTATGGGACATGTCGACCATGGCAAGACCACCATGCTAGACTGGCTGCGGAAGTCATCTGTTGCGGCACAGGAGCATGGCGGCATCACGCAACACATCGGCGCTTTCTCAGTCAGTCTCTCCTCGGGCAAGGTCATCACCTTCCTGGACACGCCTGGCCACGCCGCGTTCTTGAGTATGCGGCAGCGTGGTGCCAATGTGACAGACATTGTTGTCCTCGTCGTGGCCGTCGACGATAGTGTCAAGCCACAAACCCTCGAGGCGCTCAAGCATGCCCAGAACGCAAAGGTTCCCATCATCGTGGCCATCAACAAAATAGACATGGACGAAAGGCGTATCGACCACGTCAAACAGGATCTGGCAGCAAACGGTGTTGAGATCGAGGACTTTGGCGGTGACGTGCAGGTGGTCGGCGTTAGCGGGAAGACAGGCAAGGGCATGGATGACTTGGAAGAGAGCATCTTGACCTTGTCCGAAATCCTGGACGTCCGCGCCGAGACGGACGGCATGGCCGAGGGGTGGATTCTTGAGGCGAGCGTCAAGGTCGATGGCAAGGCGGCAACGGTGCTTGTCAGGCGCGGCACAATCCGCGTGGGCGATCTGATCGTCGCCGGGACCACGTATGCTAGGGTGAGGATGATGCGCAACGAGGCTGGGGTCGAAGTCGAGGAGGCCGGGCCGGGAACGCCAGTCGAGGTCCTTGGATGGAGAGACTCGCCAGTGGCTGGGGACCTGGTCCTCCAGGCGGAGGACGAGGGCAGGGCCCAGAGAGCAGTTGGCTACCGGGAGGAACTTGCGGACCGGGCAAAGGCTGCTACGCAGAAGGGAGAGGAGGAGCTGAAGAATCGCGAGAAGGCCGAGCAGGAAGCGCTGGAGAAGATGTTGGCCGAGGACGGCGAGGAGGCCGTCTCGGAAGAGGCGGAGGAGTCAGGGCCCAAGACAGTGAACACCATTATCAGGGGCGACGTGATGGGCTCTGTCGAGGCCGTCTGCACTGCAGTCATGGAGATCGGCAACAACGAGGTGCACGCCCGGATCCTGAGGTCCTCTCCTGGGCAGATCAATGAGTCGGATCTCGACCTTATGGAAGTGGCCAAGGGCTGCATCATCAACTTCAACAACCCCATACCGGGCTACATCAAGAGCAAGGCCGAGGAAAAGGGCGTCAGGATCCTCGACCACACCATCATCTACCACCTCGTCGAGGACGTCAAGGAGATGATGTCAGAGCAGCTGGCGCCCATCATCAGCCAGAAGGTCCTGGCCGAGGCCGAGGTGCTGCAGGTGTTTGCCATCAACATTGTGAAGCGGAAATACAGGAATATCGCCGGTGTGAAGGTGAGGACGGGCACACTGACGCGGGGCGGGATGTACAGGGTGATGCGGAGTGGGGAGAAGATATTTGAAGGTGCGATACCCTGTTCACTTTGCGAGTTGCACTTCACGACTTTTTGCGCTGACTGACTGACCTCCTTGCACAGGCAAACTCGACGCCCTGAAGCAGGGCAAGAAGGACGTGAAGGAGATGAGGAGAGGCACCGAGTGCGGTGTCTCGTTTGATTCTTGGGACCAGTTCGAGGCGGGCGACGTCATCCAGCTGTTCGAAGAGGTACAGCAGAAGAGGTACCTGTGAGCGGACAGACACTCTGGCAGGGCGAATCACATTCAAGCCCGAGGGGCAGATACGTTCGCTCATCAGACGTCGAGCCGTGTAAAGATATGTCGAAAATATGTACATGACATGTATAGATATATATACACACATAGATCAGGGCCGCGTTAAATGGCTGGATATGGGTATAAGATTAGACCAGAAGTGCTGGCCAAGGAGCTGTGCTGCACAGACGGATCCTACCACCGATTCGGCGCCGATACGCTATTCGACATGAACGTTCTACTTGTGACTGTGGCCTTTGACCTCTCCCCCTCCAGCTTGCTGAGCCCTATCCTGTCGGTCATGGGTGTTGCAGCTATGATGTTGTCGAACTCGTCATCCTCCTCGCCGTTGTCGGAATCGGGCTCCGCGTCCGAGTCAACCCTTGTCTTGCCGCTCGGTTGCTGCGGTCTTGATATCGTCTCGGGTCGCTTCTTCTGATCCGCGCCCTCTGGGTTGGCGAAAGGTTTCGACGCCAGGACCTTCCTCCGGATTTCTTCCATGGCAGCGTCTTCTTCTTCGCTGTCATCTGATATGTCAAAGGGGTCTTTTTCGTGGCTGGCCTCCTTTGGCGTGGGGTCGGGCTTCTTGCCGAGATAAATACCGTCCACGGAACCGTCGTCGTCTTCTTCGTCCTCGCCGTTACCTTTCTCGTCTGAGTCTTGGTCGGAGTCTTCGTCGTCGCTCTCTGGGATAATCCGCCGATTCACGTTGCCGCTCTTCCACATGTCATCATCGTCGCCCCCGTCGCGATTGTCGGCATACTCTTTCTCAAGCCGCTCCATCCACTCCTCTTCGGTCTTCTTGATAGCCTTCTCGTCCTCGCATTCGGCGTACTTCTTCAGGAGTGACGAATTAATCCTCAGGAAGGCCTCGCCGTATGAGAAGGGCTCCAGCACCTGCGTCGCCCAGTCGAGGTGGCCACAGATGGCAAAGGCGGCGGCGAGGGCCTCGGCACAGTTCAGCCTCCACGGCTTGCCGTAATTTACGGTGTTGGCGGCGACCAGGTACGGCAGCAGCCTCTCGCACTTGCCGCCGACCTTGTTCCACTGAACCTCCTTGGTCCTGGCCCAGGAGCACTCGACGACGGCGGCGCCGTAGGTCTCGAGGAGCTCCTTGTCGGCGGGCGACACGACGTGTTTGCCGTTGGGGGTGATGATGACGCCGTTGAAGCGCTGGCCGAGATGGAGGCCGCGCATGAGCCCGACCCTCATGAGGCGTTTTCCGCTGCAGCGCTTGGGGTCGCAGTGGCCCAGGTCCCAGCAGGCGGCCTTGAACGCCGGACGGGATCGGCCAGTCGACGAGGAGGCGGGGTCGTCATCTTGCTGGTTCTGGGCATCCTCACCCTGGTTCGCGTTGCCGGCCCCTCGCTTTGGGTGGACGGTAAAATGTTTTTTGCTCCGGGGATCTTTCTTGTGGCGGACCATGGTGAGCGTGGCCGGGGTGTGTAGATTGGGTAGGTTGTGTTGTGGAGTTCTGTAGTGGTTTGTGGTGGTTTTTGGTATTGCTAGACTTGCAAGTCAGGAACGACGAGCATCTTTTTGGAGGGGCGATTGTCGCAGTGGAGGATCAATCGGGTTAGAATGTGCCCACTGCCCAGAGCTACACAGTGACGGTGGGTGGTTCATGTACCTTGGCGGCGTGAAAGCCCACCATCAGGTACCTGTACCTTAGATCGTGGCAATCTGGGCTACAGACTTGGTACATGTACTTCTCCGCCCGTTCCCGCCGCCCTAGCTGACGTTCCAACTGGGGTTCATCCGCCAGCAGGGAGGCTCAGCCGTTGGCCTTCCCCAGCTCCGCCATCAGCGTACGGCCAGAGTGCAGAGTGCAGAGCAAGGCTTCAACAACACAACCACCCACGCAAGCATCACCTCTGCGACCGGCACCAGCCATTTGCGACCTGGCCCCGGAGTCTCGGGCTGTGACTACATCCCACATCCCACCATTGGAGCCGTAGCCAAAGCTCATAGCAATAGCCACCACGAACACACCAGCGCACCCGCCAGCAACAGCACACGGGGCGAGAGGACAGCAGGGCGCGCGACACGTACAGAGCCGGCAGCACAGGCAGGCCTCTTGCGCTTCTCACCACCCACGCCCACGATGGAGGCGGCGAGCGCCAGGGCCGCCGCACGAGACCCGTGGGGGGGATACGGCGGCCATGCCCCCTCGCAGCTCCAGCGCTTCATCCAGGCTGCCTGCAGCCCCGAGAACTACGAGCCCAACCTCGCCCTGAACCTCGAGATCTCGGACCTCGTCAACTCCAAGAAGGGCACCGCCCCGCGCGAGGCTGCCGTCGCCATCGTCAACTACATCAACCACCGCAACCCCAATGTCTCCCTGCTGGCCCTCAGCCTGCTCGACATCTGCGTCAAGAACTGCGGCTACCCCTTCCACCTCCAGATCGGCACAAAGGAGTTCCTCAACGAGCTCGTCCGCAGGTTCCCCGAGCGCCCGCCCATGCGCTACAGCAGGGTGCAGATGAAGATCCTCGAGGCCATCGAGGAGTGGCGCAGCACCATCTGCGAGACCAGCCGCTACAAGGAGGACATGGGCTTCATCAGGGACATGCACAGGCTGCTCAGTTACAAGGGCTATACCTTCCCCGAGGTCAGGAGAGACGATGCTGCCGTCCTGAACCCGAGCGACGTGAGTCTGCCCTTCCCCCACCACCACACCTTGATCCCCGAGCAATACGTCTAACCATGGTTGCGTACAGAACCTCAAGTCGGCCGAGGAGATGGAGGAAGAGGAGCGCGAGGCCCAATCAGCCAAGCTTCAGGAGCTCATCCGAAGAGGCGCCCCCGAGGACCTGCAGGAGGCAAATAGACTCATGAAGATCATGGCTGGCTACGACACAAGGTCCAAGGTTGACTATCGCGCAAAAGCTGCCGAGGACGTGTCAAAGATCCAGGCCAAGGCGAAACTGCTCGAGGAAAGACTGGAGGGGTTCAAGGCAGGCGACAACATGACAGACGGCGACGTTTTCGAGGAGCTGGCGTCTGCCCTGCAGAGCGCACAGCCCAAGATTCAGAAGATGTGTGAGGAGGAGTCCGATGATCACGAGGCTGTCGCAAGGCTACTCGAGATCAACGACAGCATTCACCGGACGGTGGAGAGGTACAAGCTGATGAAGAAGGGTGACCTTGAAGGGGCATCCAAGATCGCGCGCGGGGAGCACGTCGCCTCACAGGCAGCCGTCAAAAGTGCGGCGCAGGAGCTCAACCTCATTGATTTCGACGGCGAGGCAGAGGCCAACGGGCCGTCGGGCAACGGTTCCGCTGGTCCGACTACAGCCAGCCAGTCCCAGCCCGGAGGTCTCGAAGACGACCTGCTGGGGCTGTCTATTGGCGATGCTGGTGGAAGTGGTGGCACCTTTGGCCAGACCGGTGGGATATCACTAGGATTCGGGAACAACGACAGTAAGTCAAATGGCCCGCGGCGAGACGCATACACGGGGCTTTCACTAACCTAACCCAACAGGTGTTCCGGGACCGTCATTGCTCTCCTCAGTGACACAAGCCAGCACTGCCCAAGGTCCAGGGGCATCCACATCTACGCCTGACCCGTTTTCGTCCTTCAACGCCTTCAACTCGGCTCCGTCGACATCAAAGAACAACACACCGCAGCCACCTAATTACCAGCAATCAGCGTTCGCCGCCCCAGCACAAGCGGCAGATCCCTTTGCCGCCCTCGCTTCTCCAAATTTCGCAACTGGCTTTCCCAACACGTCGAAATCTGCCACTCCGGTCCCAGCACCGGCTGCAGCACCGCCCGCCGGAGCGCCACCTGCATCTGCAGCACCGGCGCCCCAGGCCAACGATGACGACGAGTGGAATTTCGCATCCGCTTTACCCGCCGACACACCGGCGCTGCCCCGGGAACACAGGGCTGTGGTCAACAACACCAGCCTGAAGATTGACATGCTTGCAAACCGGACCACGGGCTCCTCCAATAGTATCAACCTCTTGTTTGCCTTCAGTAACAACACAGCGCAGCCCGTCTCAGAATTGCATTTCCAGCTGGCGGTGACAAAAGTGAGTCCTCCATAGCCCGGCGCCTGATAAATCCAAGAGCTGCATGACTGACAAGATGCGCCTAGGGATTCGAGTCTCAACTTAAGCCCCAGACGGGGCGGTCGTTAGAGCCGAAGCAGAGCCGCGGGATAACGCAGTCTATCGAGGTCTGGCACGCAGGAGACAAGAATAAGAAGGTCGGGTCCATCAAGCTGAGGTGGAGGGCGGCATACAAGGTCGGGGCCGAGCTAAAGACGGAAATGGGCGAGATCGCAGAGTTTGCTCTGGCATGATGACCCGTTGGCCCCTTTAGCAAAACATCGCGATTAAAGAGCGATGAAACCTCGGGCAGCTGTGCCAGGGCCGGCTGCCTCTTCTTCGATGCTAGCGTACCACTCTAAAGTGCAGACGAATTATGAGACAAGCTCACTGGTGAATATCAGTCAGTAAGCAGCAGGCCGGCTTGAAAGCGTCAGCCCGTCTCCTACACGTAGTTATAATTGTACACTTCTCATTACATGTGGCCACGGATGTCCTCTATACGTTCCGAGCTACAGCCGCCAGGACTGTCCCTGATCCTCTGCGCTTCTTGGCCAATGCATCCCTATGCCACTCCTTCAAATGGCGGTTGCCAGTGCGGAAACCGACCACGAGGTACCGGCATGCGAGGAGCCCTTGTATGTGACTGAAATAAGCTTGTCTTGGCCTGTACCTAGGCACCCATAATGCCACTGTCGGTTTCAATGATTACCAAACCTGCAGGATCCCTTTGAAATGTACAATCACTCCGTCTCATGCATGATACCCAAACCAACACCACCAGAACTACTCCTACTCATGGGTGGCGCCCTCACGGCCTCCTTGGCGAGGTCCACGCTGACAGGCAGTTCTCCAAACCCGACTATCCTCCCGTCCCCCACGAGGATCCCGCCAGACCCGGAACGGGCCATGGCCTCGCCGCCCCCATCGGCCGCGGATGCGGGATCCGGGCTGCCGGAGCTGTGCACACTGGCGCCACCCGACACGCGGAGCACCGCGCTGGGGCTCTGCGACTGCGCCCGCCCGCGCAGCCGCCCCGAGGCTCGCTTGTACCACCTCGGGCGCACGGGGCGGTCGCCGCCGGGCGTGTTGGACCCGGCCCTCGGCCGCGGGAGGGGCTCGGGGAGGTAGACCCGGGCCTGGCCGGCAGGCAGCTCGGGCACCTCGTACCTCGGGCGGAGGCGGGGGCTTGGCTCTGTGACCACCGAGGGCGGTCTGCTGTGGCCGCGTGACGAGAGGAGGGGGCCCGGAGGCGGTGCTGACCTTATGGGACTGGACAGGGGGCTCGAGTGCCTTCGACCCCTGAGTGCGGTGGAACTTGTCGCAAGTGCGAGGTTGCCCCCGCGCCGCCTGCCGCCTGACGATTGGTTGCTCGACTGCTGGCTTGAGTTCCTCGACATGGGCGCCGATACTGCCTCGGGGGGCGGGAACCAGATGTTCGGTGGGAAGGGGTATGGCACTGCGTTGGCATCGTGGTCAAGCCCCTGCTGCGCACGTGGAAGGTTCAGGGCTTCAAGCCGGCCCAGGCCGGGGGTGTAGGAGCTGGTGTTCCACTGTTGAAGATTCGGGGGGTTGTTGCGGCGCGCATCGGCGATCATGTGCTCGACGGGAAGACTTGGGGGATAGAAGGGAGTGACGCCGCCGGGACTGGATCTAGCAGTCCGCGACCCCGTCACCTGTGGAAACGGTGGCATTGTTGCTACAGCCTCAGCTCCGGGCGAGGTGTGGACACTCCCCGGGGTCGGTGCCGTCCTGCTGTTTGAGCTCCCCGTGGACGACTTCCTGCCGGCCGGCTTGAGGCTCTCCTTGAATCTTTTGACCGTCTCGGCGGTCCAAGAAGAGGCTGACAGAGGCTGCCCGCCAGTACCGCGGTAGAACTCGGCCGGCGGTGACTTGTCTGTGGGCGTGAGGCCAGATGCAACCCTTGCGTAATTGTGCTCTCCCCGGCTCATGATATCCCGTGGTCTGGTCGACGTGCTGGAGCTCAGGCTCCTCCCCTTGTCCTGGACGCTCCTCCCACCGCGAGGGTTTGGTGGCGACACCTTGCGCATTTTCTGAAGGGCCAGCTCGGCTTCACTGTGCGCGCTCAAGCGGCCCTTACTAGATGACCTGGAGCCACCGCGTGGTGATGAGGTGTGAAAGAAGGGTGACCTGGCGATGTCGTGGCTGACCGCGATCTCCGAGTCGCTCTTGTGGTGTCCCTTTTGGTTGATCAGGAAATCAGTCCTAGGCCGTTGGTTGTTGTGGTGTATCGGGACCACTGTCGTCCAGCCGTTTTGGTCAGGGTCTGGCGAGACCTGCCCGACCTTTGGGGTAACTTGTGGTGTCCGCTCATGTTCATCCTCGTACTGGTAGGGCTCAGCCGGAATGGTGCTCCCGTCTGGGTATGGGAACGGCAGTCCGTACGCGTCGAACTGCTGATCAGGCCCGACAGCGACAGGGGAAAGGTACATCCGAGGGTCGTCTTCGTCCATTCGAGCCCAACTGTCCTGCTGGCTCTGGCTCTGGGAGCTTGACGTGGCCGAGTCCGACTCTGATAGGCTATTTGTCCTGTCGAATATCGAGGTTTGTGCAATCTCATCGGACTTATCAACGATCATGGCCTGTATCTTGCACGAAAGCTCATGCATCTTGTCGTGGATCTCTGCCAATTTCGCCTCAAGCTCCTTCCTGAGCGGCTGCAGTTCCGAATTCCTCCGCTCATATCGTTTGGTGTGTTCGACAAGTTTCTTCCCGTGAATATAGAATCTCCTGTAATCGTCCGGAAGGCCGACTTTGGGCTGCTCCGATATGCGCCGGTCTGCCTCATCGTAGGACTTTGAGAAAACCGCAACAGATCGCTCAAGCCAATATGCATGCTGGGCCTTTGCAGCGAGATGCTCAATAAAGTATCGTTGGATGACACTGTGGATACGCAGCGTGTCCAAACTTTCCGAGTGCAGAGGAAAGCTTTGCCTGGAGCTTCTCGAGCTGGTCGGTGACACGTCCTGTGTCTCGGTCCTTTCAACCAGCGCGAAGGCTATCAGTACTCTCAAGGTGTTACTCAGGCTCCCTTTGCCATGCGTGGAGGTGTCACGCGTCTTGTACGGTATTTCTTTTCCGAGGGCATGAAGACCTGCAACGTCTTCGGTCAGCCTATTGCTGTAGCAAAACGCGCAGGGATCCCAAGCATTCAGGTCTGGTTCGAGCATCTGTAGGATAGTCTCATACAAGACAATCCGCTAGAGAACAGAGACCGTCTTCGTCTATTCCTCGTCATGTGGGAGCAAGCACCTGGCAAGTTTTTGGGGTCCCCGCAAGCTGTTGAAGGATGGGAGTGAGTGTTTGACTTACCTAGAGCCATCATCTCCACGGGTATGTTTTGGTCAAAGAAAACCAGTATGGACATGACGTTCAGAGCCGCAGTAGCTCCCCTCGATTGCAGCTGCTCCAGCACATATTCGTAGGCCGGGACTTTGCCAACCTTGGGCCGGTTACGGTACCTCTTGAGAAAGGTGGACAGGGGCTCCTGGTTGGCCTTTATTTGTTGGGATACGAAGTGAATCATCAGGGGGAGCCGTCCTAGGATCTGAACCAGCTCTGTCGCCTGGCTGAGGTCCTCCTGGCTCCACGGCTTCCTTTTCTCTGTCTCCAGGAGCAACAACTCTTGGGCTTCCTGCGCTGGGAGAAGTGGTAGTGGTAGCAGCTGGGGGTTGTTGAAGTGGTGATTTCCGGTGGCTGCCGGGTCCGTGGAAGTCAATATTATGCTCGAGTTGACCACGTCAGGGACGAAACGTTCTATGCCTGGCGAGTCAAACATGATCCCATCCAGGATCATGAGCCATCCTTCGAAGCCATTGAACCATTCTCGCACGATGTCTATGACCTTGGTGTTGTCCTTCAGCTCGTCGTAGCTCTTCCTGTCCATGAGATCCTTGAGGGCAGCGGTCCTCGCAACACGCCAGAACTCGCCCTCAAGCTCCTGGGCCGACGTCGCACGCAGCCAGAAGATCCCTCCTGGATAGTCGTTCTTGTGTGCAAATACGTATTGCCTGGCCAGGTGTGTTTTCCCTCCTCCTGGGAGACAGGAAATCAGCACGGTAGAGGTACCTTCCGACCTTCGCCTCTTATCTTGCAGCATTCTGTGGAGGTCATCAAGCTCATCTTTCCTGCCAACGAAGTATGAGTTGGGGCGAAACGCCTCGGGGTGTATGAATAGGGCCTCTTGCAAGACATTTTGCTTTTGCAAGCCTAGGATGCCTGTCTCAGACTGTGCTGGCTGCGTTAACAGCGGCAACGGGGAAGGAGGAGCGTTTTGCTCCTGTGGAGCCGGTAGGTTTGAAGTAGTCCCATTTTGTTCATCTACAGACAAAAGAACATCAGCCCATATATCCTGGCGGCTCTAGCGATTACCTCGACCACCTGGCAGCTCCGCGTCGTGTGATTCCGCCGGCTCGATGCTGAACGGGGCGGCGCCACTGCTAGGCGATGAAATCACTGGGGTCTCTGAAACCTGAAACATACCAGCCACTTGTGAGGATCCTCCGGATTGTGGAAGCTACGGTCTGAAGTCAGCAGGTGTGTCCATCGAAGCGATCGACTCTTGCCCTTTCTCATGGGGCCCAAGAGCGCAGATCATATGAATATACATGTACACATATATATCGGCAATTTTGTGTGCATGACCTACAAATGGTCTCGCTCGTTCATTCATCTCCAGTTGTGCTCGGACACGGCGAGCGTCATCCTCGACGCTCCAGCGAACAGTGGTGACCTCAGGCGCTGCTTGAACCCATTCCGCGATGGCCATGGAGACTGTCCGATACCCAGGCGCATCGAACCCGGCGAATTTACACATGTTCGAATGCTAGAATGGTCAAAGTCAGCAAGAACACTGGCGAATTTCCCATGGGCTCCATCTTAAAGCGCCGCTGCGGAATGGGAAGAGACTGGAGAAGGATTGTCTGCAGTCTTTCAGGCCGCGTATAATGTGGTGGTTTCTTACATCTGCTTCCACACCGTAAGATGTAACACCTGGCAGGCGCGGCGCTGCCGACTTGGCGTCCACAATGAGTGCTTTCGTCCCCTTTAGATCGGTCTTCTGATTCTCATGAACCATGTGGATCTTGAATCTCTGGTAGATGTTGAGGAAGTTGATGTTAATGTTGTCTAGTGTCTCATTGTCTTTCCTCAGGGTCTCGATCAGGACGGGCTCGCTATCGAAGAACTTCCTCGGGACATGACCGGCCATGCCCTGCAGGGCTGATCCCCATGAAGCGAGTTCAGAGCCATCGTGAGGCGTGCCCAGGAAGATGATGCCGTATGTGGACACATAGATGGAGCGGTAGTCCTCGTGGTCGGCGACACGCACGCTGTCTGAATGCTCCAGAGCCCGCTTCAAAAGGATGCCCCCAAGACTGTGGGCCACCCATATGATGGGATTTCGCGTAGTCTTCTTACTCTTTCGATAGGTCGTGAGAAAGGTGACCAGAGTCTGCGCATGCTGGTGGATGTAGTTGCTGCTGGGGCCATTACCGTGCTTCTTGGATGAGACATCGGCGTTGTACCCATACACAAGGACGTTTGCATGGGCGTTTTCCGCCTCCAGAGACTTGGGGAGGAGGTCAACCGGCCAGAAAGCACCGTTACCATTCGGGCTCTTGGCCGTCCAGGTCCTCTGGGGATCGCCGTTGAGACCATGGACCAGAACGATGTCTACCTTGGCACTTGGGTGGGTGTAAACAGCTGTGATGTCGAAGCGGGAGATCTTCCTATTGATGGTCCCCTACACGTGAAGTCAGAAAGGAAAGCCCCCAAGACAGCTGGAGCAATGAGGTGAGAGCGCATGCAGGCTGGCTGTATGTATCGAGTGCTGACGTGGAGCGGCCAGCAACGCGGAAGTCGTTGCTGACCAGTAAGTGATGCCAGGGTGAGCGGCCCGCTCCGTCGGATATGCGATCTTTGAGGGGACTCGGCCCAGGGTCATAGACTCGGAGGATGATCCAAGTAAGCAAGCCAGTCCCGAAGCTTGACATAAGCTCGCCAGCCCAAGCCTGCATGCAGTACGCGTAGAAGCACTGAGAAAGAACAGAGAGACTCACCATGCTCGCAGTGTGTGTGAGGCTGCGACGAGAAGCCAGTGCTTCTCTGCCGCAGTGATGTGTGTTGACGATGGTGGACCGAACCAAGACGGAGGAAACAAGCTGAAAACCCTCCCGGTCCGGTAGAAAGGGGTCCTTGGCGCCACGTATGGGGCTGTAAGGTACAGAGACTAGGCAGATTGGGAGGGTTGGCGGTTATAATGGGCGACAGGCGAGGTGCCCGGCTGTCCATGTGACCATGAGCTCAGGAGCTCCAGTGTCGTCGATGAGTCTGAGACAGCGAAGCCACGCGCCCTCGGGAGAGGCGCATGTGCGAGGATATAAGCCGAAGACACCCAGACTGCCAGACGGCAACCAGGCCAGGGGTGGCGGCCCAAGATAGATCAGATCGCAGCAACTGCCTTGCATAGCTGCAACATGGGTTGGATTGCAGGGATCCCAAGAGGATGGCAGGCTTGACAGGTATTTTGTGAGTACTGGCTATGGTCTGTCACAGCAGAGAGGGAGACATAGAGAGGGAGACATAATAAAAACGCCTAGCCAGGTGCACTGCCATGAGAAATGGGAGGTTAATTCTACACAGACTTGTTCCGTGACAGGTTGTCCTATACAAGGGACATTGTGCCATAGGAGCTTGTCCTTTGAAAAAAGTATGCAATACAATACATGCATAATGATAGCCAAGCCCAAAGCCGGCAGGCTGCCCGGTAGGTCAGCCTGCCTGTGACAGCACTGCACTGTTGTAGATCAGCCTTGTGACAAAAATAGAGAGGATAAAAGATACACGAGAGACTGGGGCAAAGAGTAGGAGCGGATTGGATTGTGCTGCCTGTGTGGAGGGCCTCCCAAGAGGAGGCCTCGTGGTTGGCTAATAACACTAATAACACAACGGGCAACACACCTCACACCTGCATGCTCTGACAAAGCGGTAGGGAGACGCAGCGATTCAGGGGCCCCTGCATCCCGCTTCAATCTGCAGAGTAGCAGTTCACAACGCCACACATTCACGTGCTGCTGTCAACCGGTGCTTGTGTGCCAGTGTGCCTGCTCCCGTCTGTCAGCCGTTCCCCGTTCCCCGGACTCTAGCAGGCTAGCGCATTTTAGGCTGCTATTGTGCATGGACTAGCTGGACTGCGTAGTGGACAGATCGGATCGCCAGTGACCAGGTGGCACTCGGGGGCTCAGCAGATCAAAAGCATAATCATCCTCACGGAAAGCCGTTTGAAGGAGGGTAGGAACAAAGGCTCAAGCTCCGTCCCATGACCGAGACTCGTCGCCCGTCACAGCGGCGGTTACACGGGAATCCCCATTTTGTGTGACGCGCTGCTCAACTCAACCAGACTTGGTCCACCACCTTTACGCTCCTCTTCTCTCGCCCATGTAGTTCCTGGGGAGTGATATCACCAAAGTCACCCTCCTCCCAGCCTGCCCCAGGCCGACCGCCTTGTAGTGCACTTGGAGTGCACTTGATGCTTCATGACTCGGGCGGATTCAACCCATCCTCCTCTCCAGAAATGTGACACCATCTGATTTCGCCCTGCTGTGGGTTAATATCCAGGTTTGCCTTCGTTGCATGTCATGGACACCGCTCGTCCGTCATGCCACAGGCGAAGAGAGGCCGCCCTTGCGAGACGCTGGGCTACAGGGCAAGTCGTGCGATGGAACCTTTATCCTATTTACTTGCGCCTGTCAACCTTGGGCCTGGTGCTCGGTCAACCTCACCTGAAGAGGCCCGTGCAAGGTGCAGTCCGCCCTGGGAAGGGGCTGTGGGACGTGTGCAAGGCCACAGCCGCGCCAGGGCACCACTTCCTCGGCAAGACAAGATCTCTCGCTTCGCGATGATCAGCCTCGGCTGGGGGCAACCACGGTGAGGACGAGTGCCGAGTGCCATGGGAGCTTGTCTTCCCTGCGACCCACGTGGGCAGGGCGGCGCTTGCAAGGCAACATCTTGCGCATCGGGGGGCCTCATGCAACATCTGTGTCACTCGGCTGATGTGCCGACATCGGTCTTGAAAGGGAAGACTGTGTAGGCCTGAATACCCGCCCATCAGTCTCTCGCGAGCATAATGACATACTCCCTGGTGCTGAGGCCGAACTTGACCACATCCTTGGGCCTCAGCTCCAGGTACCGCCGGTCTGGCACCTTGTCGCCGTTTAGTTCGGTGCCGTTTGCGCTCTCCAGATCGATCAGGTACGGCTTGACCCTCCCGAGCTTGTCGCCAAACTCGTTCCTCTTCTCCGTGTACCGGAACTGGATCACAGCGTGCTGCTTGGAGATGCTGGGGTGCTCGGCGGCCATGTCCACCACTGTGGCCTCCCTCCCCACGAGCCAACAGCTCCGGCTGCCCAAGTCGATCGTGTCCACGACGTCGTTGCCCTTGAACACGAATAGCTTCCACTGATCCCGCGCAGGGGGCTTTCTCGCTTCTGGCGGCTCATGATACTTCAACGTGATCGTCGTCCCGTCTGCCTGCGTGACCGAGTTGGACGCAGCAGCGAGAGCACCTGTGTTTCCGAAGTTGGGTTTCTCCGTGGGCTTTTCGGGCTCTTGGCCGTTGCTGACCGCAAAGGAATCCGCTTGCGATGGCAATGGGCCAGACCGCCTGGCGACTGGCTGGCTGTTCTCGCGGCGGCCCTCGTCAGGGCTTGAGTGACGACGGCGCCTGCTCGCTTTGTGTGGCGCATCGTCACCAATGTCGGGTTCCGCAGAGCGTGAACGTACTCGCCGCGGTCTATGTGACTCGGTGTCTTCGGGCGACCGTGAGTCGCGTCTTCTTCGCCTGCTGTCGCCACCTCGATCCCTCGACCTCTGCCTCGTGGACCGTGGGCTCCTGGAACGCCTCTTGTGACGGTGGCGGTCTCGATTTCTCTCAGTCGATCTGTCGCGTCTGGCGTGGCGTTCTGGCGAGTCGCGATCGCGATGGCTTCGCTTGCTCGGCCGAGCATGGTCAATGGGTTCGTCAACCCCCTCGTCGGTCCGGCGCTTCGTCCGGCGCGAGTCATCCTCATCGTAGTTCCTATCAGAGCCCATCTTGTTAAGCAGTCCGTAGTGCGCTGGGCCAGACGGCCGTGGAAAATGTTCGAAGTTCCGTAGCTTTGTGGGCCAGGTGGTGCGAGATCTGCATGCAGCCAGGTCCAGTGTCAGTGTGGCGGTCTGGTGTTTGTTTGCTTTGGGTATTGTTGGAAGGAAAGCACAAAATCGAGGTCGAGCTGGCTGGGCCGGAGAGTGGGGGGGGGGGGGGAAGTGATGGCTGTAAGTTACATACGAGTGATGTATTTTGCCTGGGTGTATCAGCTGTTTGAGATCGGTAGGACCCTGAGGGATTTGAAGGGCAATGCAAGGTCACGACAAAGTACCATATGAGATATGAGAGGTGGTCCTGTGGGAAGCTATCCCAATAGAATTGGTTCCACCAGAAACTTTGCTCTCTCGTAGAATGTTTGTTGTGGTCTACCAGGCAGGCTTTGGGGGAGATCCCTTAGAAGGCGGCCCGTGCAAGAAGCAGACGGCAGGGTGGCCCGTTGGGTAAGCTTTGTCCAGTCCCCAGTACAGTAGATAGGTGACCTTGCAATCAGCCAGCCCAGCCAGTCCTGTCAGGCCTGTGCGACATTCCACCTCGCAGTGCGCAGCAGCACGGTCTGGACAGAAGAGAACAGCACACAGCAAAGCACTGCGCTGCTGAAATGCGCTTGCAGGGAGCTGGAGCACACACACGACCACACACTCCCTTTCCTCTCGGCTTGAAACCCCGTGTGAACCACGAAGCTCCCTTCCCTCGAGGCTGTGTTCCCTCGACAGGTGTGTGAATCGACGTGGTCTGATCCGGTCCATACACAGTACTCGACAACAACCCCTCCAGGCCCTGGCCCTTCGCCTTGTCACGAAGGCGACGACACCATCCAGTGCAGGGGTCTTTAACTTCTACACAGTACCTCTACCTCAGCCTCTTCTTGCCGCCTGCTTACCTGCCTGCCTGACTGCCTGCCACCAACCTAATCTCCGTCCGTGGGGCTGCACTGCGAAATACGGGCCATCTCCATTTCATCGTCCATACTCTCGTCCAATCCATCAGCGCGCCCAGCCTTTTCCCACCAGCCAGCTTAGAGCCATCGCCCTCGGAGGGATTAGACCCTCTCGCCTACGTTCCGAACTTGGCCTGGCACGTTGTCACGGCCTACATTGGTCCCTCGTCCCGCTTCATTGCCCCCGATCGCGACCCCTTCCGACCCGGCTCAAGCACCGAGCCCAACACATCACATCGTCCACGGCCCCCCGAGTTCCCGCCCCGAGCTTGGGCACTCGTCGCCTTGGCCACCTGGCTGCTCTCCACAGCCCTGAAGGTTCGCGATCGAGTCAATTTCGCCCGACGATTTCTGGCCCCGTCCAACCCGCCTCGCACAAGCACACTACCCACTTCCAGACCGCAATGTCGTCGTCTTCGGGATTGACCAGACGCAGGGGCGGTGCCGGAGGCGCTGCTGCTGAGGGCGAGAGCAGCAACGGTGGCATCCAACGGAACAACTCGTCGAGCAACTTCGACAATACCCCGGAGACGAGCTACGAGAGCAACGAGAATGGCCACAAGATCGCCTTCGACCCACGAGACATCAGCGAGAGCACAGAGCGCAGCAAGCAGCCCAAGCTGACTCTGATGGAGGAAGTCCTTCTGCTGGGGCTCAAGGACAAGCAGGTTCGTTCTGTCTCCTCTCGTGTTGCGGTTGCTGGCGCGGGCGCCAATACCCTCGCGACCGCGACCGCGCTGCCGCTGCCGCTGCCGCTGCGTCTGTGTCTACCGTGTTGCTAATGTCTCGGGCGGGCAGGGATACCTCTCTTTCTGGAATGACAACATATCGTATGCCCTCCGAGGATGTATCGTCTTGGAGCTTGCCCTTCGCGGCAGGATCAGCATGCAGAAGGACCCCTCGAGAAGGCGCTTCCCCCTGCCGGACCGTGTCATTGAGGTCGTTGATGATACATTGACGGGAGAGGTGCTGCTCGACGAGGCCCTAAAGATGATGAAGGCGAGCGAGAAGATGAGCGTCAGCTCGTGGATCGACCTAATGAGTGGTGCGTAAGCCATCGGGCTTCAAGTCCAGATCCAGACCCCGGCCGGGACTCCATTCCTTGGTGTCGGACCGCTGACTTGTGTGTTCTGGTTATTGCAGGCGAGACGTGGAACCTTATGAAGATTGGTTACCAGCTGAAGCAAGTCCGTGAGCGGCTGGCGAAAGGGCTCGTCGACAAGGGCATCCTGCGCACCGAGAAGCGCAACTTCCTGCTCTTCGACATGGCAACGCATCCGGTCGCCGACGGCGGCGCGAAGGAAGAAATTCGGCGGCGCGTCAGGAACGTTCTAACCCAGAGGACAGTTGTCCTCCCAGCAACGCAGTGGCTCCCCGAAAACCTCGAGTTCCGATACACACGAACAATCGCAATGGTATGCGCGGCCTACGCGGCTAACGTCCTTGAGAATGCGCTGTCCACCCTGGGCCATGAGGCCAGGGAGCGCGCGTTCGCCCAGACCGATGAGCTGCTGGCCGAATACAGCCAGTTCCCATTTGGGAAGAAGGCCACTGGGAACGGCATTGGCGCCAACTTGCCACAAGTTATCTCTGAGGTTGGCCCCCCCACCGCCACTGTCTCGTGTTTGACTTCCATACTGACAATCCCCTCAGGAGGTCAACAAGGCCAAGGACAAGGAGCTTCAACTCGAGGTTGTGGCTGCCTGTCTCAACGTCTTCACCCGCCTCGACTCTCTCCTGTAATGAGCGAGGCTTTGCGGGCACAATGTATCAGTACAACCCATAATGACAGTCTTGCTCTGATCCAGCGGGTGCGAGGCCCCCAAGCTCCAGACAATTCGAGGGTATGGATGCGGCTGGGCTGGCACCCGGGAGAGACTTCGCGGGGCATTGAAACCCCCGGAAAAGGATGGCAGAAGAAGGACAGGTGTAAGCGGACGGGTGTTATTCATGCGAACGGCCGGGCGTCCTTTCAACTCACTCAAGCGGCATGGGGACCTGGATGAACAACCGGTGATGGGATGCTCTAGGGACGCAAAACGAACGAGAATGGCATTGTCGTTATGACCACAAAACAGAACCCAATTTCCCCAACTTCGCGGGTGGACAAAAACCAGGAGTTTCCGCAGGCCATATTTTCTCAAACACTGGCATAATTTTCAATCACTTCATTCTGACACCTGGGCCGGGTATTTTCTTTGCATCTGGGTACTGGGCATGAGAGCTCTCGTGATCAGCTGTTCGATTACCACCTGACGCCGACGTACCGCTATCACTTTTTCCACAGCTATGCTGGTGACCGCTCGCATGACGCCGAGCTTGTAGAAGCAAGATATGTACAGTTCTTCCCGAGACCCCTCCTGCCGGTGAATCGGCTTTAGTATGAAAACCAACCAGGACTTTGGTCGGTTGTCCGCGTCCCTCTTATCCCTTTTGATTTTGAAGTTTTTTTTGGCCTACTTTCTCCTGCCGAACCCGCTACCCTCGAAGCCGGGGCGGCTCTTCTTGGCCGTGGACTTGCTGCCGCCCTTCTTCTTGCCTCCCTTGCCCGCCTGCTTGGTCTCCTTGCGCTTGCGGATGTTTTCTTCGCGCTTTTGCGCGCGCTGTTTCTGTGCCTTCTGTACGCCCTGTACGCGGTCTGTCCACTCCTTCTCGCTCTTCTTCTTGGCCTTGTCCTTGCGCTTGACGGCCTTCTTCAGCAGAGACTCGTCGTTGTGGACCTTCTCACCCTCGGCCTTCCTTCTGGCTGCGAGCCACGTCTCCTTCTCCAAGACTTCTTTCCGCTTGCCGTCCTCCAGCCCTGCCAGGCGCTTCTTTTGCGCCTCCAGTTTCGCGAGCGCGCCCTTGGGGTCCATTGGGCCCTTCTTCTTGCCGTTCTTGTCCTTGGTATAGCTCAGGTCGTGCGACATCTGTGTGCCGTCCGCGAACGCCACCCGTCCAAACGAGAAGTTCAGGTCATGCTCCGGCGAGCCGAAGCTGAGCATGGGCGAGTTCCGCGCGCTGGCCAGCGCCTCCTCGCGTTTCTTGTCCTCGGCCTCCTTGGCCTTCTGTCGAAGCTCCTTCTTGTGGGCCTTGCGCTCGGCCAGCTTCTTGTGCCGCGACTCGATCAGTTCTTCTCGCGTACGTATCGGCTTGCCGTCGGGTCCATCCGCCTTGCGGGCTGCGCGCAGGGCGGCGATCTTGGCGGCCAGGCGGGCGCGAAGCTCAGTGGTGTCAGACGGGACCTTGATTTTTCTGGATTTGTCCGCGGGTGCGTTCTCGCTGGCTATTGAGGTTGTGGTGCTTTCGGGTTCAGCCGATGGCTCGTCGGGTTCAGCCGTGTCGAAGGTGGGGGATGAAGGTGAAGATGCTTGGGACGACGATGCGAGGTTTGTGTCCTCGTCCGCCAGACCCGACACATCAATGGGCCTCATGTCCTTGTGTGGTTTGGTCTCCTCATCATCCACTGCTTCCTTCGACTGTCTAACATCATCTGGCGTCGTTGGGTCATCTTCGTTCCTTGTTGCAGAACCGTCTTCCTCGACCGAGTCGCCCTTGTTGACTGCTTTCGCCGTCCTTGCCTTCTTCTTCTTCTCGGCGTTCTTTTCCGCCTTATTCTGCTTCTTGAGTAATTTTTTCTCCTGGTGCGCCGACAACTTCTCCGTCTTCGCTTCGTCGTCTGTCATAGGCTGGGCTGCCTTGACTGTCTCGGCTTCTCCGTCATCAGTCACTTTCCGCTTCTTGAGGCCTTCTCCTGGCGCCTCCTTGCTGATGCCACGCAGCTGTAGCTCTTGGGCATCATCTTCACCCTCGACGCTTCCATCCTCACTTGGCTCGAGCTCCTGTGCCTTGCGCTTATTCCGGACCCGTTCGTCCAGAACCTCCTTGGCATTTCGGTTCAGCGCGCTGTCTGGGTCCAGCTTGCTCCGCTTGGCAGCTCTTGCTTGCTCCTTTGTCTGCTTCTTTCTCTGCCATTGATCCTGCAATGGCGGCGTGTTGTGTAAGCTGGCTGAAACACGAAGAGAGTGCGTGGCCTGGTAGAGGCGGGGCAGATTGAAGAATGACATACACTTGTGTCTTCACCGTAGTAGAGCTTGGCTGGTATCAGGGACAGCAGGCTGTCGAAAGCCTCGGAATGGTCGCGCAAACGATCCTGTGCACATGTGCGCGTCAGTCGCCGTGTGCCGTGTGCCGTGTGCCGTGTGCCGTGTGCCGCAGGAGTGATGAGGTAGCCAAACCTTTAATGATGAGTCCGCCATTTTGAAAAGGTGAGTTGTCTGTGGGCGAGGGAATCGCAGTTGACGGCAATTCGTTCGAGTGGGTGCACATCACTTGAAGTCGCCGTCGTAAGGGCACACCCGAACCATGGGTGGTTGGAATATTTTTTGGGTGGGGATTCGAAATCTTGGCGCTGGCTTATCTCAGGTTGACACTCTTATCTGACTTCACTAAGATCGATGTTACCTAGTACCTGTGCCCCAGTTTGCTACCGCGCATGGATACAGCTCTTGGCCAGGGACCAGACCCACCTGGTGATCTTTGATTAGATAAGCCGACGTGCTCGTCAAACTCCAGCAGTATTCAGCAATTAAGTTACTGTTAGACCATCTTTGAAGAATCTTTCATTCGAATTCACCCTTGTAATATTGGGATGATACAGCATTTAAACTCTTGCACATTGCGGTAGATGGTACACTTTTCCAACTAAGGGTTCAGTTACAGCTTTTCAGTGAGCTCACAGGAGATATAAACATTCGTCTGCTCTTTCCCCCGAGGGGTGTAAGTACACAGTAAGAGCCTTTCTGTCGTCCCCGGTCCTCGTCTCTCTTCCCGTCCACCGGACTGCAGGACTCCCAACGTCAACTCCACTCGTAAGCATGATACAATATTGCCGTGTGCTTGTTCCAACCAAGCAATACCCGCAAAACTCCTAACGCTATGCTGAAGCACATATCATCCCATGAACGTCTTCGTTCTTCCAGCCTCTGGTCAACACTTTTCTCCGAGGACAGCCCCATGTCCTCCCATATATAGCCTCACACACATACACATCAGGCTCCTCATTTGCCAAGCGGAATTGTTTCAGCCATACACAAACCTCGACAGGTCCAGTCGGCTGCCTGAATGATGGGATTCCTCGACAAGTCCAAGCGGCGGGTCGTTCTCCTCGTCGCCATCTGAGATGATTTGATCCTCGCTGCCGCCAGGTCTGTTCAGAGCCTCGACTTCTGCTAGATCGACCTTGGGCAACGGCACAAAAGCCGGATTGGTCGGCAGGGAATCTATAGCATCCTTCAGACTTTGCCGCCTCCTTGGGCCTCCAACAGATGGCTTCGATTTGAGGAAAGGCGAATGGTTGCCCTTGCCTCGCTGCAGGGCCTGGGCACCGAGACGTTGCAAAGGTGTTTGAATCGGGGTGTCCGCTGGTGAATGGACACTTGATCTCAATTCTGAGCCCTGGGCGCTGGACGCCGGCGTGGGAAGCCCAAAGGCCATGCGCGTCTTCTTTGCAGTCGTCTTCGGCAAATCTGGTGTGCACGAGAAGTCTTTGATCAAGTCGCGCAAAGACTCGGCGGTTCCCGCCTCTTTTCCCCTGACTTTTCCTTCGATTTCGTCGCGGTCTCCATCGCGGTCGGACACCTTTTGGGAGTTGACTGGGCTATCTCTGACAACATCCTCATCATTGATGTCATGAGCCTCTGGAACGGCGGGTGGTTCTGAACAGGTTCCGTCCTGGAATATCTGCAGCTCTTCGTTGCCTCTCGTGGCTCTTGTTCCGCTCCATTGCCCATCCAGTTCAGGCAGGCTCGCAAGAGCCTCCTCGATCGAGTCATCCGACAAGAGAGTAACATCATCAGAAGTTTGATGATGCTTGGGCGACTGCTCAGAAGGAAAGAACCTGCTTTTTTGAGGTGGCTGATCTGCCGCCTCACTTGCTCTCACATCCTCACAAAGTCGTGCCTTTTTCAGCGGTCTCCCTTCCGTGACGGATATACGTCTGGCTGGGCCAGCTGTCCGTCGACGGGTCGATGATAGACTGATGGATGGATCCAGGTCTGAGAGTGTTTGGGAAATTGGCTCCGTTCGGCGGCGCTGGATCGAAGTGTACGGCCGAGCCGCCGGGGAGCGGGTGCTCCCCTCGATATATGGCCTCGGCAGGGGGAAGACCCGCGGCGTCAGCCCATTCTGCGTGAGAGCAGCCACTCTTCCGGCATCAAGAGAGAAGCAGTTGCGATCCATCTCGCCCATTGCGATGCGTCTGCTATCTTGGAAGTACGCATCAATAGGCTTACCCAGAGATGGTCTGCCCTGCTGGGCCGTCGCAGCTGTCGCGGCCGGTGGGCGTGTCGTGACATTGGTCCTGCGATTTCCAGGGAGTGGGTCGACGACAATCGGCAGCTTGGAAATCGGGTTCACGTCTCCCGTTGCTATCGCCTTGGCAAGTTCTCGGCTGACTCTCGCACCAATGTACGGCATCTCCTCGATATCCAGCGGTGATGAGACAGGTGGCTCAGTCAAGAGGACGATGTCCTTTTTCTCGGGACAGAAGACGCGTTGATACAGGAAAGTCAATTCCGCTTGCTTGTACTGGGCAAGATAGTTCTCCGAGACGCGGAACTTGCCGTCAAACTGCAGCATCCGGATGACGCGCTCCGGCGTCTTGTACTTGCGCATCATCCGGTATGCTGTCTTTAGGCCCATATTGTTGATGCCTTCGAGGTAGTCGCAGCCGCTGAATATGGTCATCTGACGGAACTGGTCGTCGGTCCAGCCAGTGAGCGATATCTCGCGCACGGCGCAGAAGTCTTTCCGGTTGATCTCGATGCATTGGCCGTGCTGGTCCATCTTGGTGAGCAATCGCTTGGCTCCAAAGACCAAGAGATCAGAATCCTCCGAAATGATGCCGTTGATGAAGCCGTGCCGCTCCAGGTAGACCAGTTGGGAGTCAGCCTCGTACGGGGCCACCACATACGGGACGTCCGCTTTCTTCAACTCGTCGATGAGGTGCCTGGCCATTTCCGGGGTGACGTCGATGGCCTTTTGGAACTCGAACTGAGCCTGCGACGGCTTTCCAGCCTTGAGGAGCTCGAGGCCAGCCCTTCGACTGGTCTCGCGACGCTTCGCTCGAGCTGCCTCGGTGTGGGCCTTGCTGGGAAGGAAATCGCCATCAAATACCAGGTACGGGGTGACACCGAAATGCTTGACCATTCTGACGCGGTGCATGGCAAAGTCGACATATCTGCCCGAGGTCAGAAGCAAGACAACCCATGGGCGTAGGTGATGCAACTCACCTGCTGGTCGGCCTTCCCTGGGCCAGCTCTATGGCACAGCTTACAGCACCCCGATGGAGCCATCCATACGCATCAACCCCGAGGACCTCACCGGAAAACTTCTTCAGCTCGGTGGGCTTCTGGATGGATTTGAGCAGAGGGAGAAGCCCTTTTGGCACGTGTTAGCAATGCAGTTTTCAGTCTTTGGTGGTCTGGGGAGCAATGTCAAGAGAGAAGGGCACACGAATGAAGTGTACCTTGGATGCCCATTTTCTGCGTGTGAAGGCACCTGCCCGGTGGATATGTGCGCGGATGGATGGCAGGATTGTCGTGTCGGGATCATCAGGAGGCCATGCGTTGGTTGTACTCTAATGTACGTTCTTGGAGGTCGGGCGGAGCGTTGGGTCCAGTCCAAGCCGCAGCGGGGACGCGGTCGGAGCGAGGTTGTGGGCGTGTGCCGATGTTTACTTTGCGGCAGGCGCGGCGCAGGTCAGACCACACAGTCGACGAGTGAGGGTGCAAGTGCAAGTGCAAGTGAGCAAGATGACCCGGCAATGGCTGGACAGAGGGCAGCTCTCGTGGCCTTGACAGTTGGGACGGGACGGGACATGCACGAGACTGGAAAGGCTTCTATTACCGAGTACAGACGGAAGGAATCATGAGAAGATGGATAATTGCTGGACCACTGCTAGGGCGATCCACATCGTACAGCGGGCACTGGGCAGGCGCGTCTGTAAACCGCGTTTTTGGCCGGTCATGGGCTTACAGCACTTCCTCTTCCAGCTAGGCCAAGACCTTCCACAGCAACGGGCCTGTAGGGATGGCCCCTGCTCCGAAGACCCCTGCCCCAGTCCAGAACTAGCCCGCCCGCCCTTTTGAAGTGGGAGAAAAAAAAGGCCGATAACTTATCTGACCGACGACTCAATCTGACTGAAATCTACATGGACGTCGACATAGGGATACTGCAGTAAAACACACCATCGTCGAAATTCACACTTACATTGACAAATTACCCTCTCCCTCCCAGCACTTCTGTCTCTCACAATGCCCAAGACTTTGGAAAAAACGAGGAAGCGCATCGCCAAGAAGCGGAATGGCAACGTCGTTCTTCACGAGTTCTCCCGCGACACCAAGAAGCTTCACAAGGCTCAAGTCCGTGACGAGCGCCTTGAGAAGCTTGCCGCCGCCAGGAAGAAGCACGATCAACCCCTGAGTTCGCAATGCCCCCGTCCTTCCCTGCTCTGCCCATAAAGAACCCCTGCTGACAATCATGTCCACTCAGTCCACAGGATCACTTTCTTTCAGAAGGCTGCCCAAGAGAATGACAGCCAGACATTCGAACTGGCCAAGGTGCAGGACCTCATCAACCAGTAAGTCGTTATGCCACATGATGTCTTGCAGGTCACGCACTGATCACGACACAGATACGTGCACCAGTATGACGAAGAGCTCGAGGAGCTCAAGAAATCGCGCCGCCCAGGAAGGCCGGCAAGCGCAAAGGAGGATTTACTCAGGTTGAAGGTCGAGACTCTACGCAAGGAACGAGAGAACGGCTTCTGTGAGTTGCAACAGCCCAACCCTTTCCATGTCCGAGGTCACCACTGACCAGCTCCACTCAAGTTCTCCCAGATCTTTCAAAGCAAAACAATCTCGATTTGCTCCAAAGATGGGAAGGGGCATGGTCTTTTCTGGGCTCCATGTCATATGTCCGTATAAACGAGGCTGGCACTGTCAAACCATCCAGCTTCCCACCTAGCAGCCAGTGAGGGCCAGCTACCGGCCCGATGGCCCATGCCTTCCGACGCCACCAAGGGAGCCTGTTTCCAGACTGTCGGCACTGTCTGCTGCCCTGCCTAGCAACCAGCCATGCCCTCAAACACAACGTTGAGGGACTCCCGCCAAGGAGTGATATCAGCCCCGGGCCGTCTAAGCCCCCATCGCCATCCAGACGCGGTTCAGGCTCTGACGGTTTCTGTTTACAATACCGCCTGGCTGCAGGAAAGTGCCAGAGTGCCTTGAGGAATGAATGGGCACCTAAACAGATGACGGCTTCTTTCAGTGTTGCGGGCCGTGTTAGAGAATCGCCGAAAGGGCTGCTTAAAGACGACAAGCACGCCAATCAGCGCACGAACACGCTGAAGAGCTGATGATCACCTGGTCCCATCCCAGGGACTGCCACGGCCCGCGTGCGAAAGAGCTAATGCACTTTCTCTCGCGTGGTTTCTGGTCCAGACTCCTCCAAGGCTTCATCATTGGTCTGTCGGGGCCTGTCTTTATGAGATCCGCACTCACCCAACACCAGTTACAGATACTTCAGCTAGACCAGAGGTCCAGCTCGAAGTACTTGTCTGAGGTGAGGGCATTCGCATATTGCCTCGGAACACCGCAATATACCCAATGCTCAGCACCCGTGGGATTCTTGTCAGCGAAAGGGAAAATCTGACGACGACATCGCCATCATCGTTCGCGTCCATCTCCCCTGCCGTCTAGGCTTTCAGCCTCGGCCTGCGTCCCATGTCCACAGAGTACTAGGGCTAGTTGGAAGCCCGAAGTACGGTATGCGGTGGCTCGGTCTTTCTCTAATGAGAGGAACTATTTCCTGAGTCTCTAGCCAATCTATTCGTTCCAAGACCAGGACCGTGCCTTAGATCAGCGAGTCTCCTGTGACTGTGTCGATGACTTGATGACTTTATGTCGATGTATATAGCCCATGATGAGCGGCACATGTACCAGAACACGTGACAGTAATCACAGTAATTCTTCCTGGTGAGTATGGCGAGGCCGCCTACAGAGGCGATAAACGACCATCCATTGATGTTATAACTCGAAAGCGAGCCTTTATCGATTGCTTAGTCATCACCGAGTGAGGGACCATTGGCTTATCGAGGGAAAAAAGCTCCCCAGGCCAGCTCCACCCGCCTAGCGTCATGATCAGAAGCTCATACGGCCTCAACCTAGCTCTTCCAAACGAAAATTTAACTTGTTCAACCCAGGCTTTTCACTCCTGTCTTAAGTCTTGGGTCACGGAGCCTGCTCGCTGCCCTTCTTTCTTCCAACGCCACACAGGTCCTCACCACCACCCACCATGTTCTCGGCACGAAGTCTAGCGCGCAATGCGCCCAGGACCCTTGCGCGCCTCTCTTCGGTCGCCAGACCTGCCTCGGCCAGACACAGTGCTCTTCTGCGCGATCAATGCAGGACGTTCCGGCCCCAGGTCTCGGCCTTTTCGACCTCTCCGCTCCGACGGGCCGCTTCTGGGGTCGACAGTGAGCTGAGCGCGAAGCTGAGCAGCGAGATCCAGTTCGAGGCCGAGATGAAGGAGAACGAGCCGCAACCAGTCAGCATCAAGGACTTCCTGGACAACAGCCCCTTTGAGATCCAGGACACTCCCGGCGCGCAGAATGTCGTGCTCACACGCACATACAACAACGAGAAGTAAGACGCCTCCCCCAAACCCCGCCCCCCTCCGAACCTCCCTCGCCACGCGAGGTGTCTGGCGCCGATGCTAACATGCGATGTCCGCAGGATCACCGTGACTTTCTCAATTGCCGACATCGCCAACATGGAGAACGAGATGTTTGATGAGGACTCTGCCCTCGGCGACGAGGAGGGCGCCCGCTCTCAGGAGAACGAGGAGATCGACGACGCCGAGACCGGCAACGAGCCTAACGTGACGTGCCGTCTCAACATTGTCGTCGAGAAGCCCGGAAAGGGCGCCCTGAACATCGACGCCATCGCCCAGGACTCCAGCATCATCGTCGAGAACATGTACTACTACAACGACCCCGCCGTCGCCCACGCGGCGACCCCCGAGGCCGAGCACAAGAGCCGCGACATCTACCCCGGCCCGCCGTTCGGCACCCTGGACGAGGACCTGCAGCTCCTGATGGAGGGCTTCCTGGACGAGCGTGGAATCAACTCTACGCTGGCCGTGTTTGTGCCCGACTACATGGATGTCAAGGAGCAGCGGGAGTACCTGGCCTGGCTGAACAATGTCAAGGGGTTCGTCGACGCCTAAGGGCTGGCTTTGGAGGCTGAACGGCGTGTCCTGGGCGCCTGAACTGAATGATGATGGGCGGACCAAACCTGTCATCCTTGAATGAATTTTCCACTCATGAGATGATGTATTTATAGGCAGTAGCCAAGCGGGGCAAGGATATCACTTCACATTCGCGTCACCACATACCCCACAAAAAATGAATAGGAAGCGGCGTTAATCAAGTGTCTGCGAGCAGCAATTTATGCGATACTGCTTTGGGATCCAATGACATCTGGTGACATGACTGATATGTACAGTACCGTACGGCACCTACCTTCGGACCACACAAGCCCTCCTAAACTAGCCCACTTAAACTAGCTCTAATAAATCGAATAAAATAGCTATAATATTATACTAAATAGGAAAATAAAGATAAGTTCTTATATTATTTATAAAAATATTATACTATAATTATATATTTAAATTTAAGTTATTAGATTTAATTTAAAATTTAAAAATATAATATTAAGGTTTAAGTATATTTTATACTATAATACTAACAGTAGACTTTAATTCTTTATTAAATAAGGAATTATTTAATAATTATTTTAATATTTTTTAAGTATTAACTTATATTATATTATATACTATATATAAGAGAAAATATAAAAATAGTTTAAATTAAGTAAATATATTTAAAATCTTTATTTACTATATAAAACTTATATAGTAAATTTTATTTTTTTATTTATTAATTCTAATTTAATTCCTTATTCTTTTTTTTCTAATTAATATATAGTATTTAAATTATATTACTATTTTAAAAATACTAAAAGTATTATATAATATTCCTTTATTTAATAAAGAATTAAATTCTACTATTAATACTAGTACTTTATTTAGGTATAATAACTAATACTTATTTTATAAATTTTATAAAATAGTTACTACTATAGCTATTATAATAATCCCTTCTAGCTTATTATTAGGGCCTAGCTTTATTACTTAATTAGTATTAAGTAGCTTTTTAATTAGCTATTTAAAGCTATAAATAGCTATAGGAAAGGCTTTATCTTTAAAGGCTTCCTTTTTCCTAATAATTACCAGAATCTATACCTATTATAACCCATAATAGTTACTATAAGTGCACTCTAAAGCCTAACCAACAGAAAGGTTCAAAGAATTCATTGGTAAATATTTCTCTAGCAAAAATGAGAGAGAAAAGGATGGAGAGAAGCCACAGTACCTCCGGTGCCCTGGACCCCTTCTCCGCTCCACTCCCTCCAACACCCCTGTCGATGACAAAGTCTCGTAGCTATCATGTTTGCTACACAAAGGGGGATTTGAGAGCTTACTCGGATGGGCTGGCAAAATTCTTTGATGTAGGTAGCCTGAATATCCTGATGTCACGGATCAGCGTGGATTCGAGAGGAGTAATGGCTAGTATTCAGATATTGTGCAACATTTGCCGATGTAAGGACTGAAGGAGGGTTCCATCATTGCTGTGCATCACGATCCCGACACCAACTGCAGTGGGCAGTGTATCGGAGCCTCGTCAAAAGCAACCACCGGAGACATGTAACACCTTTTCCAGGCGCAGATACGCTTGCAACTGGGCATTTTGAGTCTGCAGGATCGTTCGAGCTGAAATACATCCCTGACACGACGGCTTATGCTGATCTATTTATTGGTGAATACAGCTATGGGCTAATAGCCATGACCTCATCGTGCCTCGAGGTCAGCGACGACGTGCAAGTTCAAACTTTAGTAAGGGGGCCGAATTATAGGCAAGTGCTGACCGTGAAATCTAGAACTGGTCGAATCACACTTAGCAGACAACAGAGATTCATTTTTCCCTAAAGAAATCGGCCCGTCTGATTGCAACCCCAATCATATGTAAATTAGATCACAATGCCACATTTCCGGTGTGACCTGGCCTGTGACACCACGACTTTCGGTGTCAGTAATGGGGAACTCCATTGAGCATTCATGTCATCGCAGTGTCGCTCTTGATAAATGCAGGCTGACCCGAAGAAGGAAGTGGCTCAGGCTCTTGGTGAGCTTCTTAATACGTACATAGCTGCATTCTGCGTTATTAGCAACTTGAGAGGCGACATCCCAGGTAGACGCCCTCGAGAAGCTCTGAAGTCCTGCCCAAGAACCGAAATAATTCAGATGCAAGCTCCCAAAGATGTCGGAAATATCCCCACAGTGGTCCCGCGTTATATCTGAGCTGCGCAACGACCCCGAGTCCAGATTCAGGGACCACCGCAACCTGCTCCAGGATGCCACCCTCGGCGTTGCGGCCCATGAGCTCGACCGGGTGGAGTCTCAATATTCTCGCGAAAGCAAGAGTTGGAAGGCCCTTCAGAAAGTGAAACCTCTCCTGAATGTTCTCGACGGGTTTGCCGAGTTTGCAGGTACCCTCGCATCTCTCGACCCACATGGCATCGCCTCAATCGTCATCGGCAGCTTCAGGATAATTATCAAGGTGAGAATAAACTTCGACCCGAGGCCCCGCTCGGCGCTGATTTGTGTTTCACCACTCAGCTTGCATCTGGCTACATCTCGGCGTTCGAGAAGATCAGCTCGTCCTTCGAATACATCCACGATGAGCTGGGCCGGCTGCTGGCACACGAGAACAGATTCAAGGCAAAGCCGTCGAAGCGCCTCAACAACGCCTTGTACAAGGTGTTCAAAGCATACTGGGCCTTCTTCGAAGACGTCTACTTGCTGCTCTACTCCAAAAAGCACCATAGGCCGAAGGGCCTAAGTTCGCATTTGAAGGATTTCATCATCGGACACGTTGCCGAGGTCGAGTCTCACATCAATGGCTTTCAAGAATTGTGTGGCACAGCGAACAAAGAGATACAATTGGCATCTGAGCAGAAGAGGGATGACGAGAATGCCACATTACAGGAAGGTATCGAGAGAATACTGGCAGAGATGTCGACACAGGGGAGGAGCAAATTCCGTGAGGATTGTCTCCGGTTCAAAGACTGGGTTGTACCCGTCGACATGAAGGAGAAGATGAAGACGCTGCTGAAGAAGAGAGCCCCAGGCACAGGCAGCTGGATCTTCCAAGACAAGTCCTTCCGTTCTTGGCTAGATGGCGAATCCTCAAATGAGGAGAAGACCAGCTCGGTTCTTTGGTTGACAGCAGGTCCTGGTTTCGGTAAATCGTCGCTGGCGGCATTCCTTGCCAACCATCTCGGGCGCACAGTCACGACCGGCGTTGCCTATTTCTCTGTCGACACCACGAGCAACGAGTCAGATACTTCGATTGTTCCTGCGCTGCTGCGGACTGTCCTTGACCAACTCTTCGCTCCCGACCCCATCACCAACGAGCCGCACTTTGAGATCACGCCCTCGACGATCCGCAACGCAGGAGCCTTCCGTCCCGCAAACATCGATTCCTACCTTTCTGTACTCAAGGAGACACTAAGGGAGCAGAGAAAGCCGACCACAATCATTATCGATGCCCTGGACCAGTGCCCTAACAATTCAACCACCCAGTATCAGCTTGAGGAGCTCTTATCAGCCATTGCGAGCCTCCCGCCCACCTGCAAGATCCTTCTCATGTCGCGGCCACACCCATGGTTTGAGGACACAATCGGGGACGTGGTGGCAAAGCTCCCTTGCCCAAAGTTCCTCACAAATGATGACATCACGCAGGATATTTCTGCATACGTGCTGTCCTCCCTGGACAAAGTCACGGAAGACAAGATGTGCAAATGGCAAGACGATTTCCGAGACGAGCTCGAGGGCCAAATCATCGAACGCTCTGAGGGTATGTTCAGGTGGACAGAGATCGTCGTCAAAAGCCTGAGCACCCGCAAGGCGAAGGGCGACATGGAAACGGCACGAGCAACGCTCGAGGGTGTGCCGCCCGGCCTGGAGGAGATCTACCAGCTGACCCTCGAGAATATTGCCAAGATCGAAGACGAGGAGGAAAAGCAACAAGTGTCCCGCATTCTACAGTGGGTACTCCGCAAATATCGCGATCTAAAGGTGAAGGAACTCTCGGCCATTCTCGCCATCGAGGCTGAAGACCCGTCGAGTGACCTGCGAGAATTGCTGGACAGGCATTTGAGCGAACTGGTCTATGTCGACTTCGAGACCGACATAATTAAAATGACGCACCACACCGCGACCGAGTTTCTCACCGCCAGCCCCCGCTACCAGTGTGCAGATGGCTTCCAACCCATTCCTGACCAGCTGGCTGAGATCGACCTAGATATGCTCTTGGCCTGCCTCTCGTTCTGGAACGACTCTGATCGGCAGTTCTTGGATGCAACCCCACTTGGCCACGAGACGGAAGAACGGTTTGAGGAGGTTTTACGCGGATACGATGCAATGGAATACTCGTGCATCGGCCTGATCCATCACCTATCCCAGGTCGCCGAGGCAAATTTGTTCCCAGAAGAACTTGAAAGTGAATTCGACGGATTCTTCCGCCTTGAGGAGAACCAGAGGCTGCTGAGGTGGCTCCAGATGTTCTGCTACCTCCGCTTGAAGAACCGTAGAGGAGCACAGGAGGCATACTCTGCTATGTTTGAGGCGTTGAGGGACGCAGATCCAGCCGCACAAAGGCCGCTTCAGGGGCTTCTCGATGATCAGTACCCAGATATCAAGGGCCATCTAGGGTTCTCGGACGGCGGCCGTTTTCTCCGCTGGCAGCAAATTCTCGAAAGCCATATCCCGCCGTGTTTCAGCGCGACACTCCTCGCGTCCTTCTTCAACTTCCGCGGCGCCCTCGAGTCGTTGGCCGTGGAAGGCGAGACGCTGCATTATGGGCGCCCGGTCAGGCCAAGTGCAGTTTTCTGGGCCGCCTATGGCGACGCCACCGACTCGATGGCATTGCTTCTCGGCAACGATTTCATCGACAGGTTCCCTTTCTTTCGAAACCCAACTGATCGGCATGCGAACCGCCCCTCGCCTCTGCTGGAAGCAGTCCAGCTGCGCGAGAACATGGAGTCACGCCCTGGCACATACCCCACGGCTATTATGCTCCTAGACCACGGCTGCCGGATCTCAGACGGCTTCGAGATTGCACTCCTCAGTCACGCACACGACTCACCGGGGGCGAGGGAGCTCGCCGAACATGTCCTAAAGAAACCGAAGGCCTTCACCTTCCACGAAGACTCGCTCGGTGGCATCATCAACTACGCCGTGTTTGCGGGCCAGTCACACATTCTGGCAGCCTTCGCCAAAGACATGAGGCTCCTGCAAAACCTCGCGGAAATCCATCCATCGCTCCGCATCCCCGATACTAAGAATCTGGAGCTCGAAGAAATCCCAGACTTCTTCGTGGCCACGCTGGCCGCCGAGTCAGATCGTTACGAGAGATGGATCAGCGCGGTGCACCTCGCAGGTCTCAACAACGACTCACGCTCAATTCGTGTGCTTTGCCCGACCGAGGTTCATGCTCGCCACCTCACCAACTGTGACGGCATCAATGGCTGGACGCCCATGCATTGCGCAGCGCAGAGAGGACTCGAAGTTTTCAGACAGAAAAAAGGTCGTCACAATGAATGGGTGACGACGGTGAGGACCATCCAGGCGGAAGATCACAGCGTCAACGCGCTTCTTGAGCTCTGGTCGGATCCTGACCATACGGACGAGGCTGGGAATCTGCCCATCCACCTTGCTGCGTATCACGGATGCGACACAACTGTCTCGAGGTTGTCACAATGTCAGAATGAATGGGATAGACCCAACAGCGAGAAGAAAACACCGTTGGCCATAGCCTTACAACTCCACCACCTCGAAGTGGCCAAGATCCTCCTCCGCAACGGGGCGAGCCTTGATAAAGTCTCAGACGACGTTCGCCGCCAGTTCAGTATCCTCCGGGAAGACTCCTCGCATGAGGTTAAGATCGAGGTCCGGAGGTCTAATTGGCTGTTCTACGCAGCTTGCATAAGGCTGTACACGAGGAAGGCGGGCCGACCAGACTTCCCCCTGCCGATCGTGGCCCGCATCCTGCGGGAGTGCGATATCTTCGAGGTCGTCGAGGCGGAGCGGCACGACCGCTACATGTACGAGGAACGCACGGCGAGGATCCTGTATCTGCAGAGCCCGCCCGTCATAGCAAGCAGCAGCAGCAGGCCGGTTGAAAGACTTGTCGTCGAGGCGCGGTCGGGCCTTGGCGAATGGGCATGGCTCAGGGCGGACAAGGTCGAGGGCGGCAGCGGGCGCCTGGTGCCGTGGCTTGACCGTCGTCTCTTCCACAGAAACAAATGGGGATTTGCGGACCACTCTGTCACCTTCTCTGTGGACAACAACGACTCCGACAGGGCGTACCTCAGTTCTTTGAGGCCCGGTGACCGCGTGGCCCTCGTTCCCCTGGGCATCTACCCGGCCTGGAACGTCATGATGGAGCACGCACGCCTTAGACTGGTCATGTCTGGCATCAGGGACAGCTTCAGCAACCAAGACCGCGAGCGTATCTGGAAGCCGCAGAAGATGAAGAGGATGGTCCCCAATGCTGCACAGCTGCAGTTCTTCAAGAATTACGGCAAGGATTCGAGGGGTATTGCAGGCATCACGTTCAGGCATGTGGATGACAACTCTTCTCGCTCGACCAAGCTACCGGTGAGAAGGGTGTGATAAGGAAAGATATCTGTCTGGAGATTTCGTCTATTTCTCTGCGTTTCGAGGCTTTTGATATACCCAGAGACGTGTCTGATATTGTCATATGCTAGTATTGCGGAGTTTTATTCAGGGAACGGTCTTGATCTAACGCCTGATTGACAGTAATGGACAAGAGTAGACAACACGGAGGATCATTCCACAATCGTGGCTGCTCTTATCAATGTTTCTCTGTTTCTCATTGGGTTGGATCCCATCGCGCACCCTCCTTATTGCTTGGTAGGAAGGTAGGCAGCCAAATTGGGCTGCATGATGAGGTTAATGTTGCCAACTTGTTGAGAATGTGGCTGTACTACTGTATTAGTGTATGTGATAGGACTTTCAATAAATGGTCAGTCCATTGGGCACGAAGACCTCAAAAGAGTGCAAATGCATCTGCGTGGCGGTATTCTTACTATATTCTAGAGAACATCAAACTGTCATCAATATTTTAACTAAAGTCTGATAGCTGCGGTCGTGTTTGAGCGTCGGTTGATTTACTGTAATAGCAATTCATTCTCAATGTATTTTGCGGAAAGAGTATCCAAGTGATTTGTTGCTTTTGTCATCAGATGGGGATAGCACAACAGCCCACACCAAATCCTATCAATTTGCCATTCTGCACTACAACAGCTCTTCCCTTGACAGAATACTGTCCAAAACCGTTGAAAGCTTACCTTCACAGTCGGATATCATCTTCACTGATCGCCATGCCACAAACCTGTCCGGGCGGACAAGCACACATCCATCCTCTTCGATCTCCCGTCTGGTATACCATTCTCGGTAAACATCATGGTAGTCAAGTCCGAACCCTATGCCGTAGCTGTTGATTGGAATGCCCGTTCTTTGAGAAATCTTGTGCGCCGCCTGCTTCCAGGCATCACCCCCGTGTCCGGTCAGGAGGCAGAACGCTCCTTTGCCAGCGATATCTTGGGTAGAAATCTCCTTCCTGCGAGTTGTCCATCTGTCCAGCCATGCGTGTGGAAGACGAGTGCCCGGGTACGTGCTGACTTGAACCCGAACCAAGCGGTTTCCTTCAAGTGCAGGTCTCGGCTGGCTCTCGTCGTCCAGATAGATAGCCTTGGACGTGTACCATTGATTCATAGTAGCACCCTCACTCTCCCCTTCTTGCCTCATACCTTCAAGAGCGGCATGCAATCTAGCACGACAAGCTGCACCTTCCGGTGTCCCACTGGACAGGCTGTTGATGAGCTGCATTCCTTCTTCTGGAGTCTCAGCAAACATGCCGAGTGCTCCCCACATGCCGATATGCAGCTGACTTCCATAGTTGGCATTCTCGACGACGCTCGCCCCAACAGGCTGTCGCTCGGCATCATAGGAATCTAGGAGGCCCCTGCCCGCCAGGCCCCTTTCAACGTAGGCAATCTTCCACCCAAGATTATACGCATCCTGGATGCAAGTGTTGCTTCCGAGTCCGAAGGCTGGCGGATGGCGATGAGCGGCATCGCCCAGGAGAAATGCGCTTTGTTCCCGAGAGAAGTTGATTGCAACGTTGTTGCGCACTACCCACGGGTCAAGCCTCTCAACTTCAATATCCACGGAATCGTCTCCAATAAGTTCCCTGATATAGTCTATCAGCTCAGTGCTCTTCGGTGTCAAGTCTTTGAATGGATCTTCTGTCGCTCCTGGCGTGAAGGTAACCAGCATCCATTGTTTCCAAGGCCTGATCATTCGGATAGTTGGGCTTATTCCAAATTTTGTCTTGAGGTCTGGCTTCATTATCCAATGGAGGCCGGCCTGTCGCGCAGGGTGAATGATATGGTCAAGATCAGCATTCAGGATAATGTTGCATGCAACGCCCGGACTCGCGTTCTTGGTAAATTCGAAGTTCAACGAGCGAGCCACATTGCTTCGCGCTCCATCGGCACCGAAAACGTACTTGGCACGGATTTCGAATGTAGTCTTTGTAATAAGGTCCTGGATCTCGCAGGTCCAGACACCAGATGAACGTTTGACGCCAATGAGCTTGGTGGAATTGCGCAACTCGAAGCCGTGATGCGAAGCGAACTTGACCAAGAGGGGGTCCAAATAGCTTTGAGGAAGATCTGTCCACTCGCATGGGGAGGCTATGCTTAAATCCCTCTGTGTTCGACGGGTAAGAATATGCCTTCTGATACAGTGATTTGGTTATGCATACCATCGCGTCAGGATGTGAGCCCCAGTACTTCACCCTTCCATACTCCTCGCCGACCATGCTGCGACACCATCGGAAAGCCTGTATGGCGGGGCCCCTCGTGGCTTGGCTCAAAGCATCATCCTCCAATCCAAGATCCCGTAGACATTCTAAAGATCAATCAATATTATGGTGTGCTCGAATGAGAATAATTGCATACCCATCCCAAACGGATTGAATACATGTGCTCTAGGCGTATCTGCCGTGCATGGGGCACTGGATATGACCAATCCACTTAAGCCTTTCAATGACAATTAGCTTGACGCTCTTTGCCATGCTTGGTCCTGGTCATGTCCTCCTATCTTACCATTCTGTCCGAGAAACGCCCCGAGGCCAGCACCTGCCGGTCCAGATCCGACAACTAGGAAGTCTGTGTCTGTTGCAGAACTCATCATCGACAGGTGTTTAAATGACACAGTTGAAGAAGGCAAGAATAAATCCAGTGTCCAGAAAGATGGCTGACAGTCCGGATTGTATTGTATACGATCTAGAATGGCAGCGGCACAGTTGAGCGGCACAGTTGAGCGGCACAGTTGAGCGGCACAGTTGAAAGGGTGATAAGCTGACATCAGCGCTACCCATGAGATGAAACTTAAAAGTATCAAGGCCACGGAGAGAGGAAAAGCTATGTTACCTAGTCAATGTTACATTCGGTCGATGTGTGTGTGAGGAGAAATCGTCCCAATGCACTCAGCCGGCAAGAATACTCCCACAACACTGGAAGCACCATTTTTCCCTGGCCAAATCAGTTGTCTCCACTAGATAGCAAATATGGCAATGGTGATGCCTGTTGTCGAGTCATCGTTTTCTTCCAGTATTCACAAGTGCGTCCACACCGTGTTGACAACCACATGCCTTTTATCCATCTTAAAAAGACAACACTACCTAGGTACTAACAGATTGATCACAGGTGGAACATCTTCTCGCTTCTACGAAAGGTTTCACGGCAAACTCCGACTTCCAAAATGACCACCGTAGGGTACCTATTGAGATGTAGCAAGCGTAGATGGGCTGAACCTGTCACCTGAATAGAACTATATTTACGAGCGGATGATCATCTGAACATTGTCACGATACAAAGAGAACAATCAGGATTATTTTGGTGCACACAAGACATTAATTATAATCTCTTAGCCTTTGTTTTCTCTTTTCAGGACAAAAGGACATCGGTCCACAGACAACAATGCTTGGAAGCCCCTTTTCAAAAAGGACGCGTCCCAACGAGTATATCTCCATCCGTTTGATAGCATCCCACAGACTATCACTGCTAACAAACAAACCCACTCCTTCTCTGTCTTCTCCGCTTTTCTGACTGTCAAATCAATACAGGTTCATCGAAGTGCTAGAAGATAACACACCATACCATGGACTCAACACTCGTCAAGCGCTGCGCCAAGTACGTCCAAGATTCTCGGAACTCACATTTTAAACCTCTCTGGGAGCCAGATACGACCATAGGCCGCAACGCGATCAAGTACTCGCTCGCCCACCACGCATTCCAGCAGCGCATCTCCAGCGCCGGGATGTGCCGCTTCTGTATGAACGAGCTGACCCGCCGCGTGTCCGAGGTCGCGAGGCGCTTCCGCTCGCAGGGCCTGTTCCACGACGATAGTGCGTTCATGGACCTCTTTTGGCAGGATGAGGACGAGAACGACGGCGCTGGGCTCGTGGCCGGCGAGACCATCGTGGTCTTTAACAAGGATGGCGAGAAGGTCTCGGTGGCCGACCACGCCATAGAGCTCTGCGTTGAGAGATCGGCTGATTGGTGGGAAGAGCGTTCTGTCCGATTTAAGCTCGAGCTCGCGGCCATGGACCGTTCCGATGCCATTGCGTCGAGGGGCCCGTCATTGGCGGCTCTACTTGGCAGCCGCGTTGGCGGCTACCGCGAGGCGACGCCGTGGGAGACCCGGTGGCTAGGCGTCTTTTTGACTTTCACGCGGACAGATATGTCGGAGAAGGTTAGCATCAAGGCTTTCGTCGAATGGAATGAAACCTACCTCAACTTCACCCACGAGAATTGCCAGTGTGTGGAAACGCTGCGGCTGAAGAATGGGGCGAGTTTCGAGACCGTGCTCATGGAAAGGCTCTTCGATCGCATCAGTCCCAGTGTCTGGGAAGTCATCCCACAGCCCTCCGAGGACATCTGGAGTAACAAGGACAGGTTGCTGACCTACTTCGCAGATCAGGATTACGCCTACTCCCGAGGGGAGGTCAATATGGGTGACAACACAGTCCCTGGCTTCCTTCCTCAAGGCTGGCAGCGCCGCCGCGCCGACGCCAACACTGAGTGGTATTATGACTGCCACGGGCGGCTTATAAGCCGGCGTCCACTTTGCTCACGTCCCCCGAACGCGCCTTCAGCAGCCGATAGTTCCGTGATAGATGAAGAAGACCTCATCGAGCTGTAGCTCCTCCGCATTCGTCAAAGTAGAGGTTATCTCGCCTGCCTGCCTACCTGACTATTTTCTTTCTCTGATTTCACTGGATAAAACAATACAGTATCTTCCTTTCCCTTGCTTTATATCCTCAATCCGCTAATTGTGACTTAGTCTGACAGTAATGCGCAACGATGAAGTGTGTAGACTACATATTCTTCGCGACCATATACATGAGTATCATATTCAGCCCAGTTCCTCTCTCCCCATATGCACTCGACAGACACTGACCACGTAGAAATAATTGCAGAACCTTAACCTTCTCTTACCGTCCAAATTCCACAGTTGCCATATTTTCCCGCGCAGCTGCCACGCGGACAACAACACCGCGATATACCCCGAGTCTCCACCAAGATCTGTGACCATCACAGGCCGCTGAAGATCCACACACAAATCTCCCCACATGCACACATACCGTAGCACTCAGATATACCCAGCGACTTTAAAGAGCCTCTATCCGTACCTACAAGGGGCTCAACCGCAGGAACCGTTGCCAAGTGGTCCCACAAGCCAACCTGGTTGAGCGGCAACATGGGAAATCACATGCACGAGACGCCGTTCCCCGTTCGAGTCGCACGACACACACTACCTACCTGCCCAGTCCTTTTGCTTGCTGCGGTCCTACATCAGGGACTTGGGACGCATCTACATGCGGCGGCTCGGGGGCGGCGGCGGCGGCGGCGGCCACACACACACACACGTACGCACATACATACGCACGCACACATATGCACCACATTTACCCCTAGATCATCACCTTGTTGAGGTTACATATAGGGAGATGAGATTCCATGTAGGTGTGTGACTGGTCGTCGGCCGCCCAGCTCTCTGAACCTCACTCGTGTGTTCGACGACACAGCTACTGCTGACACACAGCGCGCTCTCTCGATACGTGACTTTACACAGGTTGCGAGGCCTGACACGGGGATGTGAGACGAATGGAGATTCCCCAAGGAAGGTAAGTGGAAGTTCGTGACATGGTGGTGGTTTAGAAGCCTGGTTCAGAGGAATATCAAAGACAATCGCCTCGGCCGCCTTCACCCCGAAGTACTGCCCTACCTTGGCCACCGATCAACACACTCACCTCCCATCAGCCCGAAGCTATACCAAAGTACGTGTGGGTGGTGGCACGACACCACACAACACATCCTCTTACCGTTTAAAGCAATGTCTCGAACAGGGGACCGGGAAAGCCGCTGCCGCGGTCGGGCAAGACGCAAGGGACAGGCAAGTGTATTCGGGGTTTTTTTAACAACCAATGCCACGCGGCAGATCGTCGTGTCAACCCTGGGCATACATGTGTCCACCCCCGGCCAAATAAGAATCAAAAAGGGCAGCGATCAATGTGAGAGCGGCGTGGCATAAGGGTGGTCAAGAGCCAAAGACAACGGGCGACCCAAGACAGACCAGCTCGATCAGCCCCCACTCGAGGGAAGGGTTCGAAAAAAAAAAAAGAAGTCGGCCGGCCTGTGAGACCCAGGCCCCCTGCACGGCTTGCGCCGTCGCACGGCATGGCGTCGTTGACCGGTTGGCCCGGGTGCAGGAGCAAGTGATATGAGAAACCCCGGGCCGGGAGGAAGATTGTGCCAGTGGTATTGGTGGTGGGCTTTGGTGGTGTGCAGGCGTGAGAAAAGCTTAGGACGCACTGCGGGCTGGATAGGCCACACTGGGAGTGTGAGAAGGCATTTGTGTGTGTGGTGATGTGCGTCTTGCAGTGTTGCTGGTGTTTCCCCAATGTCTCTTGTACCGTTGATCGCCCGCCCACGCCGAGTAAGACTTTAGCTACAGTACTCCGTACTGTCAGCTATGTGGCTGGTATGTGTGCCAGTGAGCGTTGGCACGGTAAGCAAGCAAGCCATGATCGCAGAGATCTATCTGTAGGCGAGTAGCCGGTATGAAGCCGGAGCCGCAGCGGTCGACGATGGAGCTGCTGGGCAGCCCTAGGGTGGGATGCTACCGTACCCAGGTGGCGTCAGTGCACTCGCACAGCGTGCTCGGTTGATACTGGGAACTACAGCAGAGCAACGACATTGGAGCTCGACACCAAGCACCAAACGGGGATAGGATGACTGCAATACCCGGGCTGCATGGTTCGCGTCCGACACAAACCGAGCATCCAACGCGAACGAGAGCGACGCCATACAACCGACCGCCCGACACCGTCACCCTGCCTAGGTCAAAGCAGTGAGGGCCCAATGCGTACGACCACACTTTCCATCCCAAGTTTGTCTCGTCTCGTCTCGTTGGGTGAATTGAGTGAGCTGGCCGGCCGATCCGGTGGTCGCATCGAATAGGCGCAGTAGGGCAGGCAGAGACAAGGGGCAAGGGCAGAGGTGAAGGGGCCGCCAGCGCTACTGTATGGTGTGGGCAGTAGGTTCCAGGTCCCCAATGGTGTGGGCCAGTCGCCGGCTGCCCCCAGTGCCACCCATGACGTACGTAGCGTGCTTCGAAGGCTGTTCTCCCCAGGCCTGGGGCTGGGGACTCGATGGGTCGAGCTGCCTCCGACCGTTCAGCCGTTGCGGGCCAGGACGGCTGCAGGTCTGCACGACTGCAGGACTAGTTAGTTGGCCATGGGCCCTGGGGCCTGCGGGAGGTTCGTTTCTTCAGGAGGACCCCTGGGCGGATGGAAGGGCGCCAAGATAGTGTGGGGAAGCTCTAGCATTCGCTATGCGTGCTATGCTATGCTGTAGTGGAGGGAGGAATATGCAATGCACATCCTGACTGCAGTCTGCTAGATATCAATTCGGGTGGTGGGTGGCTGGAGCGGTTGGTTGGGATGGCGGGGCCAGCCTAGAGCAAGCAGTCAGACAGTCTAGGGCCTGGATACTGTGCACACATAGACAAGGCGAGACAGAGGACGCAGGACGGACGGATGTGGTGGTGGTGTAGACTATGCACACTGAGCTGTCGTGGCGTCACTGTTCTGGTTCGCCGCCCGCCGTGCGAGAAAGATCCGCTTCTCGAGGGCGAGGGCCAACTGCTGCGTCCAAAGTGATGTCTCAGTGCTGTACGTGTAGGCCCTAGGCGCTGCTCCGTGGAATCCGCGATGCATCGTCACCCACAATGACTGCATAGTGGCCAGATAGACTCGGTTGTTCTGCAGGCCGGCGATCTTGGAAGCCGTCACAGAAGCACTAGAAATTTCGTGCCCGCCCTGGCGCCCAGCCACGCACGCACGCAGCCACGATGCGATGCGATGCGATTGCGATACGAAATGCACAAGCGGCAATCCATTTCCTCCTTTTCATCGCCAACCCGTTGATCATCTCGTGCTTTCAAGTGCCGTCATTCCGCCCGTGATAGGTGGCAGGTGGCGCGCCAGGCGTGGAAAGGTTGGGGGATCGTCGTCGGCTCGTGGGAAAGGGTTTTCACTGCCTTGACACCCCCTTCCTTGTGGCTATTGTTTCCTTGCCTTGGAGTATCCCAGTGTTCCCTGTTCCCATTTTCTCCGATGAATGTCAATGTCATCCGCTCTGTTGCTGATCGACGTCGCCCCGACAAGCTGGTTCCGGGGGCTCGAGCGTTGACAGCGCAAGAATAACGTGAATATGTAACGTTCGATCGGCGGAAGAACGAGCAAAAACCGCCGGTCACAGCCGTCGGGTAAAATCGTACAAGCCACTGTTCGATGTTGTTAATATCATTATTAACCACCCTTCTGGAAACGGTGCTGATTTGCACTCGATCAATCAAAGACTTGATGAACGTGTGGGACGAGTTGGCCACCGTAGCGTCCCTTCGCTAGCTCGCGCAGGGCACACGCCGGCGCTGGCACCAATGCAAGTGCGGTGTCATTTCGTCCCCAAGCCTCTCGAGTCTAAGACCGGGGGCCGGGGATCCCAAGCTCCAAGAAATAAGGGTCCGCTGAGCCCGCCGTTGAGTTGCCTTGCTGCGCCGGCGCTGAAGACATTGCATTCCACAGCTGCCAGCTGGCCAACCAGACAAAATTCTCGGACCTAAGATCTGATGTGCTTTTAAAGGCGTTGCTGGTCTGAACGGGCACTTGTGATGCGTTGGTTTCGATCATCTAGTATGCTCCCACCAGAGGTGCCAACCATGCAACTAAGGCGTCTCCCAGCGCCGCAGCCGCCCCGTCTCATGCACTTGACGTTTGGCCTGAGCTTGTTGCACTCGGTTACTACGCAGGCGGCAGGGCGGTCGACAGCGAGCGAACAAAGTCAGCCTGCAAGTTTCACGAGCAGAATACTCGATCGCGAGGTGTCTCGCCTCGCAGGGCCGTCGGGGTGACACAATCGAGTCAACCGGGCCCGTCTCGTCCCTCACAGAACCGACCCGGGCTGCATGCGCCATCGTTTCGCCACTGCCTTCAAAAACGCCCACTTCTGCTGCAGCACGGTGTGTGTATGTACTCCGTATGCGTGTGTGGCATCTGTGCATTGTATCCAGCTGCGAGCTTGCTAGCTGCTGCGAGCTGCTGCCCCGGCTCTCCACACCTGTCTCCCATCGTCATATTCTCGTGGTCGTGGGGCCCCCCGCGAACACAGCGAACATGACGGCGAGGCGACAGCATGTTGATACTTGCCAGACAGGCTTGCAGCTGCCCTTTCATCCCATCTCACAGTGCGCCTGTCCAAGCTGGATACAGAGGACCCGGCCTTCCGCCGCCCCGAAAATCACCCCACGACCGCGCCGGCGGCGACACGGGCTAGGCTACAAACAGCTGGTAGCGGCAGCAGGCCCAGCAGCATCAGCGGCAGCAGCAGGTGGGCCAAGCCCAGGGCCCGGCCTAGCCTGAACCACCGGGCTATCGTCGGAGAGTCCCACAGCGGGCGGGTCTTTCTTTGATCCCGCCTTGCTTGCCCCAGTATACCAGGTATGCCAGCCCCCGGAGATGGTCCATCGCGGGCTGCCACTGGCTGGCTCAGGGAACCAAAGACGATGATGCTATTTCTGTTGTCGTGGAATATGAGCTGTCATATCCCCCCCGTCCCTCTGCAGGCACGGGCACAACTTCCCAATCTCGAATCGTTCCTTGACGATCGTTGTCGTCCAGAGCCCTTTCCTCTCCCCCAATACATAACAATAATGTACGGAAGCCAGGAACGGATGCGGAAAAGACCTGGCATTTCTCTTCCGCCACACACCCCCGGATGTAAAAGCGTATCACTTTCCTCTTCCGAAGACGGCAGCAGTAGTTAGCTTGGGCTGCGGCTCTGCGCAGAATTAAAAAAAGGTCGTCTCATCGCCCTTGCCCGCTTGCGCCTATGATCATCGGCGCTCGGTGCAGCTCCGACGCAGAAGGTTTTCCTGACCGGTGTTTGATCTGGTTGGCTGCCGGGTGGGCGAGGCCCGCTGCTCGCTCACCTGATACGTTCATCAGCCAACTTCACTTAGCAGTCTGGCCCGCGTGGGCGCTCGATGAGGAAAGCCGGCGACAGGATCCAAGCTCGGGCCCAGATACAGAGAATCAGGGCACAGGAGGCCCACCGGCTTCTGGACGTTCTCCCGCAGGTAGGGAGAGCTGCTCGGGAGAAGAAGGTAAGGGACCGGTGCGGCTTGCCACGCCGCTGCCACGTTGGAACAGGAAGGCAACATCTCCGTGACGCCGAAGCTACGGAAATAGTGGTGGGTATATCAGATCTCCGTCACCATCGGATGAGGTCAATGCCACCCTCCCCCAACTGTGACCCGATGCTGAGCAGGTGGTGGCTACCGTGAGTAGTCTATGTGCTCGCCCAGTTAGTGAGCGTCTGGGAACAAACTCCCAAGACAATCAGCCTGACGCCCAGAGCCGGTAGTCACAGGGCATTGGCAAGGGCCAAGAGCAGAGCAGGATGTTTCCTGGTTCACAACGGGCCCAGCTTCTTCTCGATGGCGCCGTCACTTTCTTAGTATCCGGCACTGGCACAGTAGCATGTCAGGTTGCGACGCATCAGCACTAGCCGCGCAGGAAGGCAGCGGATGATGTCCGATGGGACACCACCTGCTGCGTAATGAGAAAAGCCCACCTAGGATGGGAGTGGTTCGTCAATTCGTTTAGCATCGATCCCCACATCCCGCATCCTTGACAGACAAGCATGGGGAGCCCCAAGCACCCCTTTTTCCGGGGTAAAAAATTGCTATAGGCAGGGCCCCCGTACCGAGGAGCACACTGTTCTCTGTGTGGTAGGTCTTGCCCCCACACACATAGACACACCACCTCTATTGTTGCTCCAGCGGTTCAGTAGTCAAAACAAGAAGGGTGGAAGACTGTCCACCTCCATCCCAGGCTGGCGAGCCAATGACGCCGAGGTAAATCTAAAGATGACGTTCTGTGTAATCACTGACAAACGCGGCCGCCGTATCAGAAAGTTCTCGTTGCCCAAAAGCTTCTTCCCTGTGAGGGTGGCGAAATTGGGGAACTACCCGTCTGTCCGGAAGAGGCAAGCTCCTCGAAATGCTCGATGTAGCCGGCCGTCGCTGCGCCCTGAACAGGAAGTTTATAGCTGGAAGCATGGCTGGAAGCTTTCCGCTCCACGTCAGCGAAGCCCGACTGCCTTGCACGTGAAAAGCAACGATAATGCCTTGCGGTAGTAAAAATGTTGAGCAAAGTTCGACGAGCATTGACGGTCATGAAGTCGTACCGCAGTGTCCTGTCAGCTGTGCGGTGATCGTCTCTTGTGGGGTCTTGATCCCGGATCCTTGAAAGGCATCGTGGATGGAGGGTCCAAGGTCAACACAGACCAAGACGAGACCAGAGCTCCTTCTCGGCTGCCTGATGTCCGTCCCAGGATGAGCGTCAAAGACTGGGGAGGGTTGCAGTTCAGGCGACGCTCGACCCAATTCGAGCGAGGACTTGGGCAACAAAAAGTCAATGGTGACCGGAATCCCGACCTCTGCGATCGGGTATAACCAACCCCCATCATTAATACTGTGACCATATCTGTCTCCCGAGGGTGAAGCCTCGCATTGGAGTAATCTTCCCCTTATTGTGGGTGTCACCATTTGGAGAAATCAATCCCGCGAGACCATTCAAGTCTCGGTGCCGCACAGTCGACCATCGTTACCCTGTTCGGAGATGAAGGCGGGTAAGAAGGGGGTCCGAAACTTTTCCAAATTCTGTAAAAGTCTGGGGAAGAGGGGCACAGGGGTCGGCTTGCTTGTGAGCTCTGGGTGCCGTTGGGGACACACAGGGATTCTCCCATCATCTCCAAATGGGAGCCACATGACGCTCCTTGGTTCGGATTGGAGACAATAGGAAAGGAAACTGAGAAGGGGGACCCGTCTCCAAGTGCTCTGGGCATTTGGGGGCAGTCCTCGACGCAATCGTGATTGGGGTCGCCGCCGTATGCTTGGGGTACCCGCAGACGCAAGAGCGGCCGCCGACTCCGAAAGGAGTAGCATTGTGTGACTGGCTGCATCTGCCAACACCGATATCAAGATTCGGCGTATGTTCGGCCATGCAGATGCAATTTGTGGATCGCTGTGATTCGGCAATGCTTTTGTGAAAAGTGTGGGCTCTCTAACATGATATATCACGGCAAGACTACGGCCGCATACACCTGGCAGCAGGAGACCGGGTGGAGATCTCACGGGTTAGCTATGCTGCCACTACCCGGGCACGGAGGGCCTCTTGTGCGTGGGCAGCCAGAACTCAGAATGAGCCGCACATACTCTGTGCGATTCTGGGTGTGACATGGCGTAGTTCGTGCGGATGAAATCCGTGATTGCGCTGCCAGTGTTTGCTTCTTCTCCAGCCGAGAACCGCACGATACTCGACGAGAGGGAGACATTGCCGTGAAGCTGTGGCTTGAGGGCGTGCAAACCACGTGAGAATTGCCCGAGTCGGCTGGCACGCGGCTGTCGTGCCCCTTCCGCGGAGTATGACGGTGGCCTGCAATGCCGTGTGCTTGCTGACGATGCGTCGGGGATATCGAGAAACCTGTAATGAACTAGCCGAAGTAAACCACGACGATCAGGCGTGGCCCAGAACGAAGCGGCGACAGGGGGCTGCAGAGGTGGCTCGACCTTCAACACGGGAATAGACGAAATCGGCGAATAATGAGGTGGCGTTTGGACGCCGCTGAGGTGGCTTGCAGACAATTGTGAGACGACTGTGCCGTCCAGGCCGGGCTAACACATGCCTCAGATATGCGCACCTGACTTTCATCCCGTCTCGGTGGTATGAATTACAGTAGACGGTCTGTGGCCCTCGCCTTTCCCGTGTGTGATGGAAACGAGAGCGATTTGAGTCCATGGCTGGTTTTCTTCGGCCAAGAGCAGGTTGCTTTAGCTTGTGCACCTGTAAAGGTGCATCGCGAAGCTTTCTGTGAAATTCCAACTCCTGCAGTCGCTCATACCAGAGTTGTGCTGAATAGATTTGCCAAGAATTGCACAACGACACCATGTTGCAGTGGGCACTATGGGACGACGGTAGGAAATGCAGACCGCATGTTTGCAGGTCAGGGTCTGGCAGGCGGACAAGATGAAGCGAGTCTGTGTGTCGAAACTTTCGGCGCTCATCTCGCAGGTCTTGGCCCGAACCTCGAGAGACAGGCGCGGTAATAGGGCCTGCTGGGAAGTTTACTGGCTTACTGACTGAGAGAACCTGACGGGCATTGGTTCCCAACATTGCAGGGCCAGCTCGCCCGGATGCTTGCCTGCGCGGGGCGCGGCCTTCTTTTGGCAGCAAATCTCTGAACAAATTGTCTCACCTGTCATGATCCCAGGTGGCATCTTGTGTCTTGACAGCTACGCACTCAGCTCCTGACAGAAATCGCCCGTACCCAGCAAATGCTAGCGAGCCAGCGAGGCTGGCACTGTCCTCCACCAGTCCAGGGAGCCGTGACTCTGTAAACGGGGATCCGCGTCACGAGGCGCGCCAACTCTGAAACTGATAGTGATGGACATTGCATTGCCGTCCACACATCGGAGATCTGGCGGCTTTAGGAAGTGTCCATTGTCGTTGAGGCTGTGCAAAAGCCGCCTTCCAGGGGAGGTGCGTTAGCGGGAAGTTGAACGAGACCGGCTGGGCCTCTGCGATCCTTCAGAAATCAGGTGTGCGCCGTGTGACCAGTGACTTCGACTGACCAGGAGCGGCACGTTCGGAGGCACTGTGCAGGCCTTCTGCATCTCACTTCTCACATCCTTGGGTGTGCATTGCAGGGGTGCCCCCAACAGGCTCTGGGGGTCCAGCTGCTGGCTGCCAGGCATCAAGGTCTTGGAGGGGCATGGAGGGGTCGAGGTGTCTTTGAAGCTCTGGCTTATCAGCACCCTGTCAACCTCAGATAGATGGAGGGGCATCTGGTGCCAGCTCCAGATTGGATGGCTGGCCCATCTGGCGGGGATCCGCAGAGCGTGAAATGTCGCATCCTTCGAGCCTCGGAATTGGGACGACCAGCCTGCTCAATTGCTCATAAAGTCGGTGTGTTTCCTTCACCGAGGAGCGCATTGATACTTTTCCAGCGCCAGCGCCGAGACTTCCTTCCAAATCAATGCCCGGAAGCTTGCAACTGGCGTAGTCCGCTCGTCGAACGCGCCGCACAGAACTGCCCCTCCATCGGGAGCAAGCTACTCCAAAGCTGCGAAGTGCCCCTCCGGATGGCGGGGCAGAAGGGGCAGATGCAGATTCCCAGGTGAGCATTCGACCTCAAAAGTCCGATAGGCGCCCGTTGTGGGTATCGGCGTGCCTACATCGACGAGCCCAGGATCCGGATTGGAAGACCAAGGCCTGTCGAGTCTCATGTCTGCTGATTAGGGCCGCTATGAGCAATAGTAAACTGGGGCAGTGACGATGATGTGGGCCCCACGAGATGGGAGCGGCCCGAAGATGGCGGCCCAGCTTGGCCTGGCTTGCCTCGAAAGCAAAGCGGACACGTGAGAGAGATTTACTGTGTACACCAGAGAGAATTGGATCACGGCCGGCTTGCTCAGGTTCTTGGTCCGTGAGGCTGGCGCGGCCGCACGTGTCATCTCACGGTTGAGGGAGCATCCGACGTTGATTGAGTATCGATCTTCTCACAGTGGTGTGTGTGTGCGCATTGAGTGCTGCATACCACAGCTCTGCATCGCGGGTCCCTAGCTTCGATCGTAGGTTTTCCGAGCTGATCTGCTGGATGTCGGCAAAGCTTGTCCAGTGCTTCACGACAGTGACCTGCATCCCTTGTCTTCGCCAATGTCTCTGCAGATATATCGTGGCTGCTATTGGACGCCTTGGGGCGAGGGAGACAAGGCCAGACTGTCGCAAGACTTTTAAACCTCTGTAGCGCTTACGAGAAGCTGAAGCATTTGCGAGTTTGTGGACCCTGGGAGCCTGCATATGCGGTAATCAACCGCTGAGATCCCAGTGAGACTGTCCCCAGCGGCCCACGCCCAGCCTGGCGTCTCAGTGACGAGGCGTGACCGCTGTTGCTCGTCCGACTCTGAGAATAGCTTTTGAGGCTATAATGGTCCTGGAAGCGTCTCGCGTGCGGCATCTTGACAGTACCGGAGACAACAAACACCGGATTTTGTGCGTCGTCATACAGAGGAGCGAACGGGAGCTGCGTTGATCTCCTAGGTCAGGTGTTTGGAATGCCTTCCTTGGGTGTAGAACCACGGGACGGTCACTTCATTTTCCCCCGACGTCCAACGGACTGGCCTCGATCCAGAACTTCAGAAACGTTTTCGACGTCATCACACTCGAGCTGCGATTCGGATCAGATCATGCAATCCCAGGCACGGTTTGATAGCCTACCGGCCCTGCCCACATAGCAGGTGAGGTAGCAGCGCCCGCCCAGCAAGCACCAGCGGGTGTGTGCAAGGACCACGGTTGCTGCTGTGCGCACCGTGTGCCTAGACCAGCAGCACGTCTCATCTGTTCAACGGCAGAGCAGCCAATCCGGCAGGCCCTTTTCAAGCAGCTTACCTTCCGGATGTTACGTTTGTTTATTGAAGGTTGACGAGTGCACTTGTAGTCCGCGGTTGCAATGATGCTGGTGCTCAGGGCCAGGAACGCAAGGCGAACAGCCAGGCCCGAACTCTTTCGACGCGGCCCCGGCTGAGGTTGTGAATAACCTTAAGGCGCGGAGGCATACTTGGCTGAAGCTTCTCACTCCAAGAACCTGTGAGCAAATCCTTTGCCAACTCCAAGGCAAAGACGGCTACTATCGTATCCCTCGGGGTCAGTGACTTGGCAGGGTTTGTCACTGGCGAGGCCCGGGGGCTGGATGGGATGCGACACTACGGATTAGCCATTTTCCTGCAGGTGACTTTGCAATACCTCGCCTAGCCGAGGCGTAGAGCGCGCACTGTGCTGGTGGTGCTAATCCATGACCTGCAGCCTGGGGACTCGAGGGACCAAGGGACCAGACCTCGCCCAACTGATTGATCGTTTGCCGCACTAAAACCTGGGCCGCAGCGAATGGATGCGCCGCGCGAAGCTCGTCGCCCAGTCAAGAGCTGCACACAGTCTGTGGCAGCTCGTGGGTGACGTAGGGTTGTGGGCGAGTCTGTCCTGCGTGTCGAAAAGTAAGAGATGTTGGCTGGGGGTTAGCAGAGCCGCTAGGGCGGCTTGGAACGAGCGTCATCCTTCACTCCAAGCAAACCGGGTTGCCGAATGAGGCAAATCATGTAACAGGCGACGACAGTCGGCGCAGTCCAGCCTCTCAGGCACCGGCCCGGGAAAGAGCTCGCTCGACCGACTCATCGTCAGGCCTGGCTAGCGCTTCTGTCTTGAAGCTGTGCCTGCGTTCGGTTGCTCGAGCATGCCACATGGACATTTGATGGCGACCAGTGCCGCGCGGGTGCTGTTTCCTGGGGGCGGCTCTGAATCTTTCGTGGCGGCGGCTACTTGTTGAAAAAGGCGGGCGGGTATCGAACAGCCGGTGCTTGCTACAGTACCCTGGGCCATTGGAGCAAACGTTGGGCTCGCTCACTGAGCCTCGCATATCAGGCGTCGCTTACCAAAGATTTAGAAAGCTAGCACCACACAAAACTTGGGATGGTAATACGTTGAGGGTGGGAGCATGCCGCCCAGTGGTTGATGGACCCTGGCGCCGAGCGCTGCACTGTGCGCCACACCAGAGGCGGCACGATGTGCAGCAGCCAGACGCAGCACAGCCAGACGCAGCACAGCCAGGCTAACAAGAGACGAGCGCCATGGTAAGCTGATCAATCACCACTGACTGGCCAGTTTGGTCAGTTTGGCCTGTGCCGAGGTCCTCTTGGTTCCCGCATGCACTGCGGTTTCCAAGGAATCAGTGTGTGCATCGTGGGCATCCAGGCATCCTGAGTTGTGGTAGTCACCGAAGATGGGGCGGCTTGACCAGACTGTGGGTTGAGATGGACGACGAGAGATGCGATAGAAACCATGGCCGAGAGAGTCCGTAAAGACGTGCAGCCTGCTTTTGCATGTACTGTGCATGTGGGAGATGCAGCAAGGGAGAGTGAGCAGCGCTCAAGGCTATTTGCTGATGAAGATGTGTCGATGCGAATGTCACATCTGTGCGCACACCAAGATATATTGCCAACGTGCCTTGGTTCGAGCATGGGCATTTGAGGGGAGCCGCTGAGGCGGTGGTTGACCGGAGGTGCAACTGTGAAATTCGTCCTGGGGGCAGGGTCGAACGCTGCTGGTTCATCATAGTCTGCACAGTATGGCGCTGCCGGGGTGCGAAGGGTCTTTTTGCCTATAGTTTGACAAGGTTGGGAATGATTGTGCTGGGCCGCTGGTTGCGACAGAGATGGAGGGATGTTCCAGGCACGCAAGGCCGTCTGCATGAGAGCGAAACTGTAAATGAGTCTTTTTTTTGGGCGGCAACGTTGCAGCTTGCAGGCAAGAAAGAAGGGACTGCAGTCGACTGCTGAGAGAGAATCATATGTTCGGCAGGAATACTGTACGATTGACTGTGCAATTCAGCGAGCGAATTGTCGTGGTTCGTATCCGGATTTTGGCGGGATCCTTCGCTGGTGGGCAGAGTGCAGAGGCGTGGTGGTGGCTTTCGTCCGAAGGGCAATGGCTGATGGCTGATGGCCCTTGTGTTTTGTTTGTTGGTTCGTGCCTGTGCTTGTGCCTGTGCATTCGGTCTGTGGTTCGAAGGTGGATCGCCCACACGGTCTCTTACCACACTTGCCACAGTAAAAGACGGCAGGCACGAGGCTACTTCTTGCACACAAGACTGACGAGTCGTCACAGCAGCTACTTCTTTCCCTTTGCTCGGTGCGTCATCCGTTGTTTGATCTCCTGGCTAGTGACCTGGCGAGCTGGGAAGGCTGCGCCGGGAATTTAATCGAATCTATCTCTAATATCTCTAGCTGGTATTGCTGAGCTGGCCATCCGCAATGAGGCAGACCGCGTTTCTCCCGTCCTGGCAGGCCTGGCTGCAGTTGCAATGCCGTCGGTCGAGGGAAGGGAGGGATTCTCTGGATCCTCTGCCCATGTCCCTGTCGGCGCCCAATGGCCAATTGTCTGCGCTCTGTCGTACCTGCTGACCTCGTCGCGGTATTATGTAAGCTCAGCCGTGCCCGGGACCCCAGGCTGCCTTGGCTTGCCCAGGGAGAAGGCTCGCAGGCGACCCACTTTGGATGTACCTTGTATGCCGTATCATATCAATAGCCATGTCAAGTGGCCATGTACTCCGTACCGTTGTATCTTTTCATCCCACTCCAGCTAGCCAGCCAACCGACCAACCACAATCTTGTGCCTAGCGCTGAGGCCACACCTGCCCTGTCGTCTGCATGCTGCCTCCTGCCTCCTGCCCTCCGTGTGAGTGAGCATGTACTTTTCTGCGTTGCGGTATAAACCGTACGGATTATATGCTGTGTGGGTGTGCCAAGTGCATGTGCATACCTACCTATACACATCAGTAGTGCTCTTGCTCTTCTGCCTCACTGTGGGCTCTTGCCATGTCGATTTTGCAGTCACAAGGGACAGAGAGGAAACAATGAACGGTCAGCCTCTGCCCACATCCTGCACAACGCCCTCTCTCTGCTCTGTCTGTCACATAAGTAATGCACTCAGCTACAACATGGCAATCCGTACACGCTCTAGACCCAACCCATATTTCATCAAGCTCCCATTCGCCGTGGCCCAAGTTCGGTACGACTTGTTCGTTGTCGGACTGCTGCAAAAGCCAAGTGCGGCGTGACTTGCAGGGACCAGGGTCTCATACCCACCCCTGCCCAAAAGGCCTCAAGGTTCAGGCATCTGGGTATACTGCGGTACCTGAGCCCACACAGTGCCGGTCCCATCGCACACCCTCGTACGTCCCCTGGTCGTGGGCGATGTGGGAACTGGGGGATCTGACCTGAGCGAACAGAAGGCTGGCCGGGTATTGCTGGTCTGAGTCGGCAGGTGGTACGTTGGCGGTACGCCTTGCCTTCCCAGTCCCTTCCCCAAACGGCACCCCAAACCACAGGTTGCGGCCAAGTCACCTCTCGTCTTGTCTCGTCTCGTTGCTGCTGCTGGTGCTGCTGCCGCTGCTTGCTCCTACTACCGAATGTCCTGTCCGTGCTTCTTCTTCACCAATTGCCCTCTTCCTCCTCCTCCTGCTCCTTCAACCTCTACCTCACCTCACCTCGCCTCACCTCTACTCCCCTCGCTCGCCTCGCCTCGTCCAATTGCTCGACTTATTACTGCACTTGGTTGAGCTGTCTCTGCCAACTCCCGAGCAAACCCTCCAGCTTCTCTGCCGTCGAGTTCGCGTCTCCAGAAGAGGACATGAGATAGTAAATCCACAGACCGTTTACTCTCCCAATCGACTCTCTTCTTCCCTCCTCCCCCCGTCCTCACACAACCTCTCCTTGCCTCGCCTCGCCACCGCCAGCTCGCGAATTGCCTGACTGCCCGACTGCCTGTCTTGCTACGGCACTCGACTACTTCCCTTAAGAATCGCAGGGAAGCACATCCGATCCCGGCCAGACCTCCGGCGCCGCCCACCGCTCGCTTGACGCACCCTCCCTCAAAACCGCAAGCAACAAGCCCTGTTTGCCTTGCGCCAGCCTTTTCTGCCAAAACAAACCGTGTACAACCTACTCTCAAGCAACATGGGCAACGACGCTGGGCCGAAGCTCGAGTCCGCTGCCATGACGACCGCAAACATGTCCAACTCGCCTCCATCCGCCGACCCAGATGTTACTGCTCCCCAGGGCGATGACACTGGTATGCCAAATATCCGTCCCCGTGCTTGCTCCCCCTGCTGTCTCGTGCAATGCAATGCAATGTTTCTCCAGTCTTGTTGGACCCATCCTTTCCCACGAACCCCACGCAAATATAGCCTTGTACTGTCGGCTAATCTGTGACTCCCACTCGAGTAGAGGCGTCCACCATTACTGTCAACACCAAGACTCCAACTGCAAATTTCCCGCCTCCTAAGACTGATAAGCCCCGTCCTCATGGTTGCACCACTTGCGGCCGCGCCTTCGCCCGGCTGGAGCATCTGAAGAGACATGAGAGGTCCCACACGAAGGAGAAGCCATTCGAGTGCCCAGAGTGCAAACGCTGCTTCGCCAGGCGCGACCTGCTCCTCCGCCACCAGCAGAAGCTACACCAGTCCACCGCCCCTTCGGCCCGTCCTCGCAACCGCCGCGAGAGCGCAAGTGGTGTCACTATTGGCCAGAGTCGTGCTCGCAAGAACAGCGTCGCCGGTCCGGTCCAGAGTGCCCCTCCAAACCCGGCGTCCATGAGACCGAGGGCCAATACCATTAGTGTTGTTGATAGCGCCGCCATACAGATGATGTCCGCGGCTGCCAACGGCCCCGTCGGACGCATGCCGCCGACCCACAGCCGTCACGACAGCTTGATCGGCCTGCCTTTTCATTATTCTCACAACCAGTTCCCGGGCATGTCTTCGGTCATGGGCCACCGCGGCGTGCAACACGGGCTTCCCAAGCTGGAGACGAATGGGCTGAGCTACGACCAGGGCCTGCGTACAGCGCCAGCCCACGCCATCTTCCGCAACGATTTCATGGACAACTTGTTTGCTGCCCCAACCATTGATCCTCAGGCCCTCCATGTCGGCATGGAGTCTCCACAGTCAATCGGCGTCGACCCGCTCTCACCTGTTTTCCATGGTCTACCGGATTTGTCATCTCACGCTGCTCCCTTTGGGTTGGAGGACTTTTTGATTGCAGACTTTGGCCAACAGCTGAACTTCAACAACATGAATGACAATGCCGTCGACGGCTCGTCCTCGTCAGCCATCAGCACTGCCAGCCCTGGTGGCATGAGTGACGCCATGATCGATGGTTCCAACAACCCCGCCACAACGGCCACGGGCACCACCTCGACATGGGCCCCGGGCATGGTCTCTCCTCAGATGGGCAACCCTTTCAACATCGACTTTCAGAACCATGTCTTCCCTGATCTTATGACCGGAGCCCCGGTCTCACCGCATCCAATGCAGCACGGCATGCTGAACGACGCCTACTTCACCCCACCGCCATCGTCGATGAACTCGGGCTCGCCATCCGTAATGTCGAGTCTGAATGCTCAGAACATGAACCAAACGTTGAATTTTGGTCACGGCCCGGAGACGCCGACTTCGATCAATGGTAGTACTCATGGCACCTCACCCGTCTCGACAATAACTGATTCAACAAGAAACGCCATCCTAGGTGCCCTGTCCACAGCCTCGCTGGGCTCGACTTTTGCCAACCGCAGATCCTCGTTCTCGGTCCACCCCTCGACTTCTTCCGCGCACGCCAAGGGTTCGCCGGACCCCGCCAGCACTCTTCCCAACACCCAGAGTCTGCAACGATACGTCGCCGCTTATCTGACTTATTTCCATCCGCACTTACCGTTCCTCCACATCGCGACACTGTCCTTCGAGATCCCGGCCCGACCGGCGAAGAATGATTTGGGCAGCATTGGTGGATCCGCGTGCCTGGTACTCTCCATGGCCGCAATGGGCGCTTTGTACGAGAAAGAGCATGATCGCGCTCGAGAATTGTTTGAGATGGCCAAGAAGATGATTCAGACTTACTTGGAACAGCGAAGGAAAGCTAACGTCCGAAAAGCCGGGTTCCGAGGAGCCTCGTCCGAGCAAGAAGAGTTGCAAGACAATTCCACAGACACTCCTGTGTGGCTGGTCCAGTCAATGCTCCTGAATGTCGTCTACGGCCACAGTTGCGGAGACCAGCTAGTCGGCAAGATCGCCGAAACGCACTGTGCTGCACTGGTCAGCCTGGCTCAGGGGGCTGACCTGCTGCGGCAACCACACAACAACCATCCAGAGCAAGACACCCAAATGAGCGACGTCTCTGACGAGCACGCGGAATGGCTCAAGTGGAAGGCCCTGGAGGAGCGAAAGCGCACCCTGTACACCATCTTTATTCTTTCAAGTCTTCTGGTCTCTGCTTACAACCACTCCCCTGCGCTTACCAATTCCGAGATTCTGCTGGAACTGCCTTGCGACGAGCAGTTCTTCGAGGCCGAGACAAGCGCGGTCTTCAACGCTCGCGGAGGCGTCAGCGGGGCGAATCACAACCGCATCACTTTCCATGACGCACTGGGTGATCTGTTGCGTACAAATGAGAAACAGCGCAGGCTTTCCTTGAGCACTGGGCATGTGTTCAACTCTGGCGATCTTCCACCCACAACGCTCAAGCCTAGCACATTCGGCTGTCTCGTCCTGATCAACGCTCTACACAACTACATCTGGGAGACCCGGCAGAGGCATCATAGCAACGTCTGGACCAACGAAGAGACGGAAAAGATGCATCGACACATAGAGCCTGCTCTCAAGGCCTGGCACGCGGCATGGGCCAGCAATCCCCACCACTCAGCCCAACGGCCCAATCCTTTCGGGAAGGGCCCGTTGTCTGCGGATTGCATACCGCTGTTGGACTTGGCTTACGTGCGTCTCTTCGTGAATCTGTCCCGTTCGAAAGGTCAGTTCTGGGAGCGTGATTGGGATGGCATGGCGGAGGAGCTGGCTCGCGGAAGTGAGATTGTCCAGCACGCCGAGCAGTCGTTGCCCTGCTCAGAGCCTGCGGCGACTGACAGTCTTGATCATATGGACACTACGGGCGCCGCCGCTGGCTTGCTGGACAACCCTAGCCAATCTCACACGCAACCTTCTGTGGCTAGTCGGACTACGTCAAGACGCGAGAAGCATTTACGGAAAGCGGCATATTTTGCGGCCGACTCCTTGTCAATGTCTGACAGAGTGGGCGTGACCTTTGCTGATTTCACTCGCCTGGACCTGCCACCACAGTCTGCGCTGTGTGCATTTGACTGCGCACAGGTCTTGGCTGAGTGGGTTGCTTCCCTGCAGGACAGAATTGGTCAATATCTAGGAATTTTGGGCCAAGACGAGGTCGAGCTTTTCCAGGTCCCTGCCATTATGCTCCTGGAAGATGAAGATGTTCAGTTGTTGCGCAAAGTACAGGATGTCCTGGACGGCTTGGAGAAAAAGATGGGGATGGAATTCCTCCGGGGGGTGACTGGCGGTTACGCGGTTAAGATTTTGAGAGCTACAGCTCACATCATGGCCAAGAGTACCGCGTGGCCTGGTAAGTTTGATGCCCGCCAGAGTTTCTGGACACGCATACGAGCTAAAGGCTAACGATACCCACAGTATCCCGATTAATGATCCAATGTCTCGAAACCCATGCCAATCACACCAAAGCTCGAGCGGAGAGGTCGGTCAGACCGACTGAGTAGACCTGGACTGGGTGTCTCCTGCATCGAACACCACGACCGCAGACACCAGAGGCGACCATCGCCGTTGAGCACGTCGAAAGACGATGTAGCGGCCTGAAACAAACCAGTCAAGATCACATGTTCACGCATCTTCCGGCTGCTTTTACTTCGACTTTGCCGGCACTGGGTTATTTTATGTTCTCGTACTCTCACGATGATGTTTCTTCATTCAAGAGTATAATCGCAGAGCTATTTTACGGCATTCATTGCCACGCCTGGGCAACGAAGACCGCCCGAGTAGCGGCACTCGTTCCTTGATTCTTACGACGCTACTGCAAACGAATGACGAATTCTGATTTCTGCGACCATTCAACCGCAAAGGAGGTCACGTTTGTTCGCATTCGATGTCCATATTTCCGATTTCGAACACGCTTGGAATCGAAACAATACGTTGGGCAAGCAAAGCCCCCTTGATACGAATTGCTCACTCCTTGTCAAAGAATTCACATCTGGCGACAAAGGGGGCTGTACTCGAAGTACAATCCCGGCCCTCAGAGGTCATGAGTCAACACTGCAACGATAACGACACAGCAATGAACTACGTACTTGAAAAGCGAACGAATTCACGCACAAAGTATTCACTCGAAGGATTTGATGTGACGAAAACAAAATAAACACGGACAATTCTTTAACTATATCACCGGCGCAGGTCAGGCGGGGCGGGAAATACCAAATCTCAGGACATCCAAGCGCAAGAAAAGTACCAGATGGCAGCAAAATCGTGTATGAAATTTTTTCAAAGGAGTACATAGCCAACGCGACGGCTCTGGTCGAATGGACACCTGTGGAATTCTTAGGGTCCACGTGCAAAAGTTGTGTATATAGGTTATGGGTGGGAATATGGATCGGTTATAGGAAGGGAGGCTGGGCTAGCCTTTGAAACTTGTGCAATGCAGATATGCTTTTCTCTGCCCAAGACGTTGTGTGCCGTGCCCTTTTGCTGTGATGTCTGCTACGCTCTTCGCAGCGAACCGTTCGAGTCGCTCACTGGGTCCGTCACTTAAGCAAGTGCAAATCCTCGGTTCGTTGAATGCCTGTTGAGCGCGTCAGGGGGCTCCGAGGCGGAGTCGTACACGTCAGAAGATGGAGGTACTCCCATGACGGCTAACACATGCAGCTGGAGCTGAAACCCAAGGAAAATAGGAGAGACACGGACACACCGGGACTTGGTCGCTGCCGAACGAGTCAGCGTTGGCTGGAGCGACTCGACTTACCCCGGCCATCACCGCGGTGCGGACCGAACCTGGAGTTGATTCGAGATGGACGAAGTGGCTTCGTCTTTTGCCGAGCGACGGAGTGGCCGTCTCCTTGGTGACTCCCGCCGACCGCTGCGCGAGGGATCCCTCTTGGATCTACCTGTGCCCAGGGGCCTCGCTGCCATCCCTGCTGGCCCGGGGCCGTCCGCTGCTGTTCGGCGGAGGAGTAGGAGGATGACGACGACGTGGACCCCGACCGGTCCGTTCTGGTGAGGGGGACCTGAAGCGCCTGACCGGTCCGTGGTCGTCCAGGGCTTGGACTCGAGAGTACCCGGCGTCATGTTTCGCGGCGTTGGGGTCCTCTGTGTAGGACGCCCACTGCTTCACTCTATTCACCGTCAGCTTCGGTGCCCATTCCTGAGCAGATTGCTGTATTTCCTGAGGACAGAATATACTTGCTATTACCTGGAGCAGGATAATGCCAAATTCGCCCGGCTGGTCGTTGGTTTTGCGCATCATTGTCTCGGGCGCTATGTAAGGCAGCTGTACAACCGGACAAGCAGCCCTGGCCTCGTGCTATGTTGCAGTGAAGCCGAGATCGCTTATGTAGAACGACTTCTCCCCTCCTTGTTATCCCGGTGAATAATTCGTGGGGTTAGCTTGCGGAGGACAGCCTCATTCTTGTGCAAGTACGCAATGGCTGAGAGGATTTAGTCAATGGATATTGATCGGCAGCCATGTCGAAGGGTTTATTGACCACTGCGGATAAGTCATCACGATGGCAAAAGCTGAGCATATTCGACTCTGTCGGTTTGAAACTTAGTTGCACCTTGAAACCTTTGATACGGCCCTGATGAAGAAGAAGTGGGAGAATACACTCCTAGACAGCGGGTGAGAGGATCACACAGAAGGCAAAGGCACCACTGCAAGGGACTCTCTAGGTAGCGGGAAACTTCTCACGTGCTTCAGTTCGAAGGTCTTTCGACCTCGGTCTTTAGGTCCGCCTTTCAGGACTCTCTCTCCTCCATCATGTCCTTCGTCATAATAATGCACTCCTTGACTGCACAGATTGTGCCAGTCGCCAGCTCTACTGTCCTATAGACCTTTAGCCTTGTAGGCCAAACAATCACAGACCACTCAAGATTCGGCAACTAATTCCTTCTCACAATGATGGAACTTGCTCGGCAGCAGGCGGTGCGAGTCCCTGAATACTAACGGATCCGGCGAACCGCGCCTGCTTCACATCTTAGACTCTTCGTCTGGGACGCTCGGCTCGTAAGGCATCATCAGCCCCATGCCTTTGCCTGGCACTATGCACGCTGCAAGCGATGTGCTCGGTGCTGGAAAAGTAATGGGCAAACAGATATAGTGGAGGAACCGGGGGAAGAGGGGGGGGGGGCGTTCGGGGAAAAGCGCTATGACTACTATCTACTGAATACCAGCTCTTAATTAACGAGAATGGATTATAAGCTGCGTTTTAGTGAACGATGTTAGTGAGAGAGATAGGGTATTTATTTGTGTACAGTGTTTAGATGCTCTCCTTTCAAACACTGCGCTGTGGTCCGCAAAAACAGGCGACAATGTTGGTCTATACGCCGTTTATAAACCGCTTATAAGCCGTCTATTTACTAGGGAATGCGAGAGAATAGGCGCAGAGACGGAAATTTAGCATAACGTGGTAATTTCTTATGAGACCCAGTGCGAGCTGGGTTCGCCATGTCATGGCCTGGAAGGATTTCCGTCGTTTCAGGGCTGTAAAAGCTGGCCTGGATCTTCCAGATCTATCCGGGTTTGTTGACAGACAAAACCAGACACCCCGGCCGACCCATTTTGGCCGCCACTTACACCCGATCTAGAGTAGGCCAGACGCAGTAAGCATAGTTCAAGATTGTCCCGGCTTTTAGATGCGATTCGAATTAGGAACAAGAAAATCATTCGAGACCATCACAAGCTCACTCGGAAACCAGCCTCCCTGAGCATGAAGATGATGAGCGTCCTCCGCCATCCGGGAACTCGAGGTGACCAGAGAAGTGAGTTACTTCAGCTACAAAATTGTAAGGGAGAACACCTGACGAGCGTGCTGCTCCACGCGGTGCTTTTAACCGTGGCACGGCGTGGAGGACGCTGCGAGCAGCAGATTGTCAACCACGGGAAGGTAAGGCCGTGTCCCAACCGAAGCACATGCCTCAACTCAAATCTAGCATGACACTCCCAAAGCTCTAACAGGGACGACCCCAAAAGAAGCGGCAGCTCGAGTGTCTGGCCGGGGTACTATATTGGATTGATCAACATGGCGACGGGCAGAAACCTTGGATCTCTGCAGAGCAGTCGACACACAATCATCGCCGTAAGCATCAGCAGCAGGCCAGCAGGCCAGCAAACACCACAGCTACGATCATGTACATTTTGCATTTACACAAGTGCTCAGGGCAGTTGCGCCGTGGAAGATGAGGTGTTGTTAGATGATTAGCAATGCGAAAATGAACCAAATCCCGGTCCAGCTTCTCGGCATGCCTACGTGATCATAACGGCGTAGTCTAGCGAAAGCGACAAGAGGCCCTTTCTTATTCTATAAAAAAGAAGACGTGGAAGCCACAAACAGCCGCTGGGTTGCCTCGCAGGCACAAGCATTTATACTAAGTCTCGGCTTAGGATGGGTATAACATCGACCCGACGAAGAGGTACCTATTATAATAGGATAATAGGTTAAAAATCAAAATTTCCAGCGACCCCCTAGAAACATCAAGCCCGGCTTCCAGTAGAGTATGAAGAAGAGGAAGGCTGCACCGCGGGACCCTTGCCCTTGCCCCTGGACGACTCGGACGACGACGCGACGCCAGCCTCCTAGGCCTCGCCGCTCTCGTCCTCGCGCTTCAGCTGCTGGCGGCGGTTGTACAGGTCCCGGCTGAGGACGTTCTTGAAGCCGCGGTTCTTGAGCTCGGTCATAATCTTACTGACCTGCCAGCCCTGCCTCAGCCAGCCGTCGACCTCGGACGCGACGGCGGGGGGCAGCTTGCGGCTGCGCGGGTCCTCGCTGGGGTCCGAGGGCGGGTGGTTGTGGGTGGTGGTGCCCGGGGTGATGTGGTGGTGGACGACCCACATGTTGGAGTCGCGGAAGGTCTCGACGCACTCGAACTTGAAGGGGCAGTTGCACTTCTTTGAGCTGCGCTCGGGCATGCCGGCGGCCTTGGAGGCCTCGCTGTAGCGGGCCTCGCCGGCGCGGAAGCAGATCCAGCGGATCTTGCGCTTGCCCTTGCCCATGTCGCGCGTGCCGCTCATGCGCATCGAGTAGCCGCGCGGGATGGTGAACTGGTCGAGCTCGAGCTGCATGGTGGCGCGGCTGGAGATGGGGAAGCCCTCGGGCGGGATCTCCATGGCCACGATGGGGGGCATGGCCTGGAGGACTGGGGCGGGCGGCGGGGCCATTTGTGGTTGCTGCTGTTGCTGCTGCGGCTGATGCTGCTGCTGTTGCTGCTGCTGCTGCGCCTGTTGTTGTTGCTGTTGCTGCTGCTGTTGATGTTGCTGCTGCTGCTGCTGCTGCTGCGGAACAGGCGGCGCAGGGTGGGCTGTCATGGCGGCAGCCTGGTTGGCGCTGGCGAGGGCCAGTACGGGGTCGGTATTGTCGACGACATTCTGGTTGTGGTGGCTCTGGGGCTGTTGAGGCTGGGTCGGGTTCACGTTCTGTTGGAATTGGGGCTGGTGGTGTTGTTGCTGGTGGTGCTGGACCTGGGCGCGCAGCGGGCTCTGGCGGGGTGGGGCTAGGCGGCCCTCGGCTCTGAGGACAGCCTCGACGTTGTCGAGGCGCTGCTCGATGTCCTGGAAACGCTGGTCGACGATGGCATTGACGCGCTGGTCGATGATGGAGGCGAGGGTGTTTGGCAGGGTTGCCAGCAGATCGGGAACAAAGAACCCCTGCTGGGTTGGATTCGCCATCTTATCTGATGGGGACCCAGGGAGACGGTCTGGGGCTGCTTGGAGTGAGGATTGGCAGGCTGTGGGTGTCGCGGACAGACGGACAGACGAGGATGGTTGATTGATGCCGACACAAAACACGTCTGCACAAATAAGGATTTGTGGCCCGTGCGCCCCTTCTCCCTGTCCCCCCTCCCCAACCTCCCCTGCCTCCCCGCTTACTGGCCACGGCTGGCCCACCAGGACCACCTGCTCCGCGGGCCTCCAACGATGACTAAGCCAGGGGTACATGGGTACGTGCTTCCAGAAGGAGAAAGAAGCATTTGGATGGTCTGCTCTACAAATCGGCTGAGCACATGGCTGCCTGGGCTACCTGCCATACTAGACACATGGGCGGGCACCGCCTCCTCAAGCAGCGTCAAGTATGCTCTACACCGACAGTCATCTTATTTTCTGTACGCATCACTGCCTCAATTACGCATGGATATGCTTGGTAACGACTTGAGGATTTGTGCAGCCTCTTTGATCGCCACTGAGGCCTCAGACAAGCGCCGGAACCGGGCAGGTGTCATGCGTTAGAACACCAACATGGGCACTCGAGCTCATTAACTTCTATGTGCGATATGCATATGTGAGGCAGTCATTAAGTCTGTTGAAAAATCCTGAAATGAAAGAGAGGATGTGAGATGGGAAATAAAAGCACTGGCAAGGCACGTCAACTAGTATTAGTAATTACCTGTGATAACATCTGGGCATTCTTGCATCAAGCACTTTTACAACGGCAAAGTCCAGCTGGGGGCTAATTAAAAAGGAGACCGGATATTCGCGTACCCTCATTCAGATTCCGCGTACCCTCTGCTAACTAATCAGAGCTGCAGCCAATCAGAGGCCACCATTCAACCTCACTCACCACCCCCTTCATAGTGCTTTTTGCAGCTTCAACCACGCACCCTGCACAACCTCCTCAACACAACAATTTTAACTACCCGCCCACCATTAACGCTTCATCGAATCACTTAAAATCTCGTCGGAATCAATCAAATTAGCATCGAAAATACCCCCTAGCTTATCAGATACCGTTTTTCTGCAGCTGTGGCGATGGCAGATGTCCCTGATTATTCACGCCTTGAGGCGCGCCCCAAGCCGTGGAGGGCAGAAGCCGCCGTGGAGGGCAGAAGCACTCGTGGAGGCCACGCCACGGAGGCCACGGTGTGGGCTTGTGGGCACCATGGAGGGCAGTTAAGCACCATGGTGGGCACCATGGAGGGCAATTAAGCACTGCAGTGGGCGATTAAGCACCATGGTGGGCAGTTAAGCACGATGGAGGCCAGTTAAGCACTGCAGTGGGCTTGTGGGCACTATGGAGGGCAGTTAAGCACTGCAAAATGGCGATATCGTGCCGTGGAGTGTGTGGTGGTATGGGATGTTAACGCCTGAAGTTATGTTATAAATTTGTATGTGAACGCCATGGTGGAAATTAATATATACACAGGGGGCCACATTTTTAGTCAGCAGAGGGTACGCGGAATCCGAATGAGGGTACGCGAATATCCGGTCTCTTAAAAAGTCATGATGAAGCGAAAAACACATCTCGAAATGCGATTCTTAAGTAAAGTGATAGATAAGAGCTCGAGATATTGGTTCAGTACTGGGCCTCTATTCAACATGCGGTGTGGGAAGACCTCGTAGACCCGTTGCATTCTTGCGAGTCCCATAGTAGTCACTGAGAAGAAGCAAAGCTGTGGAGTAACGCTCCGACTTGCAGTGTTTTTGTAGAACAAAGGATTCAGCTATAATGCAGTTCCGTTCTCTCTCTCTCAGTTTCGACAAGATCGGGAACAACACTGTCACAATTACGGTGTGCTTACGGACCCCAACCATGGGCCCCATGATCTCTAATCTCGCGGCAATACTCCTTGAAAATCCAAGAGGATTGTAGTTCCCATATTTCACTATACGAGATGTCAGTATGTGCATCGAAATAATACTATTGGTCTAATCCTCGGTTTCGTGATCGTATAGCATGCACAAACGTGATAGCCCTTGTCTTCCGCCTCCCGGAAGGTTCATTTCCCGCGACCAGCACCCGATATCACAACAGAAAAATGTCTCATCCGTAAAGGAAATCCTGCGGCACATCACAACAAAACCTACCGAGATTGTCTTTGATAAAGAGTGGCGAAGCAGCGCGGAGGTTCTTGGCAAACGGCCGCAGCTGCGGATTTGCCTCTCGATCTCGCGGATGACAGCATCTGAGGCCTCTTGAAACCAGCGAAGCGAGGCCTGACTGGAAATTGTGTTGTGTGTGCATACGCGGTGTATTACAAGGTCCCGGTGGCTGAAGTCGCCAGCATAACGAACACGCGACACGCTTTTGCCTGGACAAGCCACTGTCTACTTGGTCGTGCCGTGAGTAGACTTTTGACGCGGCGACGGCAAGTTCCTGCGGTGTGCAGCTGAGTCGAGCGCTGCAGCTGAGGATCAGTGGCTGTGTCCTCCTCGAGGATCGCGCCAGAGCTCCCTCCGGATGGGATCGTGACGATGAGACTTGCACTAGTGGTGACAGAGTTTTTAAGATGTCGCTTATGGTGAGGCTCTGCCTGACTAATTAAGCAGGCTCTCGCAAGGGCCGGGTAGGAACTGCGGCGAGGATGCACACTTGTGAGCCACTTGTGAGCGCCAAGCCTTTTACAGCCGGTGTGACAGGGACTAATCGCTGACCGCACAACACGTTTGCTTTGATAGTTCTTGTGGATGTGTGGATTGTGTCTTGTATAATATCACATCATCGACATAGTGCCCACTGATTGCAAGCGCTGGACGGGCAGTCAACGAGTGTTTGTGTGGCTCAGTAGCTCTGGGACCGAAGTAATGACACACAAGAGTCGGCCGGAAATATCACCTAGGCAACTTCGCAGTCCACGACATACTGTAGGAAATTCAGCTCTTGTCAATTGCTGTGTTACGCACCACTCATGAGCCACCCCAAGGGCCATGACAAGGGCGTGACTTCGATGAACTTCACCCACAAACACAGCCGAGTATGTACGTACGTAGAGTTTGACACCTCACGCCTCGCTGCTCCAGAAGGCTTCGTGCAACTAAATTGGCACGCATTTCGGATATTATTTCGATGCCGACATAACCCCATCGAAAACGCCTTGAAGTTTATGGGCCAAGCCGAGGCAGACTGGCCATTTCGCCGGGGAAGCAGCCCGGCACGGTCTCAGATGTCCCGGCCGTGTTCAGGCGTCACAACATCCCTTATCCAGGCCGTGTTAATATCAACAATAACTGGAGACAATTCATGACAGTGATAGATCGACACGGGATTCTCGTGTGTGCAAGATGAGACTGCACTGCCGCAAAAAGTCTCGGCCACGGTCGCCGCTTCACAAAACTCGAAGAGCATGTGCCGCCCTGGCGCCACCCGGTTGGTGCGCCTGGTGCGGTTCCGTTGGGAAAGAGGAAACAAAAAGCCTCAGTTCGCGATAGCCTCCCCGTTGGCTCCGCTCCAGATGCTCCCCTTCCTCCGAAAGCGAGGCACCTGGTGGCTTCGGCTTGGCCCTCCCGTGCCCTGTGCCAAGGCACGAAGAGCGCTCCCGCCCCCGGGAAAGGTGTGGTTAACTACCTGACTGCCGCGAGCGAGGAGGAGGGGGACGGATCGGAGTGAACATCAGTGAGGAGAACCTCGATGGCCGAGGTGCTCAGCCTTACTTGGCAAATGCAATGGTAGGGCAGCGGCGCTCACAAGAGAGCTCCGGCAAAAGATACCAGTTTGTTCGGAAGCTCGCTCAAGTAAATTGTTTCTGGACCCCCAAGGCGAGCGAGAAGAGACGGGCAGGGAGGCCGGGGGCTACGGGGAGGGAAGGGTAGGGCACAGGCGCGCAAACAGGATTGAAACATTTTTGGACATTGGATGATCGCCCGCCCGTCCCAGCTTGACGGGCGAGGTCCTCAGATTCTGAAACCGTGCCGGGAAGTGGTGGTTTGTGTCGAGTCTTTGCCCAGAGGTCTTGCTGGAATTTCGCTCGGAGATGAGACATTGGCAAGACTCCTGGATTGCTAGCACGGCCTTGGAAGCATCTGGCAGTTCCCGAGGCACTTTTCTTTTCTGAATGATCTGCAAACTCGTCGCATCTTCGAACCGACGAGCCTAGCTTACCACATAATCGGCACCTTCCACGGTCTGGGTGTTCTATTTCTACATTCGGCATATTTCTAGTCTCCTTTTCCTCCTTGCGTCCGTATCGGTGTGTAGATAGATATCAATAATATATGTAAGTAGGTACCCGGGGTATAGATAGTGCGGGAAGATTAGAATTGGGGACCGCATTGTTGCTGCAGGCTGTTGCTCTATATCACGCTAGTCATTTGGATTATCACAATGCATTGCAGCAATAAATGTCGAGTCATCGTAAATTTTACAGAGTCCGCCAAGATGGAGTCGCGGTGAAGAGGAGTACGGAGAGTACTTTGTGCAGTGCGCACGTGTGGAAGTGTGTGATGCAGGTCAAACAGCACCAACAGCAACAAACAAGTTTAAACCGTCCAGTTACATCGCAATCCTCATTGGCGTTGGATGCACCCAATGACGCAATTCCGGCGCCGACTCGCGATGGATCTGACCCGCCTGTGGGTGATGTTTCGTTAAGCCAAGGGCCTAACATGTAATAGTGCCCGATCTCTAGTAAAACAAGCGGGCAATCAAGGGAGCAGGAAGTCAGGAAGTCTGAGATTTGTTAAGTTTTGCCGATGTGGGCGGGTGCACCGTTGGTGCAGCGCCGAGTGGAGGAGGGCTGGGAGTGCACAAGAGCTTATCAAACATCGAGAAGCATTCGCTCGCGGCAAACGAGACCCAGGCGGCCGTGGGCGGCGGATCGTTACCTGCCCAGTGACTTGGCGGATGGGGATTTTCGAGCACAGCCTCTTTCTCGTGCACTAATGCCTCCTTGGCGGGCAAGGAGGCCCGAAGTTTGTTTTTATGGCTCTCGAAAACAACGCATCCTGCCCCCTCGAGCTACCTTGGCTCGTCAAATGACCGTGTGGCCGTGACAGTGACCGTGCTCAGAGGGAGTGGCCAAACCCATTGAGTTGGCCACCGCGCGGGCTGTGAGTCCCTGTTTTGTGAGATACTGTTGGCTGGTGTAAGTCTTGTTGAGCTGAGCTGGCACCCGTTCATTTTGCACAGGGCGCGGTGCACATCTGTCTGAGTAATGCAAGCGTGGCAGACGCAAAGCCAGGCGTCATAGGTGAACAGGCGGGTTCTTGGGTCTCATTAGACCGCGGGAGTTCAGCACTAGATGACCTAGATGGCTTGCTCACCGTGGACATTACCCTTGATTACCTTGAGCTATCTACAATAGTGTGTGGGGTGGGGTGGCGTCGCTAACCTAACACATGTCAGCCCGTGGATCGTCTCGAGTTGCCGTCAGCTGAGGGTAGGAAAGACAAAAAATGGACAGAAAGAAGAGGAGTATCAAAACAGAGGTGAAAACATGTTAGCGAGTTTGGCGGGTGGGCGAGAAAGTGTATGCAGGCATGCATTGTGGACAAGAGAGTGACGGAAAGAGAGAGAGCGTTTCGCTTGTATCATGGCAGACAACGCGCGACGCAGATCACGGCAGCGGCAACCAGGCGGTAAGAGGGACAAGAACCAACTACCACAGGGACCGGACCGCACCAACAATACCAACTACAGTACACATGGACACACGGGCAAGAAGGGCAGCTCGGTTGCAAGAGAAAAGGAAGCTTGGAGGGGAAGGAGGGCTTGGCTGCTCAGGGCCAAACTCACTTATAAGGTGGCCCCGTCTCAAAACGGCGTTGGCTGGCGGCTCGGCAGCTCGGCAGGCCTCCTCGTCTTGCCCGTCTGGCTGGTTCTGGCCGGCCTGCAGCTCTGCACAGCCTCACTGCGAATCTCCCGGCCAAGTCTTCCACTTCGGACCTGCAGCGTAACACTCACGCCCCTCGCTCGCTCTCTCTCTCTCTCTGTGTGTGTGTGCCTCTGCTTTCTACACATTCATTGCCCCGGTGGCTGGCAAGCTGGGGGCGCCATGGATCTCAAGGGCACCGCAATATCCCATCAAGATTAAGCCTACATCTTTGTACTTATAACCATCCATATAGAGTGGGTCATCACCCACCCAGATACCCCCCCCTCCGGACATAATCTAAAAAGAATACCCCTAATATAAAATTAGATACTATATACTTAATTTATATACTATAAACTTAATTTAAAGTTAAAATTAATACTTAAGCTTTTCCTTACAATATAATATAATTAAAAAATTTAATATAATTAATTACTATTTTATAACTATATTAAAAAAATAATAAAGTTTTAAAAAGGTACTCTTTACTATAAAAACCCTTTATATATTAATAAATATCTTATTAAATTACTATTTAAATTATTAATATTTTTAAGGCTAAAGTTTATAACTAAATATTTTTAAATAATTATTTTTATTTTTAAAAGTAATAATTTAAGTAAATATTAAGT
>JBBWSL010000112.1:0-178711 GCA_038088545.1 Diaporthe humulicola
CTATAATAGATAAAAAGATATTATTAATAATAACTAATTTAAATAATAAAATAGGTAATAAAATAAGGTTAATTATATTATTAATATAATATATTAATTTAGTATTTAAATAAAATAATTTAACTCTTTAATCCCTTAATAAGAAAAATATTAGTAATAGTAGTACTTAGTAGTTAGTAAAAGGACTTATAAAGTAAGCTAATTATTAACCTTAAAAGTAAAGTACTATTATAATAATATTACTAATAGCTTTATTTTTAAATATAAAATTAATAGTTAAGAAATAGTAAGTAGGGGTATAGGGAATTATTAATTAGCTATTATATATAGATTTAATTACTAATAACCTTTTTAGTAGTAATAATATTTATAATAAGGATAAGTTTATTAGTAATATTTTTAGTAATAATAAAGGCTAAAAAAAAACCTAAAATAAAATTATAATAGCTAGGCTACTATAAGGGTATAATAGTAGCTTTTATAGTGCCCTAATTTATAGAGGGCAGAAGTAGCTGTAAAGGGTATACTATAGAAGTAATAATATAGGCAGTTAAGCATTATAGTAGGTAATTAAGTACTATAGTAGGTAATTAAGTACTATAGTGGGCAATTAAGCACTATAGTAGGTAGTTAAGTACTATAGTAGGCAGTTAAGCACTATAGTAGGCAGTTAAGTACTGCAAAATGGCGATATTGTACTGTAGATATTAATACCTAAAGTTATATTATAAATTTATATATAAATACTATAGTAGAAATTGATATATATATAAGGGGCTGTATATTTAGTTAGAAAAATATATGCAGTATCTATTTTTTTGTGTGCAAATATCCAGTTTCCAAATAAAATAGATTTAGTATGATTATTAATCATGGACGCAGACAAACGTTAATCGCTCGCGCCCTTTAGTCGGAAACTACAACTGTCCGACACGCCAAGAACAACGATGAATGAGTAAGTAGCTTCACGTAACTTCACGTAACTTCACATAACTTCACATCACATCACGTGACTACTCCTCAACTTAACAGAACCTGAACTTACTAATTGCGACCCGCTGTGACGTGCAAGTTCGTATGCCCCATATATTAACAAAGAGTGACATGCGAGTCGTAGAAAACCTTAGAAATCAGAGGTTACAGAGCGGCCTGGGCGCCGTTCTATTGACAAACAATTCCGTGGAATTCGGTCGACCAAAGTTGGACGGCGGAAACAGATATAAACTCAGAGACTAGCCGCATAATAGTTCGTGCATTGAATAACTTTAAGTTAAACTTTCTGCTACCTTCTCCAAGTCCCTAAACACATACCCGTCCAATCCCAAACTCAAGATACGTCTTCGATCATGAGCGCCAAAAAGATCATTGTTGTCCTTGGGGCTACAGGCAACCAGGGTGGTTCGGTAGCTGATGCTTTCCTCAGCGAACCGGAATGGCAAGTCCGAGCAGTGACCCGGAACCCGTCCAGCACCAAGGCCCAGGCCCTCGCTGCGCGTGGTGCAGAGGTTGTCTCGGCTGACTTGGACACACCATCTTCTCTCCTGTCGGCCTTCCAGGGTGCAAACGCCATCTTCGCCGTGAGCGACTATTGGGGCCAGTTCGGCAACCCTGCCAATGCCACCAAGCCCGCCAAGGGCGAGTCGCTCAATGTCTGGGCCGGCAAACACGAGACGGAGCAGCTCAAGTCCGTTTTCGACGCCGCCGCAAAGATCCCCACGCTGGAGCGCTTTGTATTGTCGTCCCTTGCCAACCCCACTAAGTGGTCCAAGGGGAAATATCCCCACGTCTACCATTTCGAATCGAAGGCAAAGGCAGCGGAGTACGCCGCCGAAAATCATCCTGAACTATGGAAGAAGACTAGCCTCTTCCAGGCCGGCTTCTTTTTGAACAACTTCGTGTACAACCCCGTTTTCCAGCCACAAATTGTGAGTTCTTTTTCATTCAGTTCTATTATCGCTGGACACCTAGTTACTGACACTTCTTTTAGGCCGCGGATGGTACTGCCGTGTTCACCGGAGGTCTTGATCCTGATGTCAAACTGCCCTTCATCGCCGCAGAGGAAGACTCTGGAGTATTTGTGAAGGCCCTCGTGACAGAGAGTGCCGGAAAAAACCTGATCGCCTATAGAGAGTGGGCCAGTCTACGCGAGCTCTCTGAGGCATTCGCGCGGGCTACTGGCAAGAAAGCAGATTGCAAGAGGCTCCCAAGAGGGCAGCCGCTCTTTCCTGTCCCACCTGAGCTTGGCGTTCAGATGGACGACAACTGGGACTTTTGCAATGAGTTCGGATACGAAGGCCGAGACGACCCCACGGTCATCCATCCTCAAAACGTACGTACATGCCATGAATGTTGATGTTCCTACTACGATGCTAACCATTTTTAAATACAGCTGAGCACAAAAGTCAAGTTTGACAGTATGGAGACTTATTTCAAGAAGCAGGATTGGTCCAGCGTTATCAAAGCTTAAGGAATTGATTTCTAATATAGTACGCGCTTCAATTGTCACAGCCTCTAGATAGACGGACTGGAGTTGATGGACTGCGGTTTGAACCACCCACTTAAAGGAAATCGTACATTTCATAGCCAGTAGATAACTTCGCCTACACGGCATCACACTTGGTTTGACATCTGTCCCGAGTTTAGCACTGTGACAACAGAAGTGTGACCGCTTGTACTCTAGTACATATCATGTCGGGTTGAAAGATGTTCGTGGGCAGTTCGAACATTGCCTAATCTTTACAAAACCATTTTACAGCGATTAGTCCCTAGGTGTGTGTTAATGAGAGGCTGACAATTAGGGCCTATTAATTGTGAATCAGAATTGTGGAAGCGAGTCTTAGATCCATGTAGACCTGCTGTGATATCTATAAGTTCACAGGCATTCAAACTCAAGTCGATGATGGAACAAAATAACCATGGAGTGCTAAGGGTCTCTGGAACCAGACGTGACTTTGAGAATAGGTATCGCAACAGAGAGGACTCAAGGAGATAATGGTACTGTCATCGCAGCTTCATAGTCAGTAGTCCCACGCACAGATATTCGCCCTGGCGAATAGTCTCGCCCCATAAGTCGCAAGTAGGAACGCCCTCTCACATGCGAAACAAACACAACAGTGATGATTATGGCAGCACAAAAGCCAGGTTGGCTTTGGTTTCATACCATTTCAAGTCGCGAGCCTGAACATTCACACAGCACCAAGAGAGCCACCCTCAATACCTATGGGCACACAGCAGTCTAGCCGATAGGTAAGGGCCCCCAGCCAAGGCGTGCGCCGGCCGCAGACGAGCCAGTAGAGCCGAGAAGGGCAGCGCGGCTAAGAAGCAGGTACGCAAGGCGGGAGTATGTGCCCCAAGGGTCCTCCAGCCCGCGGCCGTCCTTCCCGATGACGTCGAGAGCCCTTTGCGCCGTGCTGCCCAAAGGGGGGGCAGGCCATTCCGTGCAAGAGTCAGCTATCTACAGCGCAGGTCCTTATCGCACCACTCACGACGGCCAGCGGCCGGGGGGCGTGATCAGTCAGGTGCCCAGAGGTGAGCAGTCAGCAAGCGAGTAGCGCAGTGTGGGAGGGAGGGGGCGGCAGAGGGACGAGTGAGATGGCATGGAAGCAGGAGGAGGGTGGTAGCGGAATGTTGCGTATGCATGCAGTGCTACGTGTTGCATGAAGGGATCATGGCTGATCCTTGCAGCCCACGACCATGTGCCGGCGGGATCGCGAGGGGAGTAGGTTGAAACCGAGGGATGCTGCTGCTGCTGCTGCTGCTGCTGTGTTCTGAATGCGTTCTGTTGCATGGCGGCGCATACAGTACCCATTGCGTTGTTGTTGTCGGACCTACATCTAAGATACCCATGTAGAGTATAGATTATACACCATCGTTTATAGACTAATAACGGGTGGACGTTGTAGCCATCCGCCAACAGGTCTGCTAGCGACCTTCTGTCATGTTTCGGCCTGTCTTCTGGGACGGGAGCACTATTATAGCTCGGGAAATCAAACAGCCTTTGTCCGTTAGCGGCAACGATGGCACAGTCTGCCAGTCTGCCCAGTACGGTTACACATAGGGCTCACAGGCAGACACGAGAATGGGTTAGTGCGTGATCAGTCGGGCCCCCTTTTCAACGATCCAGTGGATCTCCTGCAGGATGTCAGGTGGACATATGCGGTGGGCTCTGTGGACTGGGCGGGAGTCAGGAGGGAGTGGGACCGTGGGGGTCTTGGACAAGAGAAATACCATGCACTAACAGTCGGCGGACGAGCAGATGGCACATGGGAGATGGGGAAGAACTGCAGCTGCATCGGATAGGGTGCATGGCTGGATGGGGTGTCGATTATTAGTTTGAGTGCTTGCATGGTTTGGTTTCCAGGTCTCCATCCGTTGGGTCCGTCTGTCAGTGCGTCCAGCTTCTCGAACAAACACAAACATGATGTGACCAGAGCAGGTAGACTTTAAAATGGACACCTGGGGTAGTTTATTAGACTAGACCACGGCCCACGGACTATCTTTCCAAGCAGGAGTACATGTAGCAGCCCGGACCCGACCAAAGACATGTCTCAGGAACCCGCCACTATTCGGGGCGATCAATATCAGCAAGAAACATGGGAAAGCTGGGCGAGACAGGCAGGACAAGGCACTTGTTCATGTTGAGACTGGGCTGCCACGGATTGCCACGGTAGGGAGTGATGGGGGAGGAAGACGGATGGGAGGGGATGCATGATCTCAAGGTGGAAGTGGACGGGACACCACACACCACACATCGCACACGAGGGTGGGGTTGAGTGGTTGAGCGGTTGGCTGGTGGCCGTGGCTGATTGGCTGTTCTGGACGGTCTCCAAAACGGCCGTTCCCTTCCCTTGCATTGGACTTGCATGGTGCCAGGGATCAGCATGTCTAGCCCACCAGCCCCTCCATTTTGCAGCTCGACTGCTCGAGGGAACGGAGCTCTCGCAACTCCCAGATGGAAGGCACCCCCCTTCACCCCCCTCCCCCTCCCCTCCATCCACACCTTGATGTCCATCCTCAACTCCGTTTCTGCTGTCCCAGTCCATCCAGTGTCGAGTCCCCTCTGTTTGGGTGCATATCTAAAACCTTATGACAGATGCAAGTGTGTGTGTGTGTGTGTCACTGCGACTGGCCTGACCTGGTTACAGCTGGTAGTTAAGACATCTATTCTTTCTAAATATTCAATGCTAGTTTATTACAGATCTCGTAGACCATGTGAATAGATTCAGTAGTCTACAGCATTCAAATTGGTTTGCAGTGATTAGGGGAGGGATAGGATTTAAGGGCAGGACAGACAGGACAGGACAGGACTTCTACCATCCAAGGACCACCAGATCGGATGGGATGCACTGCCCACCCCAAACAACATCCATCATCCATCCACATCCACATCTGCATCCAACCCACTCCCCGCCCACTCCCCTCTCCACTCCCTTATCCTTCCTCCCTTCAGCTGCCGAGGACGATTGCATTTCACTCCGCTTTGACGCTGTTTGTCGCAATACCTGACCTGGTCCTGATCCTGATCCTGATCCGCATGACCATCAATCAGTATCCATCCCGACCTGCTGGAATAGCCTCAACTCTACCTTACCTTACCCACCGCATCATCCCATTCGACCAAGCAGTGCTGCTCGCAATCAACACTCAAGCTTTCCCCGGCCTGGCTATAGCTCCTATCGGTGTCCAACCACAACCAGACCACGCCAGACCATTCAGAGCCCATTGCGACAGCCACCAAACATCGAGTCGCCAGCTCAGCTCAGCTTAGCCCAGCATACAACGAGCACAGCTCAGCTCGACCCGGATCGCATCCTCTGATCAGATACACACTTCTCTGTTGTCGCGAAAAGCGGTGAACACTGTCGGCCCTGATTCTGATTCGAAACCGCACTCAGAACCGGAACAGCCACCAGCCTGTGCTGCACACTATTCGACTCTGCTCCTCCTGACCTCTCAGGACCCCCCAACTTCACTACACCCCCCTCCCTTCCTCAGCTCCCCTTGTTTCCCGCGCCACCCGCCCGTCGCCCTATCTCATATCTTCTACTATCAGTCTACCCATCTGCTCCCTATCTACCTCTCGCCTCTCCACAGACATCCTGCGAGGCACTCAATGCAGTCGCTTGTGACTGTGAACAACAACGTCAGCCTCAGTCTAGTGAGTGTGACAATCGCACCAAGCACAGCCCTCGCCATCTTCACCATCGCCCTCGTCTTCCTCGCCTTGTACCTCCCGCCCCTGCCATTCCGCAGCGCGAGGTCCACGGCCAAGTCAACATCACTCTCCAAACAAAAGTACTACGACGACATTGTCGAGCACCCTAACAACGACTATCGCGGTGGCTTTGCCTCATACTTTGACTATAACAACACCTGGTGGTACCCATACTGGAATCGCAACCGCGCCCCCGACCCGATCGAGCTGCGCAACCATCCACCCCTGACCGAAGGCCTCCCCCAACCCCGCGCGACGCTCGCCCTCGAGGACAGCCGTCGCAGATCAGGAACAGGATCGCGCATAGTCTTGCGCGCCACCAGGAGGACCGTCGCCAAACCTAAGACCAGCGACAACGACAGAGGAAAAGAGAACAAGCACAAGGACAGGCGTGACAGTGATGCCCTTCGACCCCCAAGATCACCTGGACGCCTCTCTGCGCGACTTCGAATCGGTCAGTCGCTCGCCGCCGCCTTTTCTTCGATACCCCTCGACCCACAGCGGATTCCTCAAGAGCGACACAGAGGCGGACCTGAGCGAGATGGAAAACTCGACGGTATCCGCAGGTGGCTACAGCCCGCCAGCCTGGAGGCGCCTAGGAAACGGTGATAGAAGCAGCGGTTTCTGGCGCAAGGGCGACAACCTGCTGGGATACGCCGGGTTGCCGCCCCACTTCAGGAGCAGGGAGTCCAGCCCGGAGTACGACAGCGTGGACGAGGACTGCGATGATGACGACATACTCGCCGCCGCGATCCGCACGAGACTGCCCACGGGCAGCTTGAGCCCCGAGAAGGAGAGGAGCCCCGAGCCCGAGTATATGAAGCCTCGCTTCAACACGAAGTCCGCGAACAAGATTGGGAACCGGAATGGAACCGCGGGTGCAAACGGAAATAGGACCCAGAACGGAGAGGTTCGCATTAAGAGTGAAGAACCCTCCATGGAGGAACTGAAGGCGACTCTCGCCGCACTGCCGCAGAAAGACGATCCTGAGAACTGCATGTTTCCCTGATCTCGCGCGAAGTGAAGATTTGACTTACTGACCGTTGTTCAGACATACGTTTCGCGGTCCGCGCAGAGGTCCAGCAGCGGACTGAGCCGATAGAAGCGGCCATCAACCTCGTGCGTTCCGCCTACAGGCTCGTCACAAAGAGCTGGTCCTCCATCATCGTGTCTGCGCTCGTCGCGTTCTTCTCGATTTCAGCCATGCGCGCATTGTTCCAGCCTGCGTACGGGCGCCCCGTTCCGGACCTCGTGAAGGTCGCCGGCATTGCGCGAAGCTTCGAGCCCCTCATTTACTACAGCGAGAACGGTGTCGCGCAGGTCGGCGATCTGCAGGCCACCGGTGTCGCGGTGTGGGACCTCGGTGAGAGCGTGCGCACCAGCAACCTGACCAGCGGGCCGATCATTGTCAAAGAGCTAGATGAGCTTAGTGACAGTCTTAAGACGCTGGCTATCGAGCTCACAAAGTTCTTTGCCAATGTCGACGGGGACATTGATGGGTAATTATACCTTTCCCCGCCATTCATTTATGATCACGCTGACATGCGCAACTTAGCATCCTGATCGTGATGGACTGGGCTCGCCGGGAGCTCTCCGGGGTGGCCTCCCTGCCATCGGCGCCACTGACCTCGGCCTTCGACAACATCCACACGATGCTCACCACCGCCGGACTGCTCGAGACACCCACCGGCGCGCCAACTCGCCTCGGCGCGATCGCGACTTCCGTCTTCGGCATGTCCAACCCGCAGCGCACGCGACAGACGCTGCAGCGCACATTCAACGAGTTCCTGGCGGTCCTGGAGGAGGCCATCAACAACGAGCTGCAGCACAGCCTCGCGCTTTTCGGGCTCTTCGAGAGCATCGACCACCAGTTCCTGAACCTGGCGCGCACGGTGGTGCGCGAGTCCAACGCGCAGGACGAGATCCACACGGACCTGCTGTCGTCGCTGTGGACGCGGATCCTGGGCCCGCGGGCGAGCGACGTCAAGAAGTACGAGCGCAACCGGCTGCTGCTGCAGAACGTGCGCGAGAAGACGGTGCGCAACAAGGGCATCCTCGTCGAGCACAACCACAAGCTGCTCGCGCTCAAGGCCAACCTCGAGAGCCTGCGCCGCAAGCTCGTCAGCCCCCTCGTGCGCAGCGTCAACTCGTCCACCCTCACCGTCGGCGAGCAGATCCGCGGGCTCGAGGACGTCGGCGTCTACCTCGAGGGCGTGCGCTCCCGCCAGAAGGGCAAGCTCATGGAGATGCTCTATGGCGGTAGCGCCGCCGCCAGGAGCAGGCTTATTGAGCAGCAGCCTGTCGGGGAGTAGAACGGACGTGTGTGCTGAGATGGATAGATAAGTATCAGGGTTTAGATGATCGCGGACACGGATGCGGAGCCTAGATGGTCCCCGGATCAGCTCGGCATCCGACCGCATAGTATGTTTTGAGGAAAATGAGTTGGGCCGTCGGCGATCTGATGGAGGGACTCTGAACCCCCGTCGCCTGAATCACGGCCTCCTTTTGGACCACAATAACCTGCACTGATGCTTACGGTAAGTGTGACCACATGAGTTTGATTTCAATGCTTCCTGCGACGTGGTAACTCGGACTAACCCAGTCTCTAGCTGTGATGCGTCAAGACTGGAACCGACGAGACTCCGTGATTGTGCCTCCCAGCATCGACCGCTGAGATGTGAAGTGCAGGGGGGACACCGCCCTGACAACACTGCTAGGCCTCATGCTGAGTGACTCGGCGTGTTCGAGTTTCACCCCTTCTGGAATTCACTGCTTGGGGATCATGACTGGCGCCGACTGTCACTCGTGTCAACACAGCATCCGGCAATAAATGGGTTCTGTGACCAACGGGGTGGCATCCACTGGCGCAAATACGCTCGTCAGCAGAACCGCGGACCTCATCATTCAGTGTCTCCACGTCAAAACACCGCATTGTTGGTCGACAGGGCTCTCTCTCCGTTTCGCAGCTCTCGCGACGAGACCAATCCAACAAGCCATCAAACACCGAGCCACCAGGCTACCAGACATACGAAGCCATCAAGACACGGCAAGATCAGCGCCAGACAGAAACCAAGTTAATTCGTCCGGTCGATACGGTACGCAGCGCAAACAAACAACCATAACGCACCACAACCATTTTGGCCATCCACCTCTCAGCGCAAGCCCCAAGCCACGATGCGCGAGAACGCCAGGCCCTGGTACTGCAAGCCCTGCCAGGTGTGGTGTCACAGCGACATGGAGACTTGCCCCAAGTGCATCAAGAAGGAGACCCTGAGATTCCCTCTTGGAAATCCATTCAATTCAGGTATTGGAGGAGCGGATGAGATGGGAGCAGGAGGTGCTCCGCCACAATGCCAGGAGTGTGCGAGAGAGCGAGGGGAGGATGTGTTGACAGTGTCGGAGGGACGGGCGTGCGGTGGGACCTAGGGTCGTTCAGTATACTCGTTGGGTATAGGATATATTTCAGTACCTGGCAAAGCAATCCATGCAACTTCTTCATGCTCTGTTCTGTACCTGATGCATGTTTCCATCATCTGTGTGCGTGCGAGTGCAAGTGTATTACATGATTCTGTGCTCTCAAGCCAGACGGTCAAGTAAGCATGCAGAAGGGGTTCACAACGCAGATGAATGAGTTCCTCTAGGGCCGGGGAGCTAAGCAGTACGAAGAGCACTGCTTGGTTGGAATGCCTCCGTCCTGGCTGATTCTGTGTAGGTGTCTTGGTATGGGCTGATCGAATAGTTACGGGCTATTGGGCGGTGTGAATTCACGGCCCTGGTCACGACATATCTGACCAGTAGACACAAATGCCGGCTCTGACATATGAAGACAAACCGACAGTACACATTATGGGGAGGACGAGCACCTCCAAACAAATTAAGTCTTCACAAGGGTACATGTCACACAAGATCGCCATCAGACAAAAATCTGATCAAACAACTTAAGAACTTTTCCGGGGGTCCATATCTGTACCTAATTCTACCGATCATTGCCATCATCTCATGGGGGCAAATATCAATATCATATTCCATAGCCCTCCTCATCCCTTCCATTTCCCCCTTCCCTTCCCTTTCCCTTGATAAATGGACGTAAAGTCGCACGGCCTCAACAAAGTCGATCTGGCCAGTGGCGACGGGGGTATTTTGATCTCAAAGCTCGGCCAACTCGGGAAACGGTCCGAGCATGGCGGCCCCCTTAATGGGCAAAACGAGCAACCGGAAAGAACCTATTAACGCCAGTGAAAAAACCGCCGAGGGGAACCCGTCCAACAAGATCGTGTACGCAGGTCCATCCTAATCGTCCAAGCCGTCGTTCATCGTCCCTCGAGAGTGAAGAAAAGAAGACAAAGAAAATCGTTCAACAATGCATGGTAGAAGCTTGGATGCTTAAACCAAGTGACAGGAACCAGGGTACATTCTCCAAGCGCTGTGGGACACATTGAAAATGGTCCACGAAGAATGCGTAGCGCCACCTCAGAACGACCAGAGATACCAGACTAGAAGATGCCGACAGTCCTCGGTCGTAACTTTCGTCATCAGGTTGCGCTCCCTCGTGAGAGACACCCGAAGCAGCAAAAACAGATGCTGCCAAAACCGGAGAACGTCGTGCGAGTCATCGAGAAGGATAAGTAATCAAGGGTATCATATTGAGAAGCGCTTGCGACGGCCGATTCAAAGTGTGGTGAGCGTCTAGACCCTCTAGGCCTTGGGCTCCGCCTTCTCCTCCTTCTCACCATCATCGCCCTGGTTCTTGACATACTCGTCGTAAACGTTCATGGCCTCGTCAACCTTGGCGCGCAAGGCGTTGTCGTCATCGATGCTGTCATCAAGTTAGCTTTGCTTCTTCGGAACGAGACAAGCTGCCGAAAACTTACAGGTTGATGAGCTCCTGGTTGTCCATCTCCAGAAGCATACCAGTGATCTTGCCAGCCAGCTCGGGCTGCAGGTTGGAGATCTTGGGGAAGATGGCCTCACCCAGGATCTGCTTCTGCTGGGGTGGGGGTGCCGCAGAAACCTGAGCCTGAAGCAGCGAGGCCGCACTCAGGTCAGAGACACCGCCCATCTGCGGTGGTGGAGCGCCACGACCGCCCTGAGGGAAGCCTTGGCGGCCCATGTTACCACGGCCAGGAGCACCTTCAAACATGTTAGCGGGACTGGATCCAGACGCATCGAGGGACGAGGTATTCAGCATACCTTGGATGTTTCCAGGCATGCCTCCCATACCTTGGGGTCCGCGACCGGGCTGGACGCCGCGGCCACCGGCGAGAGCAGCGGCTTGGTGCTGGACCTGCTGCAGGGCCTGGATGAACTGAGGGTTGTTGGGCTGGTTGTAACCGGCGGGAGGGAAGTTTCCAGGCATGCCGTACATGTTGGGGGGGATCTGCTGAGGTGGGATGCCTCCGCGGCCGCCACCGGGCTGGCCGGGGAAGGCGTTGGGGAACTGGCCTTGACGGCCGCCCTGAGCACCAGGCATGGGCATGCCGAGCTGGTACGGCATGCCACGTCCACCGGCGCCGGGGAAACCACCTTGCTGGCCAGGATTGTAGAAGACGGGTGGCTGCATGAAGTGGCCAGGCATGCCAGCGGCGGCCTGCTGCATTCTGATCTGGTTCCGGGCCTGGATGCTAGCCTCAAGCTGGGACTTGCGGACATCTTTGCGCTGGGCTAGAGCAACGTAGAGAGGCTTGTTGTCGATCATGCGCTGGTTCATGTCGGCGACGGCCTTGGTGGCGTCATCAGGGTTGCTGAAGCAGACGAAACCGAAGCCCTTGCTCTTGCCGAACTTCTTGTCTGACTTCTTCTCCTTCTTCTCGCCGGACTCGTCGTCGCCAGAGGTCTCCTCGGTCTCCTTCTTGTTCTCCTTGTCCTTGCCCTCGGAGTCTTCCTGCTCGTCCTCGGCCTCAATCGCGTCGCGCATAACCTTGGCGGATGTGATGGGACCAAACTCGGCGAAGATGGAACGGAGCTTCTCGTCGTCGACATCGTCGCTCAGGTTCTTGACGTACAGGTTGACACCCTGGTACTTGCTGGCCTTCTCCATGCGGGCAGCCTCGTAGGACTTGCGGAGCTCCTCCTCACGCTCGTGCTTCTTCTGGGCACGTCCGACGTAGAGGTCCTGGCCCTTGAAGTCCTTTCCGTTCAGCTCCTCAACAGCCTGGAAGGCAGCCTCGTGGGTAGTGAAGTTGACGAAACCGAAGCCACGGTTCTTGCCAGTCTCCTGGTCACGGGCAAGCGAAGCCGAGGTGATGTCGCCGTACTTGGTGAACAGGTCGCGGAACTCCTCGTCACTGGAGTCGGTCTGGATGTTCTTGACGTAGACGTTTGTGAAGTTGGCCTTCATCTCCTCGAACTTGCTCTGGCGGTCCTTCTTGGGGATGTGGTGGCCGACGTAGACCTTCTTCTCGTTCAGCAGCATGCCGTTAACGTGCTTGATGGCCTGGGAGGCGGCCTCGTCGGTCTCGTAGTGGACGAAACCGTAGCCCTTGGAGTTGCCGTGCTCATCCTGAGCAACCTTGCAGCTGAGGATGTTGCCGAAGGCGGCAAAGGTATCGTGCAGAGCCTTGTTGTCAATGGCGACATCGAGGTTCTTGATGAAGACATTGCCGGCGCCAGTCTTGCGCAGGGCGGGGTCACGCTGGGACCACATGATGCGGCAAGGGCGGCCCTTGATGATAGTGTAGTTCAGCTCCTCGAGAGCCTTCTCGCCATCGACAGTGGTGTTGTAGTTGACGTAGGCGTATCCGAGGGAGCGACGGGTGACGGCATCACGGCAGACACGGATGGACGCGACAGGGCCGATCTGGGAGAAGAGCTCGAAGAGCATGGCCTCGGTGACGGTGGGGTCAAGCTCGCCAACGTAGAGGGAGGCAGATGAGGCATGGTTGCCTGGGGCGGCGGAGTTGGGGGTGGGAGCTGCGCCATCCTCAGCGCCCTCGGAGGGGTTCACGGTGGTGTTGATGTTGGCGGGCTTGTCGGAGCCGTTGAGGCTGGTGTTGCCGAGATCAGCAGCGAGCTGGTCAACAGCGCCGGTGGAAGCAGGGGCGGCCATTTCGACAGATGAAAGGTTCGCTTGACGACACTGCGCAATGGGAGATGCTGGGTCAGTAACGATCGACAGTCAAGCAGCTGATATGGTCAGGGCGGTGGCGGTTGAAGGAGTGGCTGCCGCCACGTTTTTTTGTATTCTTTTTCGTATGGTGCAGGGTGCTCGGGGGGGGGGGGAGGATAAGGCGAAATGCGCGGTCTGTATGAGTCGTCTGGAGTGAACGAACCTAAGTATGGGGCTTAATGTGGTGGGATCGTGCGACGACGAGTGAGCGAGGTTGACCAGACGGCGAGCTTGCAGACAAAGCAAACCAGGGAGGTCAAAGGCGGACCGCGTGATATGGGAATCTGTCGGATTCGGAATCGGCAGGTCGCAGGGCTTGAAGTGGTCAAAGAAGAAGACGACAAGTTCCGCGTCTTGACTTGTTTGAGGAGAAGGGACTGGTGATGGTCGGAGGGGGAAAGGGTTTTTGTTGGTTTTGCTGGTTTTTTTTTTGTTTTTGGTATGGGTAGGCTGTGATTTGGTCTTTTTTGCGAGAGTTTTCAAATTTTTTTTGTGGAGTTTTTGTGGTTGGGAAAGACGAGAACAGAACACATGTACGATTGTGAAGTCGTACGTAGGGAATCTGAAGCTCGCGCGACCTTGAAGGGTGTCTTGGGGATAAGAGGTTGTTCGTGGGTTGACGGGGAGGAAGGGGAGGAAGGAAGGGGCCTGCGGAGTCGACTCGTCTTTTTTGATGAAGTTTTTTCCCGCCTGCAGTCGCCGTTTGCTGGCACTAACTGCCACTGGCAGGACTGGCTGGCTTGTCAGTCGCGCGTCACATGCGCTAGTGCGGAAGTACCTCCGTACCCCGTGCCTCTCGTGCCTCTCTTGACCGCGCCTGCACTTGTTAGTCTACTCCCTGGTGGTCGCGCGACGGACCCGATCAGCAACGATTTGATTGCATGGATCAGGATAGACCAGCACCAGGCTAAGCACAGCGACAGCCATGAAGTTGCGACCAATTCATTTCCCTGGGCACGCCTTCAATTGCTCAAGTTCCAATTTTCCAATTACATGGGCAAGCAGATACCCAGCGGCAAACAAGTTCAGTCTGTCTGTCCGGGCCTCGGCTGATGGACTCTTTGTAAATGCGGAGGGGGTGTCAGAGTCTGGTCACTCGCTGCTGCCGGAGCTTGATCCACTCACCGTATTTACAGAGGACTGACTGACTGCACTTGCTCTCTAGCATTCGATACGGTGAGCAGCATCCGATTTGAGGGCAGGTGCGGGGCAGCTCTCGCTTATTGGAGAAGGCTTCCCTATCTTATCGTCACATCTCATCCCACTCATGCCCCTCTATCCCTGTGACACGGACTGTCGGATAAATGTTCACATTCAGGAAGATCGGCCTGGGAGATGGAATCCTTGCCTATGGAATTTGGACCTCATATTCCTCGAATGAGAAATTTTCTAATTAAAAAACACCACTTCTTATGTACGGATTCGGAATGCCCATGGGCTGATTGATACAAGCCAAAATGCCCGTCGGATGCGCACAGCCCTTCCCTCAGTCATGTCCCAATATTCTCAAGCCACTGCCCGCCGAGCCATGAACAACTGTGTGTCTGTCGATGTACGTCTACGGGCAGCCTCGTCCCCAGTGCGTCGTGGTGTCGCAGCAGTCCGCCCCATTGCAGTCGAAGCCTTGGCAGAAATCTGCCTTGTAGGAATCCTTGCTGCACGGACAGCCTCCAAAGTTGCCAGCGATGCCCTTGCAGCTCTTGTGCTGATTCCTGCATGCTTCCTCGTTGTTCCAGCACTGCGAGGGTGTCAGCTGAATTTTTGGTAGACGCGCTAAGTTCCATTCATGCTTACACAGCCTTGTGATGCTGTACACGCCAGGGTGGTGGCGGCAAGGCCGAGCATGGCGAGGACAGTGGCGGAAAGCTTCATCTTGGCGTCGGGGAAATGGTACAGTATTAGAAGGCAATGTTCACGTTCTCGTCAATACTGATACGTTGAGCGTCTAGGAGAAACAAGAGCATGAGTTCTGGCTGTCCCAAGTGCCGGGCCAGGCACATCACGACGTCTTTTTATATTGTGAGCAAATGAGGCGGGACTCTGGGGAAGAGACCCATCACCAGCTTGATGAGGATATCTCGATTCGGATGTGCTGGTATTGGAAAAAGTGCCCTCGTGGGCCGACGAGTCAAGATTCATCTCGATTATCTACGTACTTTACCCAAAGTGGCAGAAGTACAAGCATCATGAATCTTGAAGAGGCGCTTCTAAAGATGTCTTCCTTCGTAACTTGGTGCTTCTGGTGGTCCTCCTATATTTGCAGTAGCACTTGCACTTGCAGGGCATGAGAGCTAGCTAGCACTGGACTGCAGTCCTCATCAGGACGAGAGTGCCAGGCCCCTCGGGCCCCTCATTGAGCCAGAAGCTAGGCCAGAACTGTCTCGCTGACCACTCCTGCTGACTAAATCCGAGCGACCGTCTGAAAGTTCCAGAAGCTCGGCCTGGCCCCGTCTGTCCTTGGGCTGCCCTGCAGCTGCATCCGCGGGATGACATCTGATTGATTGCCTCATCGTTTGCCTGCCTGCCTGCCCATGCTGCCTGCCAGCTAACTGCTGCTCGCCCACCCTCTCTGAGAGCAGCTTTTGCCCCCAACTTCGCCCGTGTGAGGCTTTTCACAACATTTACTGCTTAATTCTCACTGTTATACAGCCTTTGGCTGCTCGTTCTCTTGATGCGTTCGTCATCGCCGCCAAGACTGTCTAACTCGGGTTTCTGACATACTGAAGCCGTACCCTTCCGTCCTCCCTCCGACCCTCCGGTACTGCATCGGAGCAGCTTTCCTCGATTTAACTCGGCCTTCGAGCTGCTGCTGGTCGATCGCCGGCCCACCCCGCCATCACAATGTTTCCAACCTTCTCGGGCAACTCGCGGCGGCCGCGAAATGTTAACATGAGCGGCCAGAAGAACCTCAACCCTTTCGCCGCCACGTCCTGGACCCCGACCGGCTCCTCGAGCGCCTCCAAGACCGTCGCTGACGCCCAGGCCGAACGCAACAGACGACAGCTTGAGAGGGACAAGCTCAGGGCTGCACAGTCAATACAGAGGACATGGAGGGGCCATTCTGCTAGACAATGTCTGAAGGGCCAAAGACGGGAGACCCTTGACGCCCTCTACAGCGATCTGTCGCGCACCGACCCCCGGACAAGGGCAGCTGAAGCTCTGCCCCTCGTGGTTGCTGCCCTCGATCCCCGAAAACCCGACGACCGGGCTCGACTCGAGCGTTTCGCCCAAGATCTACTTCAAAGTGATTGCTCCCTTGTCAAATCACAAGAAACGGCGAGCGGGTCGCAAATAAGGACGTTAACAAGACAGCTACTCGTTCTCCTGCAGAGGTACCTGGCCCCACTTGCTCCAGTTCAGATATCTGAATACCCGCGTCTGACGTTTGTCCCTAGTTCTGGCTACGACCGAGTCCCCCGTTCGAACTTGGAAGTGGTAATACAAATCCTCTCCACGAGGTTCGAATCCGCTCGCGATAGTTTAGACAGCCTCTTCGATATCATCGCGAATTATTGTCGAAACGAGGAGATCAGGGATGCAGAGAGTCTTTCATTGCTGGAGCAAGCCATCTTGGTGCCAATAGCGAAGGACCCCGGACGGCGTGCGTCGAATGCATTTGCTCTGTGCTTCCTGACCCAGCCAAATTTGAAGCTGTTTGAGGGCAATGTTGGTGCTTTCGCAGAGCGGATCGACACAGAGAAGGTGTCAGCTGGCATTGTGGAAGCTTATACCGCAGGTTGGGCCTTGAAACAGCAGACAGACGCACGATTATGGCTTTTGGCCCATTTCATTGCCCTAGGAAATGCCACGAGAGACTCCTCACTCGGGCCGTCGTACTTGCATGCACTGTACATCCAGCTCTCCAGCCTGCACGTTGAGTTGAAGAAGTACCACATTGGCCACGCAGCGACAGACCCCGCCACAACCAAGAAACGCCTTCCACCCTTTATAGAAAAGGCAATCCAGTCTCTGGTCGAAAAAGACGAAATTACCCATGTTCTGGAAAGGTTCACCACGTAAGTACATTCGAGATATATACCTACGTCTCTTCCTTTTCAATCACTGACCGAATCATAGCAACTTTGCCGGAGCTTCACAAGAGGAATCCAACGAGGCCAGCCTGCTTGCGGCATACATCCTTACCTTGATCCGATGTTTCCCAGCTCTCAGCGACGACATCCGCATGAGGCTGTATCTCGCCGACATACCCTCATACCCAAACTCGGTCAAATTCTTCTGGAACGCAATGGCCCGTACCAAGATCTTCTTGAATGTGATGTCAGATGATCGGGGCAGCACTCTCGATCTTCTTCAGGGGAAAGAGTCGAAGCAACTCACTCCTCTCAAGGACGATGCCGTGTGGGATCGCGAATGGAGGACCATACTGCTGTTCCTCGAGCTCTACGTTTTTGTTCTACGACTGACAGATGATGAGGACTTCTTCTTCCCACTTGACTCTGCAAAAGTCCAAGCCCTCGAGGTGTCCCGTCTGCGACAGTGTATGCTTGACTTGGAGGAACTCAAAAGCTTGACGCTGTTCCTGAGAAACCTCGCTTTCACGCTGTACTATCACGCAAATGACCTGCGCCGGCATGTCTCGAGACACACCCCGCGTGTAAACAAGAGTGTGCAAGATTTGTTTGGTTCCCAAGAGACGGCGCCGCAGGACACAAGCATTACGCACGAGACGTACAGCGTGGTCTCTGGTGTGGACTTTGACACTTTCAGGGGTACCGTAACACAGGCTATGCGCATGGTCTATGAGCGCGACTCTCGACGGCGCTTCCTTCCTCGCGACCACTGGCTCATGACGTCTAGATTCGATATGGAGGGCTTCAAATCTGCTGTCGTAGCCGAAGACCAGAGGCAGCGGGAACTTCAAGATGCCGAGAGCGACGATGAGGATATCAATTTCGACGACGACAGCGACAGCGATGAACAAGATGCGTACATTACTTCGGCATACACGACGCAGGCCACGCGTAACGCGCGTCTGGAGAGGATGAGGGCATCCCACAAACAAGAGCAACGGAAGCTGCAGGCCGCAACTGTTGCGCCGAAACTTGAAATTCTGCGCAACATGCCGTTCGTTATACCCTTCGACACCCGAGTCAAAATCTTTCGCGACTTTGTGTATCTTGACAAGATCAGACGGAGAGATGGTCATGTCGAAGCAGATCAGTGGCGCATGAGTCTGATGCACACTATGCGTGAGCCACACAGAGCTCGTGAAGTAATTGGGCGGCACACTGCCAAAGTCCGCCGAGGAAGGGTGTTCGAGGACGCGTACGAGCAGTTCTATGAGCTGCAGGACGGCCTCAAGGAGCCGATCCAGATCACATTCGTTGACCAGTTCGACATACCCGAAGCCGGCATCGATGGCGGGGGTGTAACCAAGGAGTTTCTCATGAGCGCCACTACGGAGGCGTTCTCTGACGACCACGGCCTGTTTGCCGCCAACAGTCAAAACTCGCTCTACCCCAACCCGTGCGCGATCGATCAGCGGCAAAATAAGCTTCGGGAAACAGGATTGACCCCCGATTCAGAGGAGTGGAGGGAGGCCATGTCGAATCTCCTAGAGCAGTACGAATTTCTTGGCCGCATAATCGGCAAGTGCTTGTACGAGGGCATCCTGATCGACGTAGTCTTTGCCGGCTTCTTCCTGCTCAAATGGGCAGCATCGGCGTCTGACGCAGGATACCGGGCAAACATCAACGACCTGAGGGAGCTTGACCATGACCTCTACGCGAACATGATGAAGCTCAAGAACTACCCCGGCGACGTCTCCGAGCTCGGGCTGGACTTCACCATCGACGACCAAATCTCCATGCCGGACGAGCCAGTCCGCATAGCGACCCGCAAGCTTGCGCCCGACGGCGACAAGATGACCGTCACTAATGAAAACAAACTGCTATACATTAATTACGTGGCACGGCACCGCCTGGTCGCGCAGCCCTCGCGGGTCACACGCGCGTTCCTCCAGGGGCTGGGCGCCATCATCGAGCCCGCGTGGCTCAGCATGTTCAACCAGTCGGAGCTGCAGCGGCTGGTGGGCGGCGACTCGACCGAGATCGACCTCGAGGACCTGCGGCGCCACACCATCTACTCGGGCGTGTACCAGATCGGCGACGACGGCGAGGAGCACCCGGTCATCAAGATGTTCTGGGAGCTGCTGCGCCGGCTGCCCGACCGCAACCGGCGGGCCGTGCTCAAGTACGTGACGTCGACGCCCCGGGCGCCGCTGCTCGGGTTCGGGCAGCTCAAGCCCGCGTTTAGCATCCGCGACGGCGGGTCCGACCCCACGCGGCTGCCGAGCGCCAGCACGTGCGTCAACCTGCTCAAGCTCCCCATGTACCGGACCGAGAAGGAGATGGAGGAGAAGCTGCTGTACGCGGTGCTCTCTGGCGCCGGTTTTGACCTGAGCTAGAGACGGCAGCTCGGCTGTGGTGATTTGGGAGTTCATAAGGCGGCACGGCGTGTTTTTCTCATACAGTTTTGGTTTGAGGGTTCCTTTGCTGTCTGCGTGGAGTAAAGGGCATTAAATGTCGTTATCCATTGTCCCATTTTGTTTTCTCTTCCTTTGCTGATGTAGATGACTCCGTTGAAAAGGACCGTGATGGCACGGACAGGACACGAATCACGAATAGATAACGGCGTAGCCAGGTTAAGAATACGATTATATTCGTCGTGTAAAATCAGATTCCGCTTCTTTATGCAAGTTTATGCCCGCGCTAATTCAAGAAAAAGGGAGAGGGTATCGCCATTCCCTTTCCAAATCATCCCCAACCACCACACCCGGACTTGCTCTCCACCACGACGAGAGCCGAAGCTGCCGCAGCCTACGGCTTCCCCTTGCCCTCGCCCTGGAAGCTGCTCTTAAGCACAGCAGGCTTCCTCTCAGCAAGGTCAAGAATCATCTGCCCAAACAGCCCGTTGGCCCAGCTGAACCAGGCCCGCGTCCACATGCCCGCGTTCCAGACGTTGACGCTCTCGTGCATGAGCCCGAGCCCGTCGGTCGACGAGACCAGCTGGCCCAGCATGGAGCGGATCTCGTCGTCGTCGTCGCTCGTCATGATGCCCACCACCAGCGACATGGGCCACGCCATGCCGGGGCCGATGTGCGGTCCTCCGGTCCCGTTTATCACGGGCCCGTGGTCGTAGTACGGGTTCGAGTCGGACAGGGCGAAGCGCCGCGTCGCCTTGTAGATTGGGTCTGTGCGGGCTACGTAGCCTGTCAGGGGGCTTGAGAGGAGGGAGGGGAGGTTTGCGTCGTCCTGGGGTGCGGGTCAGTGTTTTGTTGGGATGGGAGGAGGATAAATGTTGCAGGGCAGGCCTGCTTTGTTTTGCTCACCATCATGTTGGTCGAGTAGTACCCGTCCACCTCGTAGGCGTAGATCTCGCCAAACTCCGGGTGCTTGATCTTGCCGTACGTCTCGATGCCCTTCTTGATCTCCTTGGCCATGCGCCGCATCCTGTCGGCGAGAGGTTCATCATCGTCTTCCTCCTCCTCGTCCTCGATTTCCTCATCGTAGGAATCATCCCCACTCGACGTACCGCCCACGACGTCCTGGCTCGACCCACTCTTGCTATTGCTACTAGAAGAAGCCGCCTCGGCAACCGCGGCCGCGGCGGCAGCAGCCTCGATGGCGGCAGCGACGCGCGCCTCCTCCCTCTCGACGCGGTCGACGATCTCGGCGCACAGCCCCAGGTACCGCGCGAGCATCATGTTGGCGGGCACGAGGAACTGGAACGTGGTGGCGTCGTCGCTGGGGCGGAACGCGCTGCGCACCATGCCCGTCCCGCCCTTGACGGGGCTCCCGTTGCCGCCGTTGGGCAGCGTCTCGGTGGCGGCGCTCGTGACGCGCGTGAAGCGGTAGGGGGCGTCGGGGACCATGCCGTCGCTCTTGTACGTCGGCGCCCGCATCGCCTCGGCCGTGTCCAGGATCGCCTCCACGGCGTCCTTCCAGCCGTCCATGGCGCCCTTCCTCGGCGACCCCTTCCTCGCCCTCCTGTTCTTCCTGCTGCTGCTCCTGGACCCGCTGCTGCGGCTGCTGCTGCTGCCCCCCTTGGTGGCCGTCTTGCCGGTGCCCTTCTTCCGGGCGGGCGAGTTGGCCGCCGTGGCCGGGGAGGAGGACCCCCCGCTGCTGGCGTCGACGAAGAAGCGCGCGTCCTTTGTGCGCGAGTAGTAGTCCCACGACAGCTGCAGGAACGAGGCGAGGCTGTCGAGCTCGTACTTGCACTCGAAGACGACGGCGTCGCTGTAGGGCGGCGACACAAAGTCGGAGCGGTGGCCGCCGTCGGCCGGGTCGATGCCCGACTCGACGGGGGGCTGGAAGGCGTTGCAGTGCGGCGACGCCAGGATGTACCTGCTCTGGAGGTTGATGGCCCCGCGGAACAGCGACGCGAGCTTGCCACTGCCGGGCTGCTGCTGCTTGTCGCTGGATGGGCTGCTGCTGCTGCTGCTCTTCTCGCTGGGTGGCTTCAGCAGGCTGACGTAGCTCTGGAGCTGGTTGGCCGAGTCGCGCAGCCACATGGCGTGGATGTCGCCTGTTGTTATGAAAGTGAGCTGGGGAGGTGTGTCAGTATGACCACTCTACTCAGGCACATGCCAATGGGAAAGAGAGGGGGCGCACCTCTTCCTGCATGTTCGTCTTGGACACACCCGTCCACGTCACAGAGGTGTCGAGCGTGTTGGGGAAGCAGTTCTCAAACAGCCTGAACAGGTCCGGGTCCTTGATGGTCTTGTTCATCTCGCGGATGACCTCCTCGACCTCGGGGATGACGATCTTCCTGCACCCGGGCGCGGGCCTCTGGTACGGCAGGCGGTACCTGCCGGCGGACCTGGGCTCGTGGGGGTGGGCGGCCCAGCGGCCGTACTCTGGGCAGTCGCCATCGTCGGTGACGGAGACGGGGGCCTTGTCGTAGGCGAAGGAGGGCGGCTCGATGTCCGACAGCAGGGGTAGTTCCGCGACGGGGAGGAATGTGCGTGTGGTGGCGAAGATGGCGTAGAGGATGAAGACGCCGGCGACGAATGTGTATGTCTGCTGTCGTGAGCGCAGCATGGTGTTGCGGCGCGGGGAGGGCAGGCCTCCTGGATACCGAATGCCTCGGGGCGTCTGGATGGCCACGCGCTTCTTCATACCCGTTTCAGGGACAGCAAGGTTGGCATGTGACGGCTGGCGGGGGGTTGAGAGGTTGAGAGGACGAGAGTGAGTGAGTGAGTGGGTGAGTGAGTGAGTCGATGAAGGTGTGTCTACGAAGGACGCTGTCTGGTCATGTCGACAACGACAGCGACCCACGACCACGACAACGACACTGCCTCCGGGGAACGAGTCTCTTGTTCGCCCAGTACAGAACGTAGCAGTATGCTCAGGTGAGAACAGACTCGCTCAGCTCACTTGGGGAAAGAAGTAGTTTGGTCGTCGTAACTGCAGGGCCCGGCACAAGGCTGAAACGGCCGACTCCAAGCGTCTTGATGTGTGTGATGGATGTGAGAGCACCGCAGTCGGCACAGTAAACCCAGCAACCTCGGGACTGCAGGTGGCTTTAGAATTATTAGTACTCCGCAGTCTAGCGAGGCGGCGCCGTTGGTTCCGCAGGTCAGCCCAGGGGCGGTACTTGGCCGAATGGACCGGGCAGAGGAATTGATACAGAAAGCAGGAGTATTTGCCGATGCGGAAAGTGTCTCATCGACTTGATTGACTTTGGACAGTCTCAAGATCCGAAAAGGCAAGAAAAGGGAAAAGCGGCAGTCGATCGGTCACTGAGCAGGTTCAGAGTGCGAGAGAAAAGATAAGCTTGGTTGTCAAGGTAAGGAAGGGCAAAGTTAAGCTGCGGTGCAGGGAAGCACATGGGTCGGGCCAACGAGTCGTAACGATTCCAACAAACCCTCCCTCACAAGTCCAAACGCCCAGACGGCTGTCCTGGCCGTCCTTGTCTGCCTCTGCCCGCTGGCGCCGACGGCCTCAGCCTTAAAGTGCGGTTAGCCCCCCCATCAGTTGCTACATTAGTTGATTAGCAACATGCTAGCGTCGGCAAAGCTCAGGGGAAATGCAAGAAAGAGGGGCAGGCCACGGCGCAGGAAGCTGAGCTGCAGCAGAGCTGGGGGGGAAGGGCGACGGGGATCATCCGAGTGCGAGTCTATAGGGGACCATTGACTCTTCCCAAGTTGGGAAAATCTGGGGGATCGGCTGCGATTCGCCCTTGACCGCATCGGGGTGGCGAACAGGGGGAAAAAGATGCTGCTTCGACTGTACGAGCACGAGGGAGGAGCAGTGACGATGTGTGCGTGTGCGTGTGCGTGTGCGTGTGTGTGTGTGTGTGTGTGTGTTGTGTTGAAACATGAGCCCCACCAGACAGACGTCCATCTGTGGGAGCCAGTGTTTGACAATGGGCGGCGAGGGAGAGCTCATCCCATCGTCGCAGCATGGCAGTGACATGTTTTGGGGTTTCTGGAATTTCCCGATGGAACTCTGCGAGATGCAGAACTTTGGGTGAAGGGTCAGTGTGCCGCGCCTAGCGTAATGGATACACATCTGCATCTGCAACAACAATCTGCATCTCTCATCGCATCTCTCACCCGAGACCGAGGACGGGCTGAATTGATTGACCTTGAAGAAAACTGAGACTGAGCGGCGCGCCAAGCCCGCCCTCGTGTCTCGAGTCGCCTTGCCCGAATTGGCATCGCAATTTAATCGGCGCACTCACCACCCTCGGAACATGTGCGAGGCGTGCGAGGGTTTTCGGCCAACCGCCAAAAGGTCAATCCCGATGCTGATCCTGGGGGGCAGCCCGAGACAAGGCTGCTCGCCACTGTTGATCGCGATGATCGTGACCGAATGGGTGGGTTGTGTTGTTTCTATTTTGTGTTTCTCACTTCTTCAACAACACCAACATCCAGGGAAAGACACCCGGCGGCCCGTTCCTGGCCTTGTTTCTCCTAAAGTCGGTCGGTGAATCAGTCAGTCAGGAAGACAGCCTGTCAGGCCTGTCTAGGGCTGCCAGGCTGCTGGGGACACGGCCCGCTTCTTCTGCTTCCTTTCCATCTTCGTCATCATGCATGCATTCATGCATGAGTTTAGGGGGATCTGATACCACGTCTGCACGCCAGATGCCCCGGCAAAATGACGCACGCAGATCTGCCAAGGCTGAGTGAGCCGCTTCGAGGTCGACACAACGGAGTCGATTCTGTATCCATCACGCCGCGAGGCGTTATTCAACTCTAATCTATGTACAAGAATTTCCTTCTCAAAGGACAGAAACAGAGGTAAGAGAGGGCACCGACGCCCTAGATATCAAGCTTCACCCTCCACAGCAGCTTCTCCCCCAGCACAAAAACAGTCTGCTCCGTCTCCCCAAACCCAAAGTTGGCCGCCCCGCCCTGCACCGTAATCTGCCCGATCAGGTCCCCAGCCTCGTTCCAGATCGCCACGCCGCTCCCGGTCCCAGACCACACGTTGCCGGCCGCGTCGACCTTGATCCCGTCGGGGATGCCCTCGGGCGCGAACGCGAAAACCCGCCTGTTGGCGAGGAACGTCCCGGGTTTGTCATAGACCACATCGAACGCGTATATCGTCGCCGGGCCGGAGGGGTTGTCGTCCGACGCGTTCGCGTCCGTCACGTACAGCACGCTGGCGTCGGCGTTGAACGCCAGCCCGTTGGGCTGCTGGAACCCGTCCGCGACGACCCGCGTCGTGTTGGCCGCGGCGTCGTGCCGGTACACCTGGTTCGGCAAGCGCGGGGCATCGCGGATCCCCTGCAGCGACCCGTACGACGGGTCCGTGAACCAGATGGTGCCGCCGTCGGCCGCGTTGACCACCACGTCGTTGGGCGAGTTGAGGGGACGCCCCAGGAACGACGTCACCACCGGCTCCGAGGCGTTGGGGCTGCCCACCGGGTCCGGGATCGAGAAGATGCCCGCCGCTTTCGTCTTGCTGCCCTGCGCCGTGAAGAGGATCCCCGGCGTCCCCGTGTGCAGCACGCCGCCGTTGGGGAGGGCGACGCTGGATGTGTCGAGGGGCTGGACCGTGATGGGCGGGACGACGTCCTGGGTGAGCGGCGCTGAGACGTTCGTCACTGCGGAAAATTTGATTACTTGGTTGGATGTGCTCTCATCCACCTGTCCCTCGGGCAGCGGGATCCGGTTCGAGCTGACGTAGAGTGTGTCCGCGGCCTCGATGTAGACAGCCCCCTCATGGAAGAGCGGCTCCGTGGCGTTGTAGATGAGCTCTATCGAGGCGCTGTTGCCAAGTATGTCCTGGAAGCTTGGGTCGTACACCGCGAAGTCGGCTAGGTCCTGGTGCGAGGAGGTGAGTTGCGACAGGGCCCCGGACCCCATGGCAGCCAGGGCTGTCGACTTGAGGAAGCCAGGCATTGTTGATCGAGGCTGGTTCTATCCACGGAATCACTGTACGCAGACCTGGTCGGATGAAGAGAATGGCGTACTTGTCAAGCCCAAGGCAAGATCAAGGTTCGGGTATATCAAGGCCGCAAAAATGAGTGTCGGGTGGGAAATCTCTGCTTCTCGCCAATGCCTCAGCTATACCTCGCTGACGTATGAGGCCGTCTTGACTTTATATCTAGCGCCCTCTGTGGCATAGCTGACCTCGATGATCTGCACGAGCCTCGCCCACTATAGGAGGGTTCGCTGCGAGTCAAGCAGCTTGGCGCCGAGACATGCATGTATATTTTCGGCGCCGCGCCTGCTGATGGTCGTGCAACCACGGCTGAACAGGCTTCCATCATGCGGGGCCACTCCGGCTTTACAGTATGCTTTTCTCGATGTCTGCTTGGCAGTGGGCCTGAACAACCTATCTGCCGGAAATTGGCGTAGAACTTCGGTAGACTACCACGTTTTGCTGGGAAAAGCTTGAGTTAATGCCAATTCGGGCGAGGAGGCATAACGTGATTTATGCTCCATGACGAATCTTTATATTCTGCGGTCTAGCCGAGTGTAACGTGATGAGATAGCAATCAATAAGGTGCCGCAGTGAGGGGATCGTGAAGCTTGAATGGGCTATGACCAAGCCATCAAGGTCCTTACCTCATTGAATCAAGGTTCCGTGGACTCGGCACTTCCCGAGCCGTCACCATCTGGATCACCAGGTGGTAATCTCGGGAACATGAGCCAAATCAGCAGTGCCACCACGAGTAATGCGAGGATGAAGACCTGAAAGCTTCGGATGCCCAACAGCTGCACCATGGCGCCCATTGCAAACGGGCCGAAAGCCGCCCCCAGCTGGCCAACAGAGGCAACGAACGACACGGCCCCGACGTGTAAGTCTTTGGGAAGTAGCCGCGCCAGGACGACGATGCCCGAGGGGAACAATGGCCCCAGAAAGAAACCCACGACGATGACGGCGACAATCGACACAGCGGCAAGGTCCACGGCAGCCACGACGGCCTGCGCCGCAATCGCGATGACCACGTAGACGGTAGCAGCACTGCGCACGCCAACTTTGTCCGTCACGAGGCCGAGGAGCAGCCGGCCCACTGCCATGCCGATCCAGAAGCCCGAGGACGACAGGCTCGCAACGTACGTCGAGGCGTGGCGCGCCCGGAGCATGAAGGTCACGACCCAGCCCGAAATAGCGGACTCGGTGCCCACGTAGACCAGGAAGTAGGCAGCGCAGGTCCAAGTAACAGCATACCTCAGCGCCCCTCCCCCAGCCCGCCCAGCAAGCGGCGGCGCCTCCGAGGCCCTGTCGGGCTCGGTCGGCTTCTTCGGCGCAGCCAGGGCCTCGCGGTACCTTGCCCCGTCCTCGAACCGGAAGACCCAGAGCAGCACGACGGCCTGCAGGACCACGGCGCCGAGGAGGACAAAGTACCAGTCCCAGAACGGCCGCCCGTAGACAGAAAACAGCGTCCCGGCCAGGAAGGGCCCCAGGCCCGCGCCGACGGAGAAGCTCCCGTGCAGCAGGCCCTGGACGAAGTTGCGCCGGCCGCCGCCCAGCCCTCCGGCCCACGCGCACCACGACCCGTCCAGGAGGCCCGCGCCGAGGTTGCCGCAGACCGTGGCGGCGAGGAACGCCTCGAAGCCGCCGCGGTGGGGGTCGTGGAAGGTCGCGGCGAGGGTGGTGAAGAGGGCCTGGCACACGGGCGCGACGGCCGCGATGCCGCGCTGGCCTAGGCGCCTGTGCAGCGGGTCGTTCAGGTACGCGCCTGCGAGGTAGCCCCATGGCGCGACGAGGAAGACGAGGCTTGCGCGGACGTCGCTGAGGTTGTAGTGGGCCTCGAGGTGGGGCAGGACGACGCCTGGGGTTGAGATGAGCATGCCTGTTCTTGGTGTTAGCTGTGTGTCTCTTCGGGTCTGGTCTTGTTACGTACCCAGCACGAGGAAGGAGGTTGTTGTGGCGACGATCTTGGCGGCTGTGCTGGTTGTCCGTGGGTGCGATGTGTCGTGCTCGTGGGCGTGGCACAGGTCGTCGGGAGAAGTGCCGCTGTCTTCCTGGATTGGCACCGGTGGGATCTCTCTTAATAGGGGCTGCCGTTCACCCCGGGCTCGCTTTGAGGTCTCCATGTCTGGTGTTTGGGCTACCTGAAATACCTGGGCTCTTTTCTTGTTGCTACCAGAGCATTTGAGGCCCGAGGGGGATTGATCACAGGGAGCTTCGTCGGCTTGACGGGTAAGTCGATCCCCCCCCACGAATGACGTTTTGGAGAAGGTTAGGGCGACCCTGACACACTAAGAGGAGCGTGGGGTGAGATTGGGCAGCTCATACCTTTGCCACGTGCAAAAAAGAGCAGCTATTAACTTCTCATTTTGCTGTTGGATGGTTTGAAAACAGCAGTCGATGCACTTGATAAGTTGAAGTCTTCAAGTACATCGGATCCCATTGTACAGCCGTATAATTACCATTTGGCCATTTATGCGTCCCCAATTCAAGAAACCAATTAGAAGATTATTCGAAAAGGAATTGAATACTCCATAGGGATGGATTCTACGGGCTGATGTCCTAGTCATATTGTCATATTCATATCTGAGATTTTGGTGAGCTGTAAGCATGCTTCAGACAGTCCCTGACATAGATGCAAGCCGGACAAAGCAGCAAGCGAAGTGTTGAAACTAAAAAAAGTCATTATTCTAGGTTTTATCTTGTCTATCCACAAGACTTTGCTCGAGAGAATGGACATTGTTTCTGTGTGACCAACAAAACAAAAAGCGATATTCAGAGCTTCCAAGGTTCGTTTTCCCCACGGCCAGACTGCAAGTACTATGTGTGAATTAGCTTCCAGCAATCCAGCAAAAGAAAGGAAGTATATTAGCCATCAAAGCTCCACCTCTGTCGTATTTCATCCAATTCAACCCATGATTCAACTTTCCGCGCCCTAAAACTTTCCTCGCAAGTAACTTCTCTTGGAACCAACGCTCTCCTGGTGCGTCTAACACATAGTCCCACTGCCTTTGTACGGTCAAAGACATCATCAATGACCTCCCTCCTGTCCCGAGGGACCAGGTTGATTCTGCCCAGCAGAAGGTTGCATGTTTTGCACATTCATGTTGGGATACCATGTCTGCGGAGTCTGCTGCTGCTGCTGCTGCATGGGTTGTTGTGCGGGCATGGCCTGCTGACCCTGGAACGGCTGACTGACGGGCATCGGGCTTCCGAGGCTTTCCCTGCCGGAACCCTGCTGTGGCTGGGTCTGATACTGATACTGGGCCTGCAGTGAGGAGGGTGGAGGCAGGACGGCAGAGATCGGCGGACTTCCTTGCCCCAGCCATGGCTGTGTTTGCTGGCTGATACTGCCTTGTGCTGGTTGATACTGTATCCCCATGTATTCTTGACTTTGCGGTGGTATCTGGCTGGAGATAGTTTGACCGGAAGCGCCGTATGCCACGGAGGCACTGCCAGGAGAGACCTGCGCAGGGTTGCCGTAGTACCCAACCTGCTGACTAGGTTGTTGTACACCGAAATTGGGGCTCAGGTGAGCCGCTCCCACCATCGGAGCTGGTTGATAAGGCTGACTGTGCACTGTCTGCACAGGGTTCCCAGGCACGCTGTTGTATGGCTGACTATGGCCGTAGAAAGATCCGGGTTGCGTGGACTGAGCACGGGGTTGCCTGTTGGGGTCAGTTGCTCGCAGACCGAGCTCTCTCGCCCTGACATCCTCATGAATACCGTACAGTTGCTTGAGGTACTTGGTAAACTCGAGGTAGGCCTTCGATACAGTCTGGAAATTCTCCACTGCGAGGTGCACCTCAGCGTTCGGATCCATGACTTTTTCATGGTTGCCCCCTTGCGCCTTGAACTCGGCCAAAGCAAGCGCTGTCTGGCAAGCGTTCCGGATTTGTCGACCGTTCCATCTAGCCTTCTCATTGGCTTTGAAGTAGTCCAGAGCAAAGTCGATGATTTCATCCCGCTCAACCTTGATGTTTCTCTTATCGTTGTGGAACCGGTCTTGGATGAGCTTCAGGTTTAGCTTGAATACTGCCCGTGTCTCGTCATAGCCCAAAGGCGGATAGTATAGACTAATATGAATACGGCTGCGAAATGCCTCATCAATGACTCCAACACGATTTGTCGTGAGAAAAAGAATTCCAGCGTAATATTCAAGGACTCGAAGAAATACTGTACGAGTTCAGCATTAGTGTGTTGCACTGGGCACCTTGGAATAGAATCACCTTTCAGCAATACTGACCTGCAACGAGTCCATTACGTTCAAAGTCAGTCTCGGTACGCGAAGCCAGAAACACATCCGCCTCGTCGAGAAGCAAGATACATCCCCATCTATTGGCAAGGGTGAAATTTAGGTCTAACGCCTGTTCCACCTCCTTGGCAGTCGAACCCAGATCACCTCCACCGAAACGTCAACTAACGAACTTCGAGAATTTGAAAATATGGGAGTGACTCAACGTCAATACTAACCACAAGTGATTGTGAAAAGTGGTTTCTTGAACTTTTCTGCAATTCCCTCTGCACATAGTGTTGTCAGTACTTCCGTCGACATATATTTCGACGGGTGAACGAACCTGCCGTGCTCGTCTTCCCTACTCCAGGTGCACCATGGAGAAGCAAGATGAGCCCCTTTCCTATAAGTTGTTACACCGTCAGTGAATCCTTGAGAAACTATGTAAAAGATCAACGGGAAGTCTCTTGCCTTTCCCTCTGACAATGTCAGACTGATCAATGCTGCGCCTCCCAGAGTCTCTGTTGCGGTAATGTTGAGATATGAGAGACAAGACAATGTTCTTATGCCCTTCTGGCAAGACCAGTTGCTCGAATGCCGGTTCGGGAACTTCATCGTTCTCATGTAATTGGGCATGGCTTTCGGTTCCATGTTCCAAGTAATTGAGGTCCAGTTCAGCTGGGAGATTTTGCATCAGTCATCTCTATAATCCTTACACACTCATTCCAAGATCCAAGGCTGCAATAATCAACATGATCCTTCGTCCATTTTTTGAGCAACGTTCCTGTCAACATAGAAATGATGGTCTCCCCCACCCCCCCCCCCCCCACCCCCTCAGTCTCTCTCCCTCTCATGTCAAGCCGGCCAGGTCGGTCCGGCTAAACTGTGATCGAGTTTGAAACTCCAGCTTCCACGGCTTGAAAGACAACAAGGAAACAACGAGTGACAAAAGAACAAAACTCACCCCATTTACGAGTTCTCAGTATGAATGCAAAAACACGGTAGCCCATTAGAAGAAACTCATCATCTGTGAGAGCGTTGACGCCAGTCGTGTCATCCAAGCTCCGTGGATATACAGCAACGGAAGGTAGCTTGACATAGGTGTCTTTTGGTATCAGGCTCTCGATGTATTCTCCTTTGCGGTCCTCGTCCACGAAGCTGTCGTTGAAAACGAATTCATAATTGCAGCACATTCCAAAACATGTCCTTTCAAAAGCTCCGGGACCTGATGAGGTGGAGGAGCTGTCATCAGCGTCGGAAAGAAGTGATTTGATCTGTGGAACCAGAGCCTCCTCGAAGTTGTTGGATGACAAGGCTGTTTCGAAGTCGATCACGACCTGGCTCTCAACTTCATCACCATCGGCTGTCGGCCCATCGTAGAAAGTGTTTTCCAACTTCATACATGCTGCTTGAAAGAACTTCTTCCCTCGCTTGACCAACTGTTGTCTCAGAGTCTGCGAAGAAGATGACGTAGACTGGCCTTTCTTCTCCTGATTAGCCGTAGATCTGTGAAGTCGAAGAGGATAGATCTCGAGAGAATCGACTGATCTCTCGCCTGCAAACGTCTTGATCACAAAGGTAGTGGACACAGGCCCTAGCACTTTTCCATTGAAGTCCAAAAACACGCACAGAACCTGGAAGTATCTCGATGTGTCCTTTTCGTCGAAGTCGAAGAAAGTGTTCTTCGATGACGCTGTGTGCCTAGGATTCACAACCTCAATAACTCTATACACCTGCTTTTCATCACGTCTAACGACCTCATCTCCAGGGTTGAAGAGATACCATAGATCCTTGAAATGAATCTTTCGGCACTCTGGGCCTTGGACATAGTTCCGCCTGATAGAGACGGTCGTGTCCATGAAATCGATCAGGCAACCCAAGTAATTCAATGCGGTCTTCGAATTTGCCAGAGATGAAACTTTCTCTTTATTTCCTTCGATGAGCTTGTCTTCTGTTTGTCGTTGGGTTTCCTCTACCCTGTCATGATGAAGTGCATCAAGGGGCTGGTGGCCCGACTGCACGCCTGTTTCATCCTCACGGGATGACTCCGTATCGGCATCGGTGCTCTCATGATTTGCCTGGTTAATACCGCTTTGAACCGCCTGATGATTATCAGATGCCTTGAACTGTTCCTTCAGGTACGCATATCGTTTTCTAATTTCCTGATCGTAAAATACGAGCAAGCGATATGGCTGAAGTAGAACCATCTGTGACATGTTAGGAGGAAAGTTGAGTCGAGTGATCCCTAGTGGCACGTTGAAGATCTGGGGGAAGTGAGGGCCGTTAAGTCGAATACGTTCTGGTACAAGTCCATGTGCCACCTTGGGGATGCCGGCAGGTATTTGAGTCCCTTCGCTCCGCATCTTGCGCATCAAGATCTCGTATGACAGTTTCGAAGCGCCAATAACGTCGGGCTCTCCGTCCAGCACATCGATAGCAGAAAGGTCTTTCTTCTGCTCGCTCTCAAACGCCGCTGGTGGGGAGTAGTACCTGAACAGTTTCCACTCAACATATCTGGCCACAGGTCTTGGCCAGCCGTCTTTGCCGTTGTCGTCTGGGATTCCTGGAGGTGGAAGTCGCGACTGCTTCCACCGCAAAAATGCATAATGTTTCTGGCGGACGATTTCGTTGATAGTGGAGCGAGCTAGCTCTTCTCGCTGGTTGTAGCCTTTGGCCTCAGGTGTATCGTTGAACTTTAATTCATCACTCAATGGGTCTAAGAATGCTGGCAATTGGAATGGACGGTGAAGGCCAGCTTCCAGCGGTGTTGGCTTCACCGAATCGTCGACTTGTGGCAGTGTGACCCCTTTCTTTGCCTCCCACTGCGCCCTGCGTTGTAAGAGCTCTTTGTCGTGATTTTGTCGTTCCAGCATGTTCCAAATGAAGCTGTCTTCTGACTCATGTGCCCATTCTCTACCAAATGCGAAGGCCGTAGTGTCCTTGACGAAGCTTTGAGCTCTCAGTCGTTGCATCTGAGCCCAACTGCGTTGCTCTGCAACACCCCCCATCCGCTCAAAGTCGCTTTCCCATATGCTCTCCATGCTCTCACCCTTCTGTCCCAAGCGGGCGCTTGTTTCGACCTTGACCAGTTCATTTTGGAGCTTTTTGATTTTGCTCAGGATCTGTAATTGACCGTCCACCGCGAGGCGTGTCTTGCTGCCAGCTGCATCATTCGCGTCACAGTCATTCTCGCCAGGTTCTTCAGATGCGAACGGCTTGTCAGCAGGAGAATCTGGGCCGGATATGGGCCCTGCTGTCGCGTCGCCGCTGCCGGATGGTGTCACCGGTACAGTAGTTGTGGAATCCATTGACGCGTCAGCTCCAATGCGAGGCTCTGCCGGTAAGTCCTGACTGAGGCTGGTCATGTCTTGCTGGTCGAGTGTCAACTGGTAACGTGATGTTGCTCTGGATACATGGGTGCAGCTTGTGAGACAGCTGTATACGAATTCTGAAGATGAAGCCGCAAGGGCGACGAGGTAAAGCACACAAGATAGCAGCTGGACATTCAAGATGTAAGCAAGCGGTCATTGAGAAATTGAGCACTTTGTCCCCGCCCTTGAGATGTGCATCGAGGTACCGACTTCCAAAACCCTCTTGGGCAAACGACCATTGTTGCACTACTGCATTCCCATGCAAAATACAGGAATAGGCTGCGACGGGGCGCGCTTACCTGCATGGACGTCGAGCCAAGGAGCAACTCTACCCAATAAATATCTACACCAATGTTACCCACCCCTGTTGACAAACACACCACTACCATTCTCACAAGCCTGGAAATTACGAGAGCTAGAACTACTCAGGCTTTCCACGCAGGGGAAGGATGGTTCATGTAGCGAGTACTGGTCAGTGATTGGCAGGCACAATACTGTGCAGCACGGTAAAAAAACCCCTCAAGTAGCTTACCGTGCAGCTTTTATATGCTGTGCCAGGACACGATTCAGCGAATGTTGGGCTCAATCTAGCGCCTTTTTATCTTATTTATGGGGCTGTCGAGCAGAAGAGACATGAGGCTCTGCTGATACCGTAATCAATCGCAGCTCATGACCCGCCCGCCCTCGTTTCTTCCGCCACAACTTTCATTTTATCTTCACCCTATACATTGCGTGAGCAGAGCGGCCAATTCTTGGAATTAAGAAATCGTTCTTTCGGGAAATAGGTGGTCTTCACTACGTGTTGCCGCATTTCAAGTCGTTCTTCTACGCCGACACGTTGTGCGTTGTGAAAACCCCATGGCGCTAGAGCCTCTATCCACAGCAACTTAGTTTCAGCATGATGGACAAATCTGATCGTGTCGGACGTATTCAAGGTCGATCACCTGCAGTCGACTTCATCGATGAACAACTTCCACAACATGATCCAGCTTTTCTCGACGCTCCGAGTGCTTTTGACAATGCGTCAGGTCGATACTTACCCGTACTTCCTGCTCACATCAATGAAGGCGATTTGGCGTTGAGACCTCAGATCCCTCCAGGTCAACTTGTAGTTTCCGACCAGACCTATCCAGATGCCGAAGTGCAGTCAATGAGATTTTGGAATGACGTATTCTCAGAGGCGATGGCAATATTCTCGAGTGAATCAGAAGAGCCAAAAGTTCTGGTCAAGTCAGGCGGCGGCATTCGCAACGCTAGCGGATGGGAAGAGGTTTGCTCTCGCTTGAATGAAGCCCAAACCGTATATATGGGTGAAGATGGGACAGCTGGAACGCTCAAGCGCATGCGACGCAAAGTTGCTGACAACTTCAGTCAACCTGCCGCGCACATTACCAAGATGGTGCCTGATATAGACCCATGGACCACTCCTGTAGCGGGAACAATTGGTCTCCTCTTACAGGCCGTGACCATTGCAGCGAAAACACGGCAAGATATTTTGACGAGACTTTCAGATCTGGATAAGACGTTTTCGAATATCAATAGCTTTGCTGCTACCTTTCCGAAGGATCACAATGTCAGGCAAGCATCAGTTTCCCTCGTTGTGGCCATCTTCCAGGCCGTGGAACAGGCAATGGCATTCTTTGTCAAGAGTCCAGGTGAGTTGGCAAGGTGATGAACTGGACACTGACAGGAACAATGACTGACATGGTGTTTAAACTTCTTTCAGGTCGAAAGGTCACAGCTGCTATCCTTACTGGCAGCGATTATCAGAAGGAGTTGCTCGACAGTTTCAATGAAGTTCAGAAGCGGACTGACTACCTTATACAAAAGGCACAAAATTCACATTATGAGGGGACGAGGGCTGCGATGCAGGAAATACTCACCCGTGAGGACCGGCTGCTGGCAGGACAAGCTGAAGCTGCCAAACACTCAGCTGACACGAAAAACACGATCTTAAGCTTAATGGAGGTGTACGTGAGAGAGAAAGAACTGGATCGGAAGCAACACGAAGAAGAACTAAGGCGGAGAGACGAGATTCAGAAACAGCAAGATGCAATACACAGGAGGGATCGCCAAGGTACTGTGCAGTCAACAACTACGATCATACCATTTTCGGTTTGCTAATTCCTGTCTCTACCACATAGCTTATTGCACTTGTACATCAACTTCAAATAACTCCGCGTCCTGTATCTCCTCTTCCGGCTCCTCTGGCCCTCCTGCCACCTCCATCCTCGACTACATACACTTCATCTATTCCAAGCTTCCCTATGTGGACAGCTCAGACACTTCTACAGCTACTAGGTGTGCCAGATGTATCCGCTGCAGACCTTCTGCGGGTCAAGGAACTAGACAACACATTATCCCAGAGAGACAAAAAGAAGGCAGACCGGGTGGTGCAGACGGAGATCTTCGGACAATGGATGAGGTCTCTCAAGCCGGCCAAGCTCCTGATACATGGTGACTTCCGCGGCAGCAGAACCGTGTCACCTCTATCATTATTGACCGTCACTTTGACCGAGGCGGCGCGGGCAGATCCAGTTCGCTTCATCACCCTAGTATTCTTCTGTGCTTGCCATCTCGACCCAGAAGAAGATGGTCTCACGGGTGGAAGAGCATTGATACAGGCCCTCATATCCCAGTTGTTGCAGCAACAACCTCATGTGAACATATCGCCCTCTCCTTGGGAGTTCCATCCCGACCGTGTCCACCAAGGGGATCTACAACAACTCTGTTATCTTTTCAGTCTTCTGGTCCATCGCCTACCAAGCGAACTCACTCTATTCTGTTTCATTGACGGCATGGTATTCTATGAGCGAGACGAGTTCATCGCTGAAGCGCAGTTCGTCCTGGCAGAAATTCTACGGCTTGTCGGCGACCCCACTGTCCAAGCTAACGTGAAACTTCTGATCACAAGCCCGTGGAGGACAGACATGGCGCATCAGTCATTCCAGGAGGATCGTGAGATTTTACACATGCAGGGCATGCCGTCTGTCGAAGTCACACCCAGTTCTTCTCGGGTGATTAGTCGCTATATATCACATTCGGAGTCAGATGCTAGCCGGGAAAGTTCACCTGAACCTTGGTAAGAATCTGCAATGGAGATACCTTGGAAGACATTCTTGGGATGCAGGAAGGATAGGTAGGACATGTATGTTCCGCCGCAGATGACCCATATTCTAACCATTTTATTGAAAGAGATACTGGATGCTATTCTCGCTTTCATCTTTCGACCGTAGCATCTTGCAATATGCTGTCACAGTAAAATTCATGGGCAGTTCTCACTTATGACTGACTCGAGCTGTTCAGAAGAAGAATGCCGAAGATTTTATTCTCAACCGAGCTAAATCTTCAAAACGGGACCAAAGGTACTCCAGTGTCTCGTTTCATGGCCGGGTATATCCATACTGGTGACACGCATGTCAGCCACAAGGCAACCCAAAGGTAGCCAGTCGTCCTGATGCTCACTCGCATTAGGAGCGGCAACGTATCAACGCTGAAATTGTCGTGCCTTACGATACGAGATGTCCCCAATCTGACTGCCAGTCTTTTAAATATGGCTAGAACGAGATCCTCGAGCATGATGACTGGTGTCTGGCAGCAAAAGAATACCAAAGCGCCGCTTTCATGAACAGGAATGCCCAGCGCAATGTCACTAAGCAAGTGAAAAACAGCAGATACGGTAAATACGACGCTCATGAACACGTAACGCGTCGATAGACTTCCTCTGGGCATATGTAGGACGTAGTATGTGATGAGATGGGCGATGCTGCTGCAGCCGCGGCGGATGAGTTGATGATAGAAGTTGCTGTTACGGAGAAGCAATGAATCGTCAACGAGAAGATAAGGCATGGATGTCTACGTTGGAAGTCTATTTCCGGTACTGAAAATGTCCACAATCAATATCAACTGGGAGAACTCACCCCCAAAATTGGCGCAAAGACCAAGCCTCGTCAAGACGACCGAACACAGGTGGCCACGCATCGGCTTCTGTGATGTACAGGACAACCGCAAATGTGGCGAGCAAGTCATAGAGCAGGTTTATAATGAGGTATTGCACGGTCCAGTATCCGAGAACAGCCAGAAGTCGGATGTTTAGCTGCTCCCAGTCGATGCAGCCCGACCACCTGGCGGTTGGGCTGATGATGTTCCCAACAAGAGCAATCTTTGCTGAAGAGAAGAGCACTGCGTTCTGCCTAGGATCGCCAACTGAGCTGGTCATACGCAATATTAGGGTGCAGATTGTGATTTTTAGCACATTCCTTGCGACGAACAAGGGCCGGGATGGGACCTGCGAGCTGGGGAATTTCGGAGTGTTATTGGCTGCCCATGGAGTACAGGGGAAGCGACTCTGGAGGGCGATGTCGAAACCGAAGCGCAGGCGTGCCACAACACTTCGTGACCGTTGCTTATTGGTCTCGGATTCCATGGTAGAGTCCTGCTCCTTCCCTCGGCCGGGTCGTCCCGGGGCGGGATTCAGTCCGCCGAGGGATGAGGTCGGGCCCTTGGCATCAAAGGCCCATCGGCTCAACAGGGCCGTGTCGACGTAGATGATGACGAGGAAGACACTCGCTGCACCGAGGAAAGGGCGAGCTATGGGATGTTGGACACGTGCCTCAGCTAGCTGGGAGTGGACAGCGAGCAGCATGACGGGTATCCCTCCGAGGCGCAGATGTGAATCACGCTCCACAAATCCAACCACGATACTCGTGGTGATCAGCTGGAGGGCCACGATAGCAACCGCGGTTATCGGTTGTAGTATAGACATGTTTGCGGGTTGTCAAATGAGGGTATTCGAAATTTAGACAGGTGAAGGCATGCGGAAAATGACTGTTTCCAACAGAAACACCAGACAAACAGCTAATGTTGCGTTCTTTGCAACAAGGTTAAATCGCATCCCGGAGGAAGGCAGATGAAGCTTATGAGAGGTCACCGTCGCAGGTTTACGGCCTGCAGACCAGAAGTTTGGAGATTTTCTGGTGCTCTAGCGGGCGTAGTGGAACAAATTTTTAACACACAGTCATGGTCCTCGCATTTCAATTCAAATGTTCCGAGCTGCAGGGAAGTCTTCCATGTGGATAAGGCAGCCTCGTTCGGGCATGCGAGGTTACGGCACCACCGAAGACTGCCTGTACAAGGTAAGCTTGATAATCCCGTTGAAAACACTGCATGATGGTCATCCTGCTGACTGCAGGCACTTGTCTTCGTCCAATAGCAAAATCATCACAGCGGGTAGTAATTTGCGCAAGTCGGGCCTTCAGGGTGGTGACGGACAGTGGTCACTGCATTTACTTACTGCCGGTCGACCCGAGGAGAATGGTATCGCAAGATATGCACATTGGGCTCCTGCCCGGATGGGATACCGTTTTGAAACGGAGATGAAAACTCACAACCAGGATCCCATGTTTGAAGTCGTAGTCCGTGGTCATCGCTTGATCCTCCTTCGACTTGACCAACCGTGAGTTTGTGGTTCTCTAGTCTGGCTAGAATGTCGCATGGATTTGGTTGATATTTTGTAGTTGCTCCTAAAACTATTGTGTGACGCGAATCTGAGCGCTGGCCCGATTACATCCCGTCTTTTCACTGACGTTCACCCGTTGACCTTGAACTAAATCGGCTCCTCATTATGAACACCTCTATTCTTATCCTGACAGCGATATTGCTAGCAACATACTATGGCATTGTCACATTGGGCCCTGGAGTTCTCAAGAAAGCAGCTCTATTTCCCAAGACTGTCGACGTTGTGGGTCCCCGCAATCAACTTTGGAGCATCACAAGAGCTTCCATACGCCAGATTTTCGGCGGCATCGAGACATTGATAGAAGGGTATCAAAATGTAAGATTATTCGCATTCTAGTTTCTGCATATTGCTGCACGAGTATTCCTTCATCGATGCTTCCTGGTACCCAGAGTGTCCTAATCCATTGAATTATACTTCAACCCTCCTGTCTCATATATATGCCAGTTCTACTAACGACAGTCAAAAGCACGCACTTCATGGCCAGCCATATATTGTCTACGATGCTAGTGCCCGTCAGGAGCTCCTCATACCCGTCGAACATGTTTCATGGTTCGCGTCTCAGCCCGATTCCCAGCTGTCATCTTACGGGGTGCGGCAGGAACGTCATGCAGTCAAGTATTTGCACATGGGTATCGAACAGTCGACAACGATGCATTTCATCGAGCGCATAAGCGGCGATGCCCTTGCACGGAACTTACACCTGCTGCAGCCGCCTATGCACGCCGAGCTCCGGCACTGTATCGATGGTATCTTTGGCGCTTCAGCATCGGACGTGTGGACCGAGATCAAGGTGTACGATGCTTTTGAGAATATCGTATTTCCGGCAATGACCCGTGCGTTGTTGGGCCTGGAACTAAGCCGTGATGAGCATTTCCTCAGTGTCTTCCGTCGCTATATTATGGCCCTTGGACTTGGCACCATCTTTGTTGGGGAGCTTCCTAAATTGCTCAAAGGTGTGGTTGCTCGGGTCATTCGCCTTCCACTCCTGTACTATCGCAACAAGACTCTGAGAACTCTCACCCCGGTCGTGGCAAGCCAGCTAGCAAAGCTAGATCAAGAGAAAGGTTCCTCCAACAGGGACTACAACTTCATTTGGAAATGTGCAAAGGTCTCAGAAAAGAACACAGTTGGCGGCATTGGTACAAGGGCCCCGCCCGCCGTCATTGCAGAATGGATCATGTCACTGGGTTTTGCCGGGTCATCATCGACCGTCATTCAAGCTACAAATCTCCTCATCGACCTGGCTAACTGCCCAGCGGATGACCAAGTCGTACCCCGTCTCCGGAAGGAAGCGGAAGAACTCCTTGTGAACCACAGGCACATTAAAGGCAACAGCAGCGGCGAGGATGATTCTCTGTGGCACCAACCAGGGCCCTTCAAAAACATGCCACTCATCGACAGCTTGATCCGAGAGAGCTTGCGCTTCCACCCGATCCTTATCAAGGGGCTGACCAAAGAGGTCGTACCCGAGAGCGGCCTCACGCTGCCTGGGACCAGCATCCGGATGCCAGCGGGCTCGTGGGTGGGCGTGCCTGTGCTGGGAATTCATCGCGACGAAAGATTCTATCCAAATTCCCAGGTCTACCAGCCTTTCCGCTTCGCCGACGGTGCAGGTGAGTTGGAGGCTGGGAAGCCGACGACGACCTACCTCGGCTTCGGCTACGGTAAACATGCTTGGTGAGTTTTCTCTCTGAGTGGATTTGGTACGCAATTTGATCGTACCATATGACTGACTTTTGTATCTTCTGATTTCGCAGTCCTGGCAGGTGGTTCGCAGTGCTTATGCTGAAAATGATAGTTGCCTATATTGTTCTGAACTATGACATCAAACCAGGGTCAACGCCACCGAAGATGAGTGTACTTGGCGATGCAGCACTGCCGCCAATGTCGACGACCATCAAGGTACGCAGGAGGAAGGACACAAGGGCGAGCTAGCAATAGGTTTTATATTTAACGTTTTAGAACGGCACGCCCACTAGTATTTGTCAAATGTAACGCAATCTCAGCCATCAGACAAAAGTCTTGCAAAAGTCTTGTGTGGTGTCATCATCATGTTTGACATAAGAAGGACACTTCAAAGTCGTAAAGAATGAGATCGTTCCTCCAGAATTGTTCAGCCACTCCCGCGTGCTTGCTACGAGTAGGAATGCTTATATGTGCAGAAGACGCTGTTGATGTACATGCGAGCTTTGAGAGCGGATGAATCACCAACGAGAATAAGATGCATGTAGTATACCACCTGAAAGAAAGCTTGTCTTCTTAACCTACACATTCACTGTGAATATCTCAGAATTGCGAGATGGTGCACGTATATCAAATTTTATTGTGCTATCTAAGTAACCGCCATGATGATATTCAAGTACAGAAGTCACTCTTACCCAAAGTCTATACACCCGCTACAGCTTGAACCATGCCCAGAGTCTCTCGGCTCTCAAGTCTGTCTTCGACGAATACGGCACGGAACCTTTGCGTTGGGGGGCATGGTACCGAAACCAAAGACACTCTCGTCCGGACCGGGCAACTTGTCAGTCAACAGCTCAATGTCATAAGCTTTGAGAAAGATAGCAGCCGTGAGCATAATCTCACGCTTCGCAAAGTGGCGGCCAGGGCATAAGTTGCGTCCACCTCCAAAAGGCACCCAGTTCCAAGTGCAGCCGTCAAGGGAAAACGTAGGTCTCTGCTCAGCAGCCCCGTCCTTTGCCTTGACTGCAGCCGCGCGGCGTCTGGGTTCCTTGAGCGGACCGCTCGAGGGATCGTCCGGAAACACAAGAAACCGGTCTGCCCAGAACTGATCCAGCGGCCGCGGACGGTCCGGCGTACCAGCATTCCAGAAGTCAGGGTCCAGCAATTCGTTGCGCGTCGAGAGGCAGACGGTTTCGCCCTTCTTGATTTGCCAGCCGCCGAGGGAGAAGTTGTCCTGTGTCGGCTGTCGGATGACGAGAACGGCTACACGCAGCCGCAACACCTCTGCGTAGACAGATTGCAGCAGTGGGTCAGAGGTGAGCTGGATTATGTCGTACTTGAAGTGGCGCGTGTTTGACTCTTCCGCAGTACTCGCGGCTTCCAGCTGCAACATGACGCGTTTCTTCAGGGAAGGGTCATTTAAAGTCTGCAGAAGGAACCAGCAGGCAGCAGGCACGGAATTGGCATTTGTTCTAGTGAGAGCCGTGTAAGTTTAGAAAGAAGAGCAATGTTGAGACATTGGAGAGAAGAAGTAGTATCAATCGAGGGTGATCAGGATGTATGCTTTATGAAGTTCAGGGCATTGAGTGGAATAGGCGACCAAAGTACGACTTGATAAAAAAAAAAGAGGTTGGTAAAACTTACGCCCACATGAAAGCCAGGTTCTCGGCAGCACGCGCGGACTCGTCCAGGATCCCCCGTTTCGTTAGAAGCTGCTGTCGAATCCGCGTCGACTTGCTGCCATAGTACTCCTCCCATTCCACATCGTCGGGGATCTCGTCGATGTTGCAGTTCTCCGCGGCATAGCGTTGCCACCGCTTGACGTGATCCGTCATTCTGTCGCGGGACGCAACGGATGCCGGGTTTAGCCATTTTGGCACGCCCATGAACATGGATTTAACGTGACGGTTGAAGTTCCAGAAGTCGACGGAAATGGTTGGATTCAGATCGACGAGGTGTGGGCCAAAGACAGCGCGAGTTGCGGCCTCGAAGATGTTCTTCTCCACGAAAGCACACAAGTCGGGTAGCGTGGTCCATTCGTCGCCCATCTTGGCGTGGCCATCGAGGACCTGGTGCACTACGGCGTCCTGGTACCTCCCGGCCAGCATCTCAAGGCGCGCGCCCGCGAGCATACCCTGCAGCGCACTGTGAATCTGGTGCTCGAGCTCGGCGTCATCACGGGCCTTGAACATATGCACCAGCTCGGGCGGGCAGCCAAAGGCATTGGTCATTATGTTGAGGCTGCGCGATGTCTGGGACAGGCCCTTGCCTGGGTCCTTCAAGAACGCTGATACCGTCTCCTGACCGGATACAACATAGCTCGAGAATGTCGCCAAATTGACACGGACAGGCGTGCCATGATGAAAATGCCTCCTGGTCATCAAGGTCAGACTTTGCTAGTTTCGGACACACAGATTGGTGACTTACACAGCACTGAACAGGAATTTGTGCCCATCCCGCGAGAAACGAATCACATGTCCAAGAAGAGGAATAGCCGTAGGCAGGGTAGGTGGCCGTTTGCTTCCAGGGGCGGCTTTTGCAGCAGCTGATACAGCTCGCCATGACTGCCACGAGGTGTAGAGCCAGGTGATGAAGAATGGAAAGAGGAGGGCAGTAACGAAAGTACTACCGCTGGCCCCGACGACATAGTCAAGAACGGTCATGATGCTTAGGGGAGTGATGGCGGGTATGGCGCCAATGAGCTCCAATTTTTGATTCAGACAATTGGATGAGAATGAAATGCACAAACAGCAAAAAAGTAATGAGCACCCGTGAAGGGCACGTCTACTTCCCTGGAACGTTTGCCTCATCCTCGTATATTGGCGACCAAAAGTATCCATGTCGTTTGGTTTGCACTTGACTCTCTGTAACGGTAACTCAAGACGGAAGAGCCTGACTTCCAGGAAACGGAGTGCGGTTCCACAACATGAACATTCAGCTCTTCAAACGAAAGCCAAACGAGGCCACAAGTTAGCTGAGGTGAGACCCTTCGGGTGCATTTAGCCATGTGATATTTGGTCTCAAACAGCGGGGACGATCGGACGCCTCTTTTCATCTTCGTTACCGTCGGGCTTGCCTCTAATGTCGTGTCACGCCAAATCAAGAAACTCACATAAGCACGGGTGATTTGGAATGCTCGTGATTCGTTGAGGACCCCCGGAGGCTGCCAAGGTGCCGAATCGGAGGATAAGTATTATGTGAGGCTTGTACTCGGGCCGAGATGAAGACCTGGCCGGTAATCAGCAGCAATCAAGAAATCTAGATTCAATTAGAGGACCGAGGGAAAGGAAAGAAGAGACATTTTGTGGATACACAACGGCCGCTGTGTTTCTTCACCGACAAGATCTACAGCCCGCGCACCTCAATAGGTAAAATGCGTTCTCGAAGTCGGAATCAAGAGGTCGTGAGATGTTATAGATGCTGATAAGGAGAGATACACGTGCACTGATACTTGGCATGCGGGATAGTAAGAGCATCAAGGATGAAACGATCGTGGCTGACTCCTTCAACGAGGCTTTTCAGCTTGTCCATTGCCGATCTGTGTCAGCAGGTCAAACCCGTGGCGTTGGTGGTTCTTAGTAAGGCTCTGATGCAAGCAAGAACCCGATATACCGTTCTGCCACATTCGATAGTATGAAATACGGAGCCGGATGTCTGCTTGGTATTGAAAAATACTCCGCCGGAGACATACTCGATGGAATGGAAGCGTTCCAAGTGGGAACCTCGGTGCTTTGTAGTCCGTAGATAACTGGTGTTGCCATTAATCACAAACTCAATGACGTGCCTGCTGGTGTCTTCCAAAACTCCGGCCTCCATCCGGTCCTGCGATTTCAACGACGTACAAGACTGTAGTCCTGTTCATTCGGTACACAATCTTCATACAATCAAGTTATAATAGTAATCTTTCAACATGACGAATTTTCTTTGCTCTGATGACCGAAACCGACTGGCAAAAGAACATGTCGAAGCCACCAATTTGGCATCAGACGCCCACCGAGCACTACAGCAAGCCGTCGACTTCTCTCTGAACTGCCAGCAACCAGATGGACATTGGGTGGCACCAGTGTCAGCCGATGCTACGTTCACGGCCCAGTATGTCATGTTCAAATATGCCTACTCAAAACCAGGGCTGTGCTTGTCCGTGCCAGAGAGCGATGCCATCCGTCGCTGGCTGCTTTCGGACCAGCGGGCAGACGGCGGCTGGGCATTAGCTCCAGATCTTCCAGGAAATGTCTCGACGTCTGTGGAGGCGTACCTAGCTCTGCGTCTGCTGGGGGTCCCCAGAGATCACCCAGACATGAAGAGGGCGGCCGATTTCATATTAAGTCAAGGAGGCGTGGCCTCGGTTCGATTTTTCACGCGCTTCTTCCTGGCCACGTATGGACTTGTGCCGTGGGCAGCGATTCCGCAGATGCCAGCTGAGTTGATCTTGTTGCCATCCTGGGCAAAGTTGAATATATATGTCTTATCGAGCTGGGCGCGCAGTACCCTGATTCCCATCCTGGTTGCACGGCATCACGAGCCCGTGTACTCGCTTCCAAGAGACGACGGCAGATCAGGGCAAGAGGAAACACCAAATCAAGAGAACAGCGCCTGCAGTGACTTCCTTGATGAGCTCTGGGTCGACCCCAGCAACAAGAACATCCCAATATCACGGTCATTGTGGGACTGTTTCCTGGGGCCTGAGCAAGACCGTGACATTGTTGAGGGACTGTTCACGGCAGCAGACAATATACTCTCGCAGGGTTGGATAAGCGGTCGCATGAACAGTGGGAAGAATCCCATCCGCAAGTACGCATTGAAAAAATGTATGGACTGGATTCTTGATCATCAGGAGGCTAGTGGCGACTGGGCCGGCTTCTTCCCACCCATCCACGGCAGCGTGTGGGCGCTGCTGCTTCAGGGGTACCCAATACACCACAAGTCGGTCCGCCTGGGTCTCGAGGCGCTTGAACGTCTTGCTGTTCATGACTCCAGTGGGAAATGGGTGCAGTCAACTATCTCTGCCTGCTGGGACACGGCACTGGTTGTTAATGCGCTGTGTGACGCTCGATTGGCACTGGCTCTGGAGCCGTCGGATCAAGATACAACCCCTGGACTAGAAAAGGGGGACAGCGCAGTTATATTGCACAAACCCTTGTCCAAAGCAGCGGAGTGGCTACGTAACATGCAGCTCATGGTAGACCACGGCGACTGGCGCATCTACGCCAACACGCAACAGGCCGGCGGCTGGAGTTTCGAGTACTACAACTCGTTCTACCCAGACGTCGACGACACCGCCGTCGTGATAATGACCCTAGTCAAAGAGGACCCGTACGCCATCCATTCCGAGTGCATCTCCAACGCTGTGGAATGGATACTCGGCATGCAAAACCGCGACGGCGGTTGGGGCGCCTTTGACATCAACAACGACGCCCGCTGGCTGCACAAGATCCCATTCAGCGACATGGACAGCCTCGTCGATCCTAGCACAGCCGATGTGACTGGCAGAATGCTCGAGTGCTTCGGATTTCTCCTCGACCATCGCCGTGAACACCAACACCTCGCCCTGAACGGCGAGATGAGAAGGCGCCTGCTTGGAGCGTCCAAGCCAGCGCTTGATTTCCTGCTCGCAACCCAGGAAGAGTCTGGCGCGTGGTGGGGCCGATGGGGCAATAACTACAATTACGGCACCACCAACGTGCTCAGGGGTCTCTCCAATGGCGACTTTTGGCGCACCACTCCTGCCGTGCACACGGCCACGATGCGTGCGGTCATGTGGCTCCTCGACTGCCAGAATGCTGACGGTGGCTGGGGCGAGACGCTGCTTTCTTATGCGGATCCGGCCAGGGCTGGCCAGGGCGAAAGCACCGCAGCCCAGACAGCCTGGGCTCTTGACTCACTCCTACGCTTCTGCCCGGCTTCTGATCCAGCCTGCCAGCGCGGTGTGACGTGGCTCATAAAGAACCAGTCTGAGACTCCCGCGAGCCGCACCGGGGCTTATTCGATAACGCCACAGGAAGCAGGCCAGGAAGATGGCACTTTCTCCATCAAGCTACAGAAAACACCAGAGGACTGCACAGGCGCCTCATGGCCCATCGATCGATACGTGGGCACCGGCTTCCCCAATGTTTTGTATCTCGGATATCCCTTTTACCACCACGTCTTCCCTATCCAGGCCCTGTCTCGCTACATCGACTGCGTGAACCGCCAGTCTTGGGTCTCCAACGTGTCTGACATAGAAGTCCCGACCATCGTATCAACCGAGGTGAATCGGCCTCATGCTCTCCTCATGGCACTCGGCAGCCGCGGCGATATCGATGTCTTTCTCAGCATCGCCCAGAGGATCAGGGGTTCATGCCGCGTGCGCATCGCCACCCACGCAACCCACCAGGCCCGCGTGGAAGAGTACGGTTTCGAGTTCTTCGACGTCGGCGGCAGCCCTCAAGAGTACGCCAGAGTCCTCGGTGACTCTTCCGGCGGGGTGGTTACTTCAAATATCAAGCAGCTGGTGAAAGGCGAGCTCAGGCTCGCGGCACTTCGGAGGTCCCTCTGCATAACCTTTGAGCTCTTCTGGCGGTCCTGCTTTGATAACAGTAACGATTACCACATGCAAGGCGTGGGTAAGGAACCCACAGAGTTGATAATCGCCTCTGAGCCTCGGCCTTTCCTGGCGGACATTGTGGTCTCGGGCCCGGCTACTAAGGTGCATGTGCACGCTTGTGAGAGCCTGCAAATCCCTCTTGTTTTGGTTTCACCTCAACCAAGTCTTCCCACTAAAGATTTCCCTGATGTGCTTACTATGTCGGGACCCGCGTTTGTACCGGGCTCATGGTGGAACAAAGTATCATATCTCATTCTGGACATGCTGTAGGTCCCTTTCCATTGCCCATGGGCACACGGACCCATGTTACCGTCCTTTCATGCACAGAAACAGGCTGCGCAACGTTTACTTCTCTTGCTAATACCTCTGGATAGGAATTGGCTGGCATTTGGAGTGTTCTTGAACGCGCTCCGTTTTGACAAGTACAAAATGCACAGGGTCCCCTGGACCTCAGCATTGAGGGCAACCGTCGCTCAAGTGCCACATATCTGCCTTTGGAGCGCTCATTTATTCCAGCGGCCTTCAGAATGGCCCGAAAATGTGGTCATAGGCGGTTGCACTTCCCCACTGCCAAAGCCTGGCAGAGTTGCAAACTCGGAATACATACCTAGTGACTCTTTACATGATTTCGTTTCAAGCTGTGGTATGGAGGCGGACAGAAAAAGTGCTGCTTTAGGCAACAAGACGCCACTCATCGTCATCAGCTTTGGATCAATGTCCATTCCTAAGTCAGCGGAGCTCATGTCGTTGCTGTCGTCAGCTTTGGAAAGGGTCAGCGCGAGAGCAGTCGTCTGTGCGAACTGGGACACCACAAACGCTTTCCACGAGGAGAAAGCACTTGGTACACGTAGCCATATTTACGTGACCGACCAGTCTGTTCCACACTCGTGGCTCCTGCGCCACGCAACCGGAGGATTCGTGCACCACGGCGGCGCAGGACACACCGCCGCGGGCCTGCGAGCCGGCGTGCCCATGCTCGTTTTGCCCTTCATGCTGGACCAGCACTTCTGGGCCGCCCAAGTCCACAAGCTAGGCCTGGGCCCACCGCCAGTGCCTTTCCGCCTCCTGACTGCCGAAAGGCTGACAGAGTCACTGCAGCTGCTCCTAGACGGAAGTAGCAGCAGGAAAGGGGTCTACGCTGTTCCCTGTGCGGAGATGGCAGAGCGGGTCGAGGCTGAGGGCGACGGGGCCGACGTCGCGGCTGAAGTGATCCTGCGGCAGCTGAGTTTGCCCGGAGTCGCCGGGGTGGAATCGAACGAATCCAGGCCTGGGGTGGTTTTCAGTCCAGGGGTTCCGGGCGTGCCCTTGTCAAGGATCGCGTGCAGTGTCGTCCCGGGGCTGGTAGGGCCTTGGCGGCACAAGGCGACCTCGCTGCCACTCTCGGGCGCGGCGGCCGCGTGCTTAGTCGCGGAGAGTGTTCTGAACTGGGACGACCTGGAGGTCCGGCCAAGTGTTTGCGAAGGGTACTGGTCAGAGCGCGAAGGATCACTGGCTGGCTGGGTGCAACTTCTTTCGAAAGTCACAACCTCCATCAGTTGGGTGTCTGGGATTTTGTGGTTGCTGCTGACATGTCTCGTCAGATTGGAACTCCCGCGGACGGGCTTCCATGGATCAAGTCTACAGAGCCGTGGCAAGATGTCGGACGTGTGCCGTCGGGCACACATTGAGCAGGCCGAATACGATCTTGAATTCCTTCTTGGGCAGTCTGGATGCTGCGGAGATACCATGGAGGCTAAGGAAAACGGTCACAGATCGCATATCTCAATGAGGAGGGGATTCGTGAGCAGTTGGAATACGGCTGTTGCGGCAAAACACCATACAGACTTTTGTGTGGAATGACCGTCTTTGGGGTACGGTTGTGTGTTCCGAACTGTCTAATACAATCACTTTTAACATTACTGTACCTTGACAACATAAACTCACAAAACTAGGAACATGTGCATATACGAGCCAACAAATTCGCAGACAGACAAGCTCTCAATCTGCAGGCCTGCGGCGCGACTTGACAATCCCAACCCTCCTCTTAGTTCCTTAAGGACTCTACATATCATGTTTAAAGTTCAACTTTGCATGAAACGTGTTACTCCATTGGTCATTCATTTGATAATAAGCTCCCCAACGCCCGTCCCGTGCAAAACCGACATTCAGATGCTCTACAGGGGCCAGGGGTTTATTGCCACAGCCGTGATCTTCTGCACTGCATGTGCGTTCTCCCTCGGGACATCGTCCGTCCTTAATGTTATGAGTGGCGTGCCATTACCCTTCGCCGGAAAGTGGAGGTACTGCTGCTGTCCTCCAAAGCTGAAGGTCAGCTCGCACGTGGCTTTATCAAGGGTTGCGACCACATAATCCTCAGTGTTCTCTGCGCGATTTGGATTCTCTTCAAAGTAACTCTTCATGACAAAGTACATCGCGAGGCCGCCGTTGTTAAGAGTCAGAGCGTAGCCGTGACGTGGAGGGCCGTCGATGTAGTCGGGGGGTAAATCGGTATGGACAACTTCGAGAATTGTGTCGTTGGTGAGGACGTATTCATCACGCGAGTCGTAGTCGAAGATACGCCCTCGACCACCGCTGGCAGTGTACCTCGTTCGATAACTTTTGACAATATTTGTTCAGCGAGTTTCTCTTACACTGATCGCCGATGGTAGCCACCGTGTAAATAGGCCATGAAGCTGGGAATACTTACGGTGCAAGCCAGTATGTTGAATCGTCCTCAATTGTGAGCTGCATTGAGAATGGGCTTGGACAACTGAATGGACAAAACTATTAGTACGCCAGCTTGAACAGGCACCTTGGCGGTGAGTGAGCCGTGGAACGCATACTCTCGCTTGGCTAGACCTCCGGCTGCTTCACTTGGTGCAGCTATCGCTGTCATGGGCAGCAGGCAAGCTGCGATAGTGGTAAGGATGAAGGCCTTCATGGTGGCTGTTTGTGCGTCTGCCCCTTGTTGTGCTTTGGGATGAGACTTTGGGTTGATATTGATGATGAACGACAACCGCGGGTTATTGTTGTGGCTATTACTTCCCTTTATATGCGAATGAGCCTATTCTCTTTTGCGCAGACTTAGCTAATCAGGCCGTTGAATGGTAGTAGTACTGGTTCAACGAAATTACGCGATGGATTCGTATATGCAAGTACTGCTTTTACGCCAAGACTGCCTATACACTGCATGGTTCAATTCCTCGCAGGCTTCGCTAATATAAGGCGAGGTGCCAAGTTCCAAGGATCAGAATGAGCTGACCAAGCTTAAGCGAATCCCTCGCTATTCCCCTTTCTACGTGAAAGGACTCTTAATTATAGTGGAGAAAGGTCTAAGACTCGAACTATGAACTATGTTCGTGTTACCTGCTATATCTGGGTTACCCAATATAATCAACCCCTGCATCGAAGCCTGAGCAGCGAGCTGCTAGGCTTCGTGCCCTGGTCTTTGTGTGAAATGCGTTTGAAGGCGAGACTCGTGGTTGTGCTTGCGAGGCTTTGATTGATACTAGACGTACCACCAGCCCCAATTGTGTCCCAGCCGGCGTCTCAGATGACAGACAAGAATTCTAAATTATGACTACGTGCTCTCGCGAGGAGAGATAGTACGTTGAACTCGTATGGCCAAGGGCCAAGGCCTGTAGCCAAAGTTCCTGCCGTTGATCGCGTCACTGATGACTGCCAACTGACAACCAGTCGCAAATTATGGAGATTGTGGCCGGTCTGACAAGCGTACGCCAGGACCGAGAATCGATACAGTACAGTATCACACAAATAGGTTGTTCGAAGGTAGAATCCACCACGCTTTTAAGTCGGAAAACCCAGCAGGACCTTCTTAAGTCGGCGAAGGTCCCTGGAACTCGGATAGTTGGGCCTCAACAAATTAGTCAAACTATGGGAACATGCAGAATGATGACCACCCATTTGGGCTGCATCACCGCACTTTAGCCGGTGCTGTGTAACAGTTTTCGCCCATTATACTACCCCCAAATATTTGAATTCGGAAAGGGTAACATCTCGGGCGATCAACATTGCTGAAGGGCCTGGGAAGCTGACGAGAGCGTTTGACCTTGCGTGGATGCACATGCGCCAACTTCAATTTGAAGAGATTTACAATACCATGAAAGCGATTGACCTTTTCAAGTTAAAATGAGACAAAATAATATCCGTGTGAAATGAAGATCTCTGGGAAAAGGAACATAATCCATGCAATGACGTTGCCCTTCTTGTGAAGGCTAAACGCGCCCGCAACGGGCTTCAATTCTTCCCTTACGGTCCCAAAACCAGTAAACCAATGTCGTGCAAGTAGCAAGAATGATAGTCACTAAGACAGCAATCCACGACTCTGTGTGAACCCGAAGCCTTGAAGCAGTACTTTCAATGCCAGCAGTCTTAGTGTCAAACCATACGAGGGTAGTACTGAAGAAGGACTGAAAAGGTCAGGGAACATGCTCATAGATTACCAGTGGCCCTCTCCAGATGGGGTAACGCCTATGGAAGCACGACAAAGGTAGTCAAGAAACGGAATTCTGAAGCATACTAGAACCAAGTTCGCGGGTAAGTAGAGCATCGCGATCAGCGTGGCGATCCTCATTGTTCGAGAGTCTTGACACGTCTTGTCAGATATGGAGGCCATTAATTTCGTTTCTGCTGATTCTGACTGGGCGAGTGTTGCAAGATGTACCCCGTTTTCATGCAAAAGCTCTTGTTGGTATGACCTCCGAGTCATGGTATCATCGTACTATGGAGATGAGTGTTTGCTCACTAACACCACAGGGCTCTTATTTGGGATACACATACCGTTGATTTCGTATCATTTCATATGTTCAAAAGCTTTGAGACAACCCGGTTGTGGTTCCGTAGTTCATTGGCTTGACTTCCGAGCCCAGTTTCGAAGTCTGGCCGTATTGTGGATGGGAGGTCCCAAAGTTGCGATCGTTTCAGCGTATGCTCTGATTGATCGGATGGTCTCCAGAGTATTCATGAGTATACACTGCGCATGGTAAAGCTTTTGCCTTAGTGTATGGATGCATTGTTTTGAGGAGAGACTTGATTTGAACTCGCCGTAGGACCGAGGTGCAGCGTGGCACTGCAATACTTACAGGTAACAGCGCTCGTTGCTCATGTGGGCGCACAATCAGTTGTTCTCGTGTCTATACAGAATTGCCAGATGATTTTGTCGAGCGTGAGCTGTACAAGGCAATCTCAACTTTCGATTGGGCCGGTTCTATAAGAAATAAATTTTCTAGTGAATATATTCCTTGAGTATGGAGGGTTTCATGATCCGGCCAGTGTGATATATCATCCACGAGTGCGAGTTCTCTCAACTCGTGAACATTCTGTTCGGAGGTCGGTGTCATGTTGAGGGTGCGTCCAGTCCAGATAGGTCTTTATGTGACGCTTACTGTAGCATTGATATTACACTCTTACATACCTTCTATCCTCGCCTACTACTTGGCCAAAGGCCCCGTATCACTTGCCACACCAGTCTAACCCAAGACCTCTTACCTAGTGTTGCATCGCCTAATCCAATAAGGAATATATTCCCGCGTCTCCTCAGACAAGCAGGTGAGCGATGTCTCAACAGCTGGACAGTATTTCTAATCACATCATCACTGACCGGTGTGGAGTTTCTTTGAAGCAATTGAACGCCCCAAGCAACCAGCCCCATAGCCTCCAGTGTTGGCAAGGAAAAGTGTGGGCTTGATTCAAGGTCCATCAGATCCGGTCCGTAATCAAACACGGGGCCGGTTCCGATGTACGATTATAGATATGCACGCGGACGGACGCGCCGCGATTAATGTGGAGGATGTCGGGGCCCGGGCCATGGCGTTGTAGTGTTCAGAGCAGGAATTCTGCCTGCCCGAGTATGACAGGAAAGAACACCGCTGTGCGACTCTGAAAAAGGAGGCCGTCATGTTCCCCACCCCGAAATCTGACTGCCTGAGCCGCCGAGAAGTATACGAGGTGTGATTGGGGTCCAGCATGGTTGCGAGGGCGTGTTGCGCCGTAAGGCGGATAAATGCGCCTTGAGCACGAGGAGGATAGGCCGGCACTTCCTTCCGACGCACAGTAACTAACTCCTGGATTTTTGAGGGCCACAGTATGTATAGATGTAATAAGAATATAGAACCTATTCGAGCAGTCGGTAGTAAACACACCAACGCTGTGGGTTTACCTCTTATATTAGAGAGGGACGAAAGAAGATATGCCGGTTAGCTATCCAGGCCTTGTCTTCTTGTTTTCATGATCACACAAGACCTCTCAGCCCCCCAAACAGTGATGCAGTGTAACACAAGATCAGCTTCCAAGGTTGAGGCCACTGGTTGGGCTGCGGCCCCTGGCCCCCAGTCACAGCCCCCACCTTGTGCTGATTGACCACCCGCCACCACCTTTCGTTTCGCCCAAGGTGTTCCATCAATGGCTATTCCAGCATAGATGGATCTCTTCGTGTGTATCGAAATGAGCAGATTCACGACAAGGATTTCTTCATGTACCTGAGACACATGAGGGTGTGCCTTACCCGCCCGGGCGACCTTTTCTGGCAACTTATCATACAGTCCATGATAGAGTAAGTATCCAAAGTCTTTCTTTCCAAGAGAGTTGTATGTAATTTGGAATCAATAAAGTTTCCGAGCAATCACTTTCTGGATGATCTCGATAGCGTAGCATGGCATTGTGGGGGCAGAGGGCAGACAACTGAATGTCAAGCATAAAGGCTACCCCACCGCATCTCCACCGGGCATTTGCCCATCCACTGTCAGCTTTCCTGAAACGTCGATTCTACTCATTTCCGAGCTCATATTCGCACCGTATCATTTGACCGACCTGCCTAGCATCAACCCTTCTTGTAAACATGGGACCTGTACCAAAGAATATCGAGGAGCATCAACGCGGCGTGGCTGAAGACAAAACCGGATTCCATGACCTTCCGACACTGGAAAATCAGCAATCTTTGCAAGACTTGGTTGCGGCAGATTTGCAGTCACGAGACGATGTGTCCATTGAAATGGCAGCGCTTCTACTGAGAAGGACGACTGCAGACATTGCGATACCGCCCTCAGAGACCCAGATCCAAGGTGCAAGAACTATTCTCAAATCAACTGATAATGGCGAGGGGAGCCAAGATCCGAAGCCGAAGGGTCTCCAGTTCAATTTCAAGCCTTTGAAAGAACATTTCCGACGATGGACCGCTAAGAGGTATTTACTATTGCCCTGCAAAAGTATATCACCAAGCATTGGGAGCTTACGTCCAGCACATGTGTAGACGAGGCGCCACGTTCGAACAACCAAAAGTTGTATACAGTCACAAACGGCGCAAGATCCTCAGACAAATCCTTGTATTCCACCTTGTTCCAGTATCTATCAACTTTGCGCTTCTGGGGCTTTACGTGCGGCAAGTGCTCTGGGTACCACCTTGGCCAACGACGAATATACTGAACACCTTACAATTCGCTGCAAAGGTGCACGAGACCCTGATGGTTGTATCACTCGCCAGTGTGCTTCTGCATCATATTAGATACAGACTACTCTCAACCACCCACGGTTTACCTTTGGGCCTAGTCACATCACCATTCCGGTTACTCGACTTAACTTATCTCTGGAGTAAGGAGTTCTTGGCAGCTTGGTCAGCCGAGGGAGGCAGCCGCAAAGTCCTGACCATTGTCATTCACTTCTATCTGTTCATCCTAGCAGCAGTGCTGGGTCCTGCATCTGCTATCAGCATGCTTCCCAGGCTTGGAGAGCGGGATCTAGCCAGTACCATCGCTAAAGTGCCCTTTGGCGGTGTAGGTCTTGAGGCCTATATCGGTGGCCTGTTATCAGATATCTACCCACAAAGGATTACTGGGAGCTTCAGCCCAGAAGCTTGTGACTACGGAAATCTCACCCATCCGCAAACCAACAGTTGCCCCCGCTATGGCTTGGAGGACATTCTACATGACTGGTTACCCGCCGACTTCGACACTGGTCATCGGGCTGCGGTGTATCAGCAACCGGTCGAGCAGTATACATGGGACTTCAACGTCACTGTCCAAAAACATGGAAACTATGCACTTCGACCTCGCACCATTGATGTGAAACTTAGGGCACAGACTTTTGGGCATCACGAGACTGTTGTGGATGCGACGACACCTCCTGATTCCATATCCTTGTTGATGCAATGGTTACTCAGTTCCTATCCTTTCTATTGGTTATTGCCCAAAGAGTACGATCTGGCCGCCCCTTATGGTTTTCGTCCTACAGTTAATCGGCGTGCCAAACTAAAGTTGTATCCTGGATTACAACATCCAGATCAAGCTCCAGCTTCCTGGAAACAACCTTTGGTATCTTCGTTCTGCTCACTGCGAATGGACGAGATAGATGAGTCGGGGGTTCTGTCTTTCGCTTTCGACCAGTGTGTACAGGGTTACGTGGGGGGGTACAACTGCGGACAGAAGTACGAAGCCACTCTTAACTCAACGCTTCTCCCTACGAAGTTCAAGGATACTGGAATGGGGTTCGTCAACGTCTCAACCCTGGAGATCAACCCAAGCTTTACGCCTTCTGCCGCCTTTATATATACTCAAGTTCCAAACATCACACTATGCTTAATCAAAGCAAATTGGGTTGATGTCACCATTGCTGGATTCATACCCTCTGATTATAATTACTTAAGCCTTGATAGGAGATGGCAAACACCTAACCCGGACTGGATTGAGGAGGGCGGGACTTGGTTCAACGACACCAATCCCTCTCAGATTATCCAACTAGACTTGGATTGGTTGTCAGCCCTCGACGAAGGAACTGGCAGGAACCGCGGCTTTAGTTTCTTCGAGAGACTTAGGCAGGCTTGCTTGGACTGGTTGGTTGTCAAGAACACCGTTCCGAATCAGCCTGGGAAAGAGCTCAGTACAGCATGCATGACGTTCGGAATCACCCTTGGTATGACGGAGGGCCTTTCTAAAATCCCATACCACTTCGGTATCCATGTCATAGGATACCCGGCTAGTTTTCCAGGCGTGGACGACCCTGATCTGGCTTTAACCTTGAGTCCATGGACCGATATCGACCCGCGCCCTGCCCCACCCTATTCGTCAATGGAGGAAGTGAACTGGACTTCAACGTTGTCATCCTCCGAGGTGAGGAAAACCTCCACACGACTCGACTTCGTCGTCTCTGAGCAACTGTATGGCTATGGCTTCGATAACATCACGATAATACTGGCCTTCATTGTCCTATTCCTCTACGCGACTACGGTCATTTTCCACATCTTCATCATGAGCTTTGGGACCAGGTGGAGCAGTCGAGCCTGGAAGAGTCTCGGGGAGTTTCTTGTCTTGGCTGTCCGGTCGCCCACGCCCTCAGTACTGGAAAACACAGGAGGGGGCGTGAAGAGCTCCTTGACGTGGAAGGCTCGAGTGTCTATTCAAGAGTTCCAAGGTGGAAACAATGTGGGAATGAGAGTCGAGAAGCCGGGCCTTTCTGGCACTAAGGATATCTCGGAATCAAGAGTGCGGCCAGACTGGAAGTATTCGTAGGGTCGGACCGAACTCCGTGTCACTTGAGAGTGGTTGAAGAGCACACAGACGCTGAGCTTGCATTTAAATGAGATTTCTGATTTTGCTGATCTTAACGATAATCTATATAGCCATTCGAGACGCTGCAGCCAATACCTACCAAAGGGAAGGGAAGGGGTTTACCGCTCAAATGCTGAATTACAACTTAAGGAAGTAAGCAAGTATGTTTGCATTAGTTTCTACTGGCCCTGTTCTTCGGGTTAAAAACGTCGTGCTCGATCTCTTGACACTTGTAGGAAAAAAAAGTGAAATTTGCTATAATGATGAATTTGTCTTAAAAGCTATAAAATTCAGTAATTTCTTCTTTGTTTTTTTTTCTTTTTTTTTTTTTTTAAAAAAAAAGAAATGCTACATTAATATCCGTCCCTTTTTGAAATAATGAGTTATTAATGGATGTGAAATGGGCGGTTAGCTAGCACCACCCTGCTCTCCAATGGACGGATATTCGCCACTGGGAGGATGCCAAGCCCACGATTTTAGCCAGTTCCTTGCCAAGAGCCGGGGGGACACGCCGGATCCGACACGGTGTCAAGAATGTGGGTCCAAATTCCTTCAATGTTGGCTTCACATGTTTACCCTCGAGACATGTCTCAACGCCGACCGCGAACCCGGTCCGCCTCAGCCTCTTCCGACTAGCTTATACCGTCTTGCATCTGGGCATACATAAGCTGACACGGAGGACCTGCATCCGCTGACCACTTCATGCCGCCTCGGTCCGCAAAAACGACATACCTCCTTGGCGCCGTCACCTGAAGAACGCGACCTCACCGAGCTCAGGTCGAACCACAACCTTGCTGCAGACCAGGATCTCACGCCACAAGATCTGCTCAGGGTCTGCATCTGAGAGGGCTGCAAACCTTGATGAAGCCGGTGTCCTCGACGCCGAGCTGAGTATTGACCATGGCGAGCGGCGCGCTGCCTCCAGGGGCCAAGTACAAGGAGAAGGTCGGCACACCGTACCGGCCGAAACGACTCACACGCCGTCCGAGCAGGAGGACAGTGGTGGTGTACTCACTGGTATTCTTCCTGGTCGTGATTCTGATACCAGTGCCTGGTTTCACATCGTTCAGAGGATCGGTACTGGACCTCATCATCCCGGGCCACGCCATTCCGCGGAGGATAACACCGCCGAGGGGCGTCCTTAGGTACATCGACCCTCTCATCGGGACGACCAACGGCGGCCATGTCTTCCCCGGCGCGAGCCTGCCATACGGCATGGCCAAGCCCGTCGCCGACTCGGCCAACACGCACGAGAACGCGGCGGGCTACGTGGAGGACCTGAGCTTCATCAGCGGCTTCTCGCACCTGCACGACTCGGGCACGGGAGGGAGGCCGTCTATGGGACAGTTCCCCCTCTTCGTGCACCCGGGGTGCCCGGACGACGACGTGGCCAAGTGCAAGTACATGACGCACAGCCGGGCCGTGATGCGGTGGCCGCTGTCGTCCAAGGCCAAGCCGGGCTACTTCTCGATCCGGCTCAAGAACTCGGTCGCCGCCGAGATGACGGCGGCCGAGCACACGGCGCTGTACCGGTTCCGGTTCCCGGACGGCGACAAGCCGCAGGACGGCGACGGCAAGAGCGTGCCGTACTCCCCGGTGATCCTCGTGGACCTCAACGACCTGGACAACACGCGGAGCGCGGGCGGGATCCGCGTCGACGCCGACGGCTCGCGCATCACGGGCGACAGCACGTACCGGCCCTCGTTCGGGACGGGCGAGTACGACGCCTTCTTCTGCGCCGACTTCAAGGGCGCCACCGTGCGCAAGGCGGGGACATTCATGCAGGACGTGCCCGACGCGGGCCGCCGCATCCTCGAGAAGGACCCGCACGGCGACTTCAACCTGCCGGGCGGGTCCGTCGGCGCGTGGATCCAGTTCGAGAAGCCGCCCAAGGACGAGATCCTGTCGCGCGTCGGGCTGAGCTTCATCTCGCGCGAGCAGGCGTGCCGCAACGCCGAGAGGGAGATCCCCGGGTGGGACTTTGCTGCCGTGCAGACGCGGGCCGAGGACGCGTGGGCGGAGAAGCTGAGTGTGATCGAGCTGGACGATAGGGACATTGATCCTGCGCTGCTGGTGACGTTCTGGTCTGGACTGTACAGGACGATGCTGTCGCCGCAGAATTATACGGGTGAGAACCAGCTGTGGAAGTCGGATGAGCCGTACTTTGACTCGTGAGTGAACCATGGCATTGCTCGCGCCGCCTAGTCAACATACAGACAGAAACATCAGGCTGACCATATTGTCTATCTCAGGTTCTACTGCATTTGGGACTCGTTCCGTGCTCAGCATCCTCTGCTAAGCATTATCGATCCTAATGCGCAAGCTGAGATGGTCCGCACACTGCTCGATATCTATCGAAACCTTGGTAAGCACAAAGTCTTCGATCAAAGGCGGTTCTGTGCAACTGCTGACGACAAATTACAGGCAAGCTTCCAGACTGCCGCATGGCCTTCTGCAAGGGCTTCACACAGGGCGGGACCAATGCAGACGTGGTGATCGCGGATGCCTTCTTGAAGGGCATCACCGACGGCATAGACTGGGAGACAGCGTATGCAGCAGTTGTCTCGGACGCAGAGGAGGAGCCACTGAGCTGGAACACGGAGGGGCGTGGCAACCTCGTCAGCTACCACGAGCTCGGGTACATCCCGCACGACGACATCGACAACAACGGCACGGGTCGGATCACGCGCAGCATCTCGCGGACGGTCGAGTACGCGTACGACGACTTCGCCATAGCGCTGCTGGCCAAGGGGCTGGGCAAGGAGGACGACTACCGCAAGTACATGCAGCGCAGCGGCAACTGGCGCAACCTGTGGAACGCGAACCAGCGGGACGTGCTGGTGCAGCAGCCCAACGCGGAGCTCCCGGAGGAGAAGGAGCACGTGTGGAGCGACTTCAAGGGCTTCCTGCAGATGCGCGGCGCCGACGGCAGCTGGAAGTACCACGACACGCGGACGTGCAGCCCCGTGCACGAGATGCACCGCTGCTACCTCGACACGGGCATGGGCACGTACGAGGGCAGCCCGTGGCTGTACAGCTTCTACGTGCCGCAGGACATGGCGTCGCTGATCCGCGTCATGGGAGGGCCGGAGCTCTTCACCAAGCGGCTCGACTACTTCCACGAGTCGGGCATCATCTACATGGGCAACGAGCAGTCCTTCCTGCCCGTCTTCCAGTTCCACTACGCCGGCCGCCCGGGGCTCAGCTCGTACTGGGCCCACCGCTACATCCCGAGCCTGTTCAACACCACGTTTGCCGGCATCCCGGGCAACGACGACTGCGCCATGGGGGCGTTCTCGGGCCTGGCCATGATGGGCTTCTTCCCCGTCGCCGGCCAGGACGTCTACCTCCTCACGCCCCCGTTCTTCCGCGAGGTCAAGCTCAGGGCCAGGAACGGCCAGTGGTCCATCATCAGGGTGGCCAACTTCGACCCGACGTACGGGGCAAAGTACATCCAGAGCGCGACGCTCAACGGGAAGGCGTGGACCAGGAGCTGGATCACGCACGAGTTCTTCGTGAGGGGCGGCGTGCTGGAGTTTGTGGTGGGCACGAGCGAGAGCAGCTGGGGCACGGCGGATGCGGATCTCCCGCCGAGCTGGACTTTGAAGACGATCGAGTAAATAATATCATAATAGAACCGTAGCGCTGCGAATATATCAATCATTTACTGCCTCCAATAATCTTCATATTTAGAGTGACAAGACGATGCGTAGGTTGGGCAGCAAAGTCGATGGCCAAGTTGGCAGGAAGAAGTGGATCGCACGTGCTTTCGCGCTGGGATGGGAAGTCGGAGAGATGAGGAGTCGGGACTTTTGGGGTGAAACGCGCCTTGGTCGCGTCAATTCTCCGGCTGAGATTAGGAATGACGTCTCCACTCGAGCCAAAATCCCAGCTGCACTTCACCCTCTACGATATTGTATAGCATTATTACACTGTTGATTCGCATTCGTTTTATCTTGGTACGCTGCTGATCCAGTATATACACCCGCCGAAATGCCCCCACGAAAGCGAAAAGCCGCCTCTCCCGAGACTCCCGTGGCATCCGTCGGCCGCCGGTCGACGCGCATCAGCTCGTCCGGCAAGAAAAGCCAATACTTCGAGGCCAACTCCGACGACGACTCGGACGACAAGATTGAGGTCTCGTCAGCAGACGATGCTAAGGTAGCAAATGGCAATGGCACTGGCAAGAAGAGAGGGAGAGGGAGACCACGCAAGAACCCCGCCTCGAGTCCGAGCTCCACCAGGAAGAAGGCCAAGGTCGAGTCCGATGACGACGCCGATGAGTTCAAGGGGGAAGCAGAGGAAGAGGATGACGACGATGACGAGCTTGACGAAGACGAGGAGCCGCGGGTCACGATCACGCCGCTGAACAAGATGCGCCCTGCTGGTAATGTCGACTACGAGGATGATAAGGTGCACCCGAACACCCTGCTCTTCCTCAAGGACCTCAAGGCAAACAACAAGAGATCATGGCTCAAGTGTAAGCTGAAACTTCATATCTGTAACTTGGGAAGATATATACGCGGACCATAGCTAATCAAGTTACCCGTCCAGCCAACGACCCCGAGTACCGCCGCTCCCTCCAAGACTGGAACAGCTACGTCGAGACCCTGATGCAGAAGATCATCGCCGCGGACCCCACGATCCCAGAGCTGCCCCTCAAGGACGTCGTCTTCCGCATCTACCGCGACATCCGCTTCAGCAACGACCCGACCCCCTACAAGCCGCACTTCAGCGTCGCCTTCTCGCGCACGGGTAGGAAGGGCCCCTACGCGTGCTACTACGTCCACTGCGAGCCCGGGTCATGTTTCGTCGGTGGCGGCCTCTGGCACCCCGACGCCTCGCACCTGGCCAAGCTGCGCGCGTCCATCGACGAGAGGCCGCGCCGGTGGAGGAGGGTGCTGCTCGAGGATGCGTTCCGGGCCGAGTTCCTGCCCGGGGCGAAGGCGGGCGATGAGAAGAGCTGCCTAAAGGCGTTTTGTAAATCCAACGTGGAGAATGCCTTAAAGACGAAGCCAAAGGTGGGCAGTAACCACTTTCTCCTTTTCCTATCCTTCTTGGGTTCTTACTTATGATGCCGAGGTCGAACCTGTTCCGTATTCGGTGTTCGGAAACTCGCCAGGGTCTGGTGGCGGTGGGATCCGGTTTGGCCCTGGACAGAATCAAGGCCCTCCACTCGGGGAGCGCCGGCCAAGGAAACCGTTGGACCAAACAGCTGCTAATCCACCCCGTCATCACAGGGTTTCGACGCCGATCACCGAGACATCGAGCTGCTCAAGCTGCGCAACTTCACGGTTGGGAAGAAGATCCCTGACAGTGTCTTGACCGCGGACGACAGCCAGGACCAGATCGCGGACATTATCAGGGCCATGGTTGGATATGTGAGTGGAACGTGCTCCGGATTAATGTGAAACCCCCGTGGCTTACTAGGTTCAGGTCAGCTTCTTGAACGACGTGGTCATGCCGGATCCGAACCTCGACAGTGACTCGAGCTCGGAGGACGAGGACGGGGAGGAGAATGGTGAAGGCGAAGATGGCAGCGCAGACGAAGAATGAGGGCGTCGAGGCTGGTCTTCCTGGGGCTCAGTATCGTCTGATACTGACGTCGTTTGTATAAACGTCGAGCATGGTTGCAAGGTTTCGATTATCATCCGTCGATGGCCGAGGCCTCATGGACCGTGGCTGCTTGCCTTGGCTCCACCTCGTCCTCTCAAGGTAGAGACACCTGTTCGTGGAAGCATTGGATGAGGTACGATTGTCGGCAAATGAGATATGACAGCTCGTTTCGACTTCATCTGCGCTCGGGATCCTCTGATTGTCCGGTGCGCACCGCGCATGAGCCAGCTTCTAGGACGTCCTCGATTGAGGCAACCGTCTGAACTGTGGGTGACCACTGAGACCATCATCTGATCTGGCTGCCCGACGAGTCCCAAGGCCTCACACCTTGACCGATGCTGACTCTGGCAATACGTGATGGTGTGATAATCTGCTCGAGAGCCCGCACGCGGTCCCCAGAAATGCCTGCATCCTCCACAATAAACATCGCGAGCGACTCGCAGCCGCGGATTGTCGTGATCCACTTCTTCCCGCGCATTGCTGTAATGCGATTGGCTCCGCATGCGGCCTGGAGGTCTCAACCCTCGGCCCGCCACAATGGATACTCCCAGTGGGGACCAGGCCAGCCTGATCGCCGGACAATTTCATGCAGCGATGATGGCTGCCAGGCCTTGTGGTGAGAGCTGACAGGTTCGTTCCTGGATCTCAGATTGATTGCGGCCCGCGGGAAACGTCCAGAACGTTTCGGTCTGGTTGGTGTGTGTGTGATCCCGGGGGTGGGTTGACTAGAACAAACGTGCCTCGGCAAGTCCTGCCGGAACGACGCCCCAGGGGTGGTTTCACTCCAGCCTCCAAGGCCTCCTTCTTCAGCACCGAGAGGAAAAAAGAAGCATAAACACAGCACAATTAAGCTCCCTCCAATTACGCGGAAACAAACAGGTGGTTTGTGGGCTCGACCCACACTTTCCGGGGTTGAAAAAGGAACCTTAAAGTCCTCAGCCTCGTGGTGGTGCATTGCGGTACAGATGAACCGCAAGATCGGACGAGAGACTGCAACCCTATTCTATGTATATACCACGGCAAATGTGAGCTCAACCTGCCGCTCCTTCGACCTGCAGATTCCATGACTCGAGAACGCTCGTGTTTGCTGGCACGGCAGGTGCAGTCAGAGCGTACCAAGCATTCAACGGCCAGGCCGCATCAATCAGCTGTTGACATCGGAGAGAAATTTGACGGGTAGACAGCTGTGTCCGAGCGTATGTTCTCGCCCTTCCCAAAACGGCCAGGCGACAGGGAAGGGAGGAATAGTTAACCGGGGACTGGTGGTATACTCAGTAGTCATGGATGTTTCGGCCGACAAGTTCATGGATGGAGCCGTGGACCTTGCCGGCGTTTGCTCCTTCTACACTAGCTCAGCCACGGCATCTCCCCTGCACAGGAATATGCCGTTGTCAATATTGGTGGGCTTCCCTGGGGTGTTGTGATCCTCTCCTTTTCCTAGTGGCTTGGTGAAGGATCGAGGTGTGGACATTGGCGGGCGGGCTGCTCCAGACTGGTCCGGGTGCCTCAACCTTCAAGACATCGGCCTTGAACGTGCTCGTGCTAACGCCACAGACATATTGCAGCCTCATGCGATGAATCATTCTCGTGCAGGACTCGGCTTGACTTCCAGAAGAGGAAGGAAGGCATCGCTCGCCACGGTCGATTGTTTTGTTGCCAACCTTCTATAAGTGTTCAAGATGTTCTCTTCAGGATCATCACGGTCTTGCTGATCAGGCAGTCCATCATCAAGAACCAAACGCTTTCTTCACTCGCTTCAACCGAAAGCATTTTTCACTTCACAAATTCCTTTCAGAAAAAGGTTACTCGCAGGCTTGAGGCCGTCATTCACTCCGGTTCACCTCGCTTCAACTTCTCACATACATCTTTTCGACTAGCAAAAGTCATATTTCCAACAGCAACAATGCATTACCAAGCTCTTCTCGTCGCATACTTCTGCTCCACGGCGGCTGGGCTGCCTGTCTTCTCGAAGACCACCCGTCAGAGCATCCCAGGCCTCGGAAGCGGTACCGGGACCAGCGGCGGCTTCCCAGGTCTCCCAAGCGGTATCCCAGGCCTTGGTGGTGACGGCGGCAGTGGCATCCCGAGTATCCCGGGCCTAGGCGGCGATGGTACCGGAAGTGGCATCCCTTCACTCCCAACCGGTATCCCAGGCCTTGGCGGTGATGGCGGTAGTGGTATCCCAAGTATCCCGGGTCTGGGTGGCGATGGTACGGGCAGTGGTATCCCGTCCCTCCCAAGCGGAATCCCAGGCCTGGGCGGCGACGGCGCGGGCGCTGGTGGGATCCCATCCCTCCCGAGTGGCATCCCGGGCCTTGGAGGAGATAGTACTGGCACAGAGTCAGGTTCCTCCTCCGGCACAGGCGACGCCGCAGCCGACACCTCATCCTCAGCAAACAACGCCGCCGGCGCCGCCGACTGCAAGGCCGTGACGGTCATCTTCGCGCGCGGCACGACCGAGCCGAGCACGCTGGGCATGGTGGTCGGCCCTGGCCTGAACACGGCGCTCAACAAGGCGGTCAACAACAACGCGGTTGTGACGGGCGTGGCGTACGCCGCGTCGGCGGGCGGGATCGCGACCGAGATCGGCGGCAAGGGCGGCGCGGGGACGCAGGCCATGGTGAAGGCGGTCACGGACGCGCTGGCCGGCTGCCCGGACACGCAGATCGTGCTGTCGGGCTACTCGCAGGGCGCCATGCTCGTGCACAACACCATGAACAGCCTCGACGCCGCCGCCGCGGGCAAGGTCAAGGCCGCCGTCACCTTTGGCGACCCGTTTGTCGGGCAGGCTGTCAAGGGCGTGCCCGAGGGGTCGTTCAAGTCCTTCTGCGCGTCTGCCGACACCGTCTGTGCTACTGGGGCCGCTGCGTCGCCTTCTTCTGGGGGCACCAAGAGTGCTAGTGCCTCGGGCCACCTTGGCTATGGGTCTGATACCACTGCCGCTGCGGACTTCATCAAGGGAAAGGTCACTGTCTAGGGTGTTGGCTCTGGGTTGTTTCTCCTGACTGGTATGTCAACGGTTCTTGCTCGGACCATGGGGTTATGGGAAAGAAGGCAGGCTTGCTTGCTCATGTCAGCCCGCTGTCATCCAGTCGTGTATATATATTTTCATTTAACACCGCCATAGCCTGGCCTGTTATCTGGAGGTGTTTGAAGATCCCCAAAGATGGCCAGCCATATTTAAATGACGGGTGTTTATAATCTTCTACCACACTCCTTTTCACCAAATGCTGCCATTAACTGTAAACCTACCGATGTCCTTCTCCGTCTTCGACCGAAAGTCTACACGGTTTCAATGAAATAATTTCGCACATGTTGCCTGTGATATTATCATCAGTCGTAAAATCCACCTGAGATATTGCTCTGCGTTGTTGAGCCCGTAGGTCCATTGGTTCTGATCTCGCCCCTTTTCCGTTCTGACTGACAGATATCCTTTTTATCAGACCGTGTTGAGCCCACTGAACCGTGAACACCAGCCGCTGTAGCCGGCTTGTTTCACCGACGGTCCATGTAGCATTTCACCGTTGTCCCGCGCTGAAATTCGTGGCATTACGAATAGAAGTGTGACTGGCGACGCAACGGCCCCTTTGTTGCTGGCCCATGACGATGTCGTTCCGTACTTGGTGCAGGCATGGGCGCTTGGTCCGTTTCAATCGATGCGCTTGAATGAAATAGTTGTCAGCCTATCAGCAAAATTAGCTCATAAAGTCAATAATCAAGAAGTCATTGGAAAGTTCTTCCATGGGAACTTAATTAGGTGTGCCAATGGTTCAACTTCAATCTAAGTGTCTGCTTATGTAGCCTTATGGCGGACATGTGCTTATCTTCATAGGAATCCAGAATCTGGCCTGGCCCCCAAGTGGCGCAAGGGGATCTTCGGGACATATTGCAGGTGTGGAAAGAGAGCATTCAGTGGGAATCGCAGCGTGGTCCGTGGGCCTGCCCATCGTTACATTCATGTTTCATGGTTCCTAGTATGGTCAACAGCAGCTTACGTAGGGTATTGAATTTGGTAGCCTCACTCATTAATATCAATGCTCGCTGTCGTCATGTTTCCTCATGGGCATCGGCCTCGTATCTGAACATAGGCATCAGAACCAAATGACTGGATTCATTAATCCACATTTCTTATCAATGCCCTAGTACATACTGAGCTCCCATACTCGAGTTGCGATCTTGGGTACACACGCTGCTCCCTGTCGCGGCTCAATGGTACGTCCAGTGCAATTTGCTTGGGTCGAGTTTTGGTCTGCTAGGGATTGGTTTCGTCATGAGACATGACCTGGGACATAACGAGGTGAACCCCGCAGAGATGGCTCACCATACCTATTGTACGTGTATGATAACCAAGGCGTCATTGGAACCATCAAACTATACTTGAGTACCTATCGTGCAAGCTGATCGTGGGCACTTGTGACCGGAGTGGATGAGCAAAGTACCCATTGATCACAGACTGAGTCGTGGCTCGAGGAAGGAATGTGGCGACCTGTCATCTCTCTAAACTTCGAGTCGAAGATGACGACTTTCACGAGCATAGATCCTGGCGATAATTTACCGGTCACCTCGAGCTGGGCTGTGAATTAGCTGAGGTGGCTGACCGCATCTGCTAGATGTGGACACCTGTAATTTCCATGAGTTTCAAACTGGCATAGAAACGCAACCAAGGCAGATGATTACTATGATGAATCATGGTCGATATCGGTTGCTTGAAATCTTCATTGGCCTGCCAGAAGAATTTACTCAAAAATGACGTGGTCTAAAAACCCTTGGAAGACGAACTCAGTAGATCCAGGACTTTGAGAGCGGGACCTCGGAGGCTCTACAGAATACATATTTTTTGGACGTTTGTTGCCCTCCTATTGTGCCCTTCAGGTGCGACACGGACAGTGTCCAATGTCGAGACATGGTAATCAGAAGCTATAACCCCCCTGGTCCAGATTATACGGGCTTTGGCGGCACTACGTATCACCCGAGAAGCATGGCTTGGAAAGCCGCAGTGTGAACACAGTCCTGATGCGGCCGCTGGTGGTACGACTTGCAGTTCCACTGCAGAAAGCGAAAAGAAATTAATCACCATTGTTTGACGCTCATTACTTGTCATATGCCGCCCCCACATTCCGATCGCGAGTGCTGCCGAGGTGTGATATCCACAGTACCTGTGTGATCTCCCCAGGAAGGCAGGCGGAGGACAATAGTATCCGGGCATAAGCGTTAGCACCACCAAAACTCTTCATCTTTCATCACATTTCACACAACAACCACCAAGCATGTGGTAAGATTTATTATCATCAGCTTACTTAGAATTGATTGAAGAATGTGTTGATGTTTTTTTGATGGCTTATATTCCTGTTTCTGGTTGATATATGAGCTGATAACCCAACCGTGAAGAAACTCACCTTAGCTGTGCACGGATACTTTTGTCCTCCGCCTGGAAGGGTAGTGGCCCGCTAGCTGTATCATTTCGTGACCTTGGGGCGCATCCATGTGGCGTTGATGTAGTAGCACACGGAGCAACGGCACACTGATCTCCGTATGATGCTTGTGGCGTGTCAAATGGGACATCCGCTCGGGCTATCACAGTTCTGAAGGACCTGTAGCTACGGTCGCTTAGTAACTACGATAATGTTAATTATCCCAATATGCAGCTTTACAATATAACCCACAAGTGATAACCGCTCGCGAGTCCCTCTGCCGGTGATATGCGTCGGGCCGAATGCTAATGAGTGGTTGACGTAGGATATTGCATAAATCATCCCACGGCTTCTGAATTCCAGATGGCAACTGCCAGAAGGTACACCCATGTAACTATCTGTTGCCGACTATGAACACGGCTATAACGCATGAACTGGACTCTCGAGCCCGTGCAATGCCGGACCACAGGCGCAGGAATACGCGGGTTTTCATTCTCTCCCGGTTCACTATTCCGCGGCAAACTGGCTCGACGATGAGGCCTCGTCATATCAGACGACGGAAATCTTCCTGGCCAGCAAGGCTTGACGGTAATCAATTCTCCGTTGTGCCTTACCCCACATTACGTCTGGCTCGTCGCGGTTTTAGCAAGTAGACGTGAGTGAGAGTAATCCAATAACTTGAGAAGTGTGCAGGCCAATGATGAGTGAGAAGATCTCGAAGCATGCCGGTGAGGCTCAGCAGACCTCGCGCAAAGCGCCAGCTGCGTAGCTATGCGAATTTGAGATGATCCACGGCCGGATCAATAGATCACCGCGTATGTGCTGAAACTAGCGGGCGGGCTGGAGAGCCCACAGATCGCCGGCGAGGAGAATCATCGCAAGATGATGTCTTGGAACAAGAGACCCATTCGCTGGATCCCTCTGGAGTACCGCGGTCGGGGGTTGGGCGGCCGCTTTCCGAACACGATCTTGCATCTTCATGTTATGCAGTCCTACAGGACTCGAGTTGTTCCTCTCATGCATCGTTCGCACTGACGGCGCGTAGAGATGCCCGAGAGGGAAAGCAAGGGAAATGCAGATTCCCCCACCGGCAACCACGTTGCGAACTCATGGAGCGTGCGGTAGCATCGGGTTTTGGGGGAAAGCTGACGATTTAAGGTTTCCCGTGGCGTGGTCGACATGGGGCCATACATCTCGGCACAAGATACGAGTGGCCGGCTGCGCCCAACTCCAAACGAGCCATCCCCATGAAACGCGGAACACAACGTGTAGTCTTTCAGGACCCGAATCCTACCCGTGGCCTACGCACCAAAATAAGATTTCGTTACCAAGAGCCTCGAACCGCCGGCCAATCTTGGTGCCTAAGAGTCATCTCCATCGTCATTCATCAAACGCCCAGCACGAGCTGAGGTTGGTTCAGTCCTGGCCGCGGGCCCAGTTGTGGTAGCCGATATGGTTTGAGTTCCTGCATTCGAACTCTGATATTTATATTCCATCCCGTCTAGATCTTCATGAGACATAATGTAGCCGCAGTCTACCTAGTACAAGGAGCTTGGACTACCGTGCATATTCCCCCCTGGGCTGTGTGCGGGCTCAGAGTTTGCCGACCTCTGCGGGTTTGATAGCATGGCCTGTGCTGCGCAGTGTCTGGCAGCTTGGCATGAAACTTGTTCCTGGCGGCGACTCTATGAAAATCCAAATTCAAATGGCTACCAGCGGCCACGAAGGTTTCCGAATTCTCCGCAATGCAAACACGACGGTCAAAGTCTAGATGATGCAAGGGGCTCGCCACTCCACCGGAACTGAATCCTACGACCGGTAAGATGGAGGTGGGTGGTTTGCATTTCGTTTCCGGCAGCCTCGCTTGTACACGAAGTCATATACTTCACTAGCCGCTCGCCGACGGGCTGCAGTTTGCGAAGGTGGGTGGACGGCATCATGCCTTGTCCGTTCGCAGAGCTGGAACATGTGTTGATCCAGGACGCAATTAATTACGTGGCACTGAAATGATGACTGCCCAGGGCTTTCACAAGGCTTTCACTGGGCCATGGCGTGGCTTGGAAGGGGATTAGAGTTTGATTGTTGCGTGGTATACAACGGCCAGGTAGCAATGCGGAGTAAAAGACCCCTTTGCCCGAGATGCGGTGCTAGCCATTATTGTACTAACATTCCAACTCTACAGCCTGGTGCAAGCCTTTATTCTTGAGATCTGTCGTCCATGCTCGGTATATTCCTCAGTAATATCAGGCAGATGGGGGCCCCATATTGGGGAACTCGAGGTGAACACTTGAAGGATCGGATGCTGAAGTTCACCTCGGAAAGCACGGTGAGCCTTTCCCAATCCCTAGCCATGCTTACGCGTGATTTCAGGGGGCACAATGCAACACTGAGCGTAGATCATGTGCTGTTGTTGGAAGAGTCTGGGTCTGTGACTTTTCAGATGAATCCCCAACGTGCTCAGCGCCTAGACAAAGTTCGGATGAGGTCATGAGAAATGGGTATATAATACAAAATGCATTGGACTTGGAGCACGGCCACCGCAGGTCAAGTTCTGAGTGAAAGTTAGCTGGCGTTTCTCACTTCGACTGTCGGAAGTTCATCACTGGTGGAATGTTATTGACGATTATGTGACCTCAACGTTACAGACACAGGGTTGCTTGAGGGTTACCTGCGTGACCATTTCCGTGTGATGGCAATTCTCACAGGGCCAAGACCTGCTCAGGCGAAGACAGCAGCAGCGGGTCGTATGCCTGAAACGGGTTGGGGCCGAGATCGATCGTCCCTGAGATTAGGTGCTACCCCTGTCCAAAAAGCTTGACCAGCCAGGCATACGCGGGAAAGACCACAAGCTGTGCCGGAGTTAACCTACCACTAATTATTACTGGAAGTGGCACATTTAGGCGGCGGTACAAACGACAGCCCGTGCGTACAGTACATCTGATGCCCGTCAAGATCGAAGGTTTCACCGGATCCTCGGGTCGTAAGCGACCTCGAAGCTCCCTCCGAGTCCCTCCCTCCAAGCTCCCAAGAGCGTTCCACATCAGTATCAGGAGGCTCACTAGCCCGAGTCAATCGGGAAGCACAGCACACAATCACGAACTCAGCCGGGAAGATTTCACTGGCGTAATATCGGGTGCAACCATATGCTGGGCCGAGCATGCCACCAACTTTTCGCCTTTCAGCCCAGCGCCAACCTCTTCCAATCATCATCACTATCCCGAGGGGCTGGACGCGATCAAAGCACAAAGGAAAAGCCTGCGCTATTTAGAACGGCCCGTCTCCACTCGGGACTGGGCTAATAATGCCAGCATGATCTGTGATATTACAGCTCTCCCTGACCGTTCCCGCGACTGGTTCGCACTCTGGGCCCTGTAAAGCCAAGCCTTACATTACCCGTGGCCTGCGCTCTCGTGGGCTGATCCACCCGCGAGGCAGTAAACACTCCGATGAGCCTTCAAGGCCACTGCAGGCACGATGTCGCAGACCGATCAGCAGAGGCAGGACAGCCTCGTCGTCCTGTCCATCATTCTCACCACATTATCCAGTAAGTCATAGCAGCGAAAGTTTTGACATTTTCCTGCCGTGCCGGAGCGAACAGAATTGACATTTGGTGTCTCAGCATTCATTGTTGCGGTACGATCGTTGATACGCTTCGTCATCGTACGGAAGCCTGGGTACGATGAGTACACAATCATCGTAGCACTGTTCTTTACCATAGGCTACATGATCGAGATATTGATCCTGAGGGCAAACCACGTTGGTTTCCCGGCGTCGACGTTGACCACGAACAACATGTTGGAGATCTTGCAGACGACACTGGCAGTCGAAGTCACCTACTACCTCATCATTGGCTTCATAAAGACGTCCATTCTATGCATGTACCTCAGATTTGGTACGCTGAACCTTTTCACGGACCAATGTTGCACTCAACTGACTCATGCTCGCAGCGGTATCCGAGATCTTTCGCTATCTGTGCTACGGCACCATTGTCTTCCAAATGGTGTTCACAGCGATTTGTATCTGCGTGACCATGGGTCAATGTCAGCCACTGAGCAAGCTATGGGACCTCACCAGGACACAGCCAGGCTCTTGCATCAACACCACTGCGTTTTTCTACTGTGAGTTTCCGTCCCCGGTCCATGCTCAGCATACGCATGAACAAGTACTAAACCCCAGATAGCGACGTCAGGCGTCAACATTGTAACGGACTTTTGGATCATAGCCCTTCCCATCAAGACCTTGAACGGATTCAGTCGGCCTCTGAAGGAGAAAATTGCCCTCGGATTCATTTTCGGCACCGGTATTTTCGCCGCTATAATGTCGGTGGTGCGCCTGCAAAGCATTTACACGTATACGTTAGCGACCGACCCCTTCCGCGACGCAATTGCAGTAAGCTCAAGCCTTCGTCATTTACATCACATACACTTCTAAACAACATGAGACTGACTGACCCGTCTGCGTAGGTGAATCTTTTCTCCCAGATAGAGATCAACACCGCCATTCTCTGCGCCAGCGTCCCAGCCCTGAAGCCATTATTCACACCTCGTCGCCTACAAGAGTTTAGAAACAATAGGAAGTACCAGCACCGTCCACAGGACAAGCTGGACTCCGACAGTCAGAGAACCATATTCAGCAGGAAGAGATCACACCCGGAACTTTATCCAGACACCTTCGACCTCACAAAGCTGTCTGCCGTAGACCGAAGCTCGACAGCATCGCTCGGCGGCACCGACAAGGACGAGGTCGTGTTCAACAAAGCGTGGCTACCGCCCAACTCGAAGATTGATGATATCGAGGATGAGGCGACCTTTGATTTGCCAGATCAAAAAGCGTTCCATCCGGTTTGATACGCGATGGCTTGGCAGAGAGTTAGACCAGCGGAAGGTCGCCATGGAGGACTGCTGCTCAATGTACGATAATATGGCAGTTGAAGGCGTTTTGGTACGGTCTCATGGGTAAACGGAGTTGGTATGATGCATTCTTAGGTGGCTACTAAAGGACTCGGTTTACAGCACGAGACCTTCCCCCCAATCCCCTGGGTGGGCTTGTTCTGATGGGACGTCGGTGGACATACCAGACTCTCGCTGCTTTTTGTCTACTATATCAGACTGTACCGATATATGAAATTTAATGTAGATATAAACTGACACTAATCCGTTGGGACACACCAATTCAAGCTTGTGGCTCCTGCCCTACCGGTATCAAACGTACGTTGAAAGGCGGCTTTTCCCACACGATGAACAGATTCTTCTGATCCCGAGCCCAGTGCCTACTATCGCTCTGCACCTCCATGTCAAAGCTAAATATCATGTGAGCAAGTATGAGGCGCAGCTCCATGACAGCGAGCCTGGAAAGGGCGGTTAGTCAAAATTCCGTCACGATACACACAAGCACCTGCAAAGAATGGGAATCAAACTTACCCCCTTCCCACACAGTCTCTAGTGCCAGTGAAAAATGGCTTCAGCGCTTCACGGTCATCGTTGGCGTACTGAGGGTCAATAAGGAATCTTTCGGGGTGAAATCCATCGGGGTTGGCAAATATCTTTGGGTCCCTGTACATCGACCACGGCCATATCCCGACCACCGTCTGCATTACCCCAGGATGTCAGCAAGAAACTTGTACTCTTGGAGTCCGCCACCCGGTCTGTGTCCCTACCTTGGGAGGGATCGGGATGCCACAGATGACGTCGTTGTTGTCCCCCGTGATTCGAAGAGATGGCGAGCCGGTCTGCGGATAGAGTCTCAGGGCCTCTTCGGTGCAGGCAACAAGGTACGGCAGACGGCTGTTGACGGCATCCAATGAGATCTCAGCTTGCGTATTGAACTCCGAACGGACTTCCTGTTTCAATCTCTCAAGCTTGTCTGGATTCTCAAGAAGGAAAGAAGTTACTGCGGTCAGCACCCCTGCCGTTGTCTCGCTGCCGGCACCGATGAAGACCGTCGCGTGAGAGATCATGTCGTTTGCCGTAAGATTCTACTCCGTCATTAGCTCAGGGTATCCAAGGTACTACCAGGGGCCAGTTTCACTAACCCACTCGTCCTTCTTCATAATGATAGGATTGATCATATCGGGACGGTTAGTACCCTGAGCCACGCGCCTCTCCATCATTGGCTTCACCATGCTATTGTGCAACTCAAAGCCCTTGGTGGCAACGGTTGCGAAGAGCCAGTTGGAGACCTTCCTAGCTACGGGGTACATGCTCGCGGCGGTGAGCAGCCACATAACCTTGCCTGCATCGGTCATGCCCTTGATCCAGGGGTGAAACTCGGCGCCGTTGAGGCAGCCAAACGACTCGCCCAGGGCCAGGTCTCCGATAATGTCGAACACTGTGAATCGATACCATCTTTCCAAGTCAAATACGGGGCTTCCAGCGACACAGGACTCCCTCAGTCTCTCGGTGAGGTTTTCGATGTATTTCGCGACAACCCCCTCCTGTGCCCTCAAACTCTGGTCGCTGAAGCCCGGCGCCACGGCCCGGCGGAGCATCTTGTGGTGCTCCTTATCGACAGTGTTCTGAAGATGCGGCGCCATAAAGGCGGGAATGAGGTACGCATCTCCCCACTTGGCCAGCTCCTTTGACCCGCCGCCCATGACGTCCTTCCATGACGACGAGTCCGCAAAGGCCAGCTCGTTCGGCGCAACGCGCACGACTGGGCCATACCTGCGGTGGAGGGATGCGGTGTCGGTGTGGAGGCGACCTCTGAGGATCGAGACAGTGTAGGGGATGCGTGAGGCGCGGCGGGCTAGGGGCCCTGGGAAGGATGACAGAGGGTGGAATCGGAGGTTGTAGATGATGTTGAAGGCCTGGTAGAGGACCACCACGATCGTTGTGAGGCCGATCGCCTGACCCAGGCCCAGCCCGGCTGGCAACGAAATCACGGCCATTGTGCGAGTTGCACCAAATGAAGTGAAGCGGGATTGGGAAGTTCCAGGATGAGCATCCTTGAGAGGAGATCGCTCTCCACTGCATCATTCATCCTGTCTCAGCGGGGAGGGCCGGAGGATCCGCCAAACCTTAATCAGTAATTGCTATTGATGACATCGCAGGGTTCCTGTCTCCGCACCGGATTTCAACATCTTTGTTCCGAAGTTTCATATTCTCGACAGATAAACATTACCAGTGAGCTTATGGTGTAAAGGGCGTAGCACTAGCCTCGGTGTCCATTTCAGAAGTACTGGACGGTCTTGGTAAAGTTACAGTTGTCACAAGTCACAGCGTTGTAAGTGGACGGTGCGTATTCGAATCGAGTCGAAACTGCAATGATATTGATAATTCGCAAGCTCTCAACACCTGATTCTACTAACGTGGTGTACCAGGGTGAGAAGTATTGATAACTTTGGCCTATGCAAGATACATGATAAAGTTTGTGTTGCATTTCTGACTTAGTCCCGCAGTTCAGGAGCATCGTTCAAATTTACCGGCTGTGAAAATCCAAGCCAACGCTTGATAGATGTCCACAATGGCGCCAATAGAACAAGTTTAGAAGCGATGGCGAAGAGAATCCGTGTTCCAATCTTGCTGGAGTCAAAAGGCTGTTTTCTCAAAGTCAGTCATGCCCCAACTTCTTCGTATGCACAAGACTTACAATTGTCTCATGTCCGCCACTTTTCTTCACCCATTCGAACGTACGTGGAATCATCTCGTCCTCAAACACTTTACACGCGTGTTCAAAGTGCGTGCCGCGCAGATCGCCTGATCTCGCCCTCTCAGCAAGTCCAATGAGCAAGGGCAGGGCCATAGCAGCGTCACGCATGGATTGGTTGCCACCTTGCCCTCTACATAGAAGTGTGGTGAGTAACAGCATTGCACCGATTTCTGGCAGCAGGGGATTACCTATACGGGAACATGGCGTGCATTGCATCGCCTAAAAGCCAGACACGAGAGTTCCCTTTCTCTGGGGTGTCTTCGGAACGAACCTTCTGTCTCCAGTCTCCTGGCGGGCGCGAACTCGTTCGAGCGGGATAGACCATGAAGTCGGAGTGACGAACTATCTCGAGAGCTCGGTGACTGCGAACGAGTCAGTGACAACGTCTTAGAATGAATAATCTGCATTTACGCATGCCACCATGCAAATCTCAGGCCACTCACAATTGAGGTGCCCATCTGGCGAGCCCTTTCGAAACAAATGTCCACTTCTCGGCAGGGCTGAGGTCTTTCAGATTCGGCGGGGCCATTTCAATGGGAAATGCAGCACCAACGGAGCAAGAAGAGAATTCATCGTAGGAAGACTTATCCCCTGCCTCTGGTACGTATGCTGGGCCAAAAGGTCAGTGAAAGAGTTCGCCAACGAGGAATACTACGCTAGCTCACCAGAGAAATAGAAGGTTTGGTTGTCTGCGAAGGCCAACACAGGGCCTGAAGTGAACTCTCGCCCCAAGGATAACAACTTCTCAGTGGGCATCTCTTGCTTGATAAGCAACTGGACATGAGTTTTAATTTCAGTGAGGTTGTTTAATCCCAGCTGTTGATTCACCTGTATGTCTGTGTAAGCACGGGACCTAGACCAAGCAACAGAGAAGTGAGTGCAGATACCTTGGAACTACTCCCATCGGCGCCAATGAGAACATCACATTCATCACTAGACCCGTCGTCGAAGAAAATTCGCACTTGCTCTCTTCCCTCCGCACGATAGATCTCATACCGGACGAACCGTCTCTGGTACCGGACAACACCCGCCCGTGCCAAAGGCGCCGCCAGCGCATCTCGCAATATCCCCCGCTTGATAGGCGCAGACTTGCTGTAGTCTGGGAACGCCTTGAGGTCCAGGAGCAGGCTGAAGTCCTTGTGCCGCAGCACGGCAGCCTGCCCTTTCCTGCCGCCAGCACGACCGAACTTTGCGACCACAGACGAGATCTCAGCTTCGGACATGCACGCGCGTAGGCCGATTAGGGCGGACTCGCCCAGGTGGATCTGGTAGCCGCCGCTGCTGGTGTTCTCCTCGCTGCGCTCGTAGACGGTGACGGGGATGGAAGCGTGGAGCAGGCCGTTGGCGAGGAGGCTGCCCGAGAGGCCGGCTCCGATGATGACCACTTTGAATGGGTAAAGCGCTTGCGCCTGGGCCATTGTGGGGAATTCTCAGCGATGTCTCAAGGAATTATCTCTACTACTCGCGTGAGTGCCTCTTGATTCTATGTTCCGTGGTGAGGTTCGGGACAGTCTCGAGAATTATTGAAGGAAATCTGGCTGGATGGATCCCCGTGTGGACAACATAATATAATTATGTTCGGAAAGGATGGTCTCGTGCAAAAGTGGGGGCCCAGGATTCAGCAATGCTTCACGGGCTGCCATGCACAGCTGCCATATATCAAGTATTTCAACTTTTGGGCACATCTAAGTTACTAGGAACTCCCGGCTCCACATACCGGCGGGTATTGTACAACAACCCCGCCCGCATCCCGTGCAATATGCAAGGGTTGAATGGCATTGTTTGGATTTTGATGTCTGAAGAACGACGAGTCTTAACCTTAACGCCCGCGTCGGAGACGTCGCGGGGTCATGATAAAGTCCGTGGAAGCGAGACACAACTCCGCACCTCGGATATTCCGACTTTCTTCAGCCTGTGGTTAGCCATGCCCAGCCTCAGATTCAGACGTATAAAATCATCGTACTGGCGGAGTCTGGTATTCAAGGTGATCTACAATCTGTCTATATGACGGCATCAAAGGCGAGCATGCTCCGTTGCGGCAGCTTCTGCAGGATTGATATGAATGGGACACAGGCTCTATGTAAAGATGCAGCGCGGGTCAAGATGACGATGGAAATTGTATTCAGATAGCATCTGAACAATTATCTAATTTGAAAATGAGTGATTTTCCGATTCCTTAAATCAAGCCCATGCGCAGCCCAGACTTGTTGTGCAACAGTGTACCTGAAGTCCAGCGTAGAAAAATGAAAGCCTGCCTGTAGAGACGTTACATCTGGCTGGACATGGCGTAGGATAGACAAAGTTTGGTCCGTGACAGAATCGAAGTGCCTCCAGTCCCAGTAACGCTTCATTTCAAACGTAGTCCACGTTCCTTGGTCGGCTTGTGGGCTAGATAATTCCGAAGACTGTCGCAAGATAATTCGAAGTAGACATGAAGCTCGATCTGGGCCGCAGGATTCGTTTCCATTTGTAAAAATGGGTCCGATTGAACGGTGGAAAAGAAATACTGACATGGCATCTGAATAGAGGTCTTCCCTCCTGGGAAGCTCCAGCCAAGGAACGTCACACTTGACAGTCAACCGAAGCTGTCTCAGGAACCGGTAGGTGATCGCTGCCCACTGCATAAGAAGCGGTAATGCAGCTGTCTCCTCGGAATCCTGGTCACCATGCCATTTCGTGGTAGGCCATTCCATCGGCCCGTCCTTCGAAGGATCCTTGATGAAAAGACTTAGGAAATGGTTCAAAGACCAATTCGCGCCGAGTTCGGCATCCATTTCAATTTGCCTATAGTCTTCCTCGCCCAAGCTGTTGACTTCATCAATCAAGAGTTGAAGACGACTCTTATCCCTGAGTATCTGGGCACCCCTATGGGCACAATCCTGCCACACCCTCCACAAACCGAGGGCTCTCAGATCAATGCGCCGTATCTGCTCCATTGCCTTATAGGTCAAACCCATGGCCGACGTGGCTGGGTTGTAACTCCATAGCTCGGGATAATCCCGCAAGCGAGGAAAACGATCTGGTGTGAATGGAGTGTCGTGCAAACGAGATGTCTCCTCTGGAAGAGATTGTGATGACCCTGAAAGAGAAATTTCTGTGTATCGCCGGTGATCGTCCCAAGCCCACTCTTCCGGCATTACGCCCCATACGACAGGCATCCCGCTTTCGACCAAATCATATTGGTCGCGAAGGCTGTCATCACGTCTCAGGATCAAAATTGTCGTGTGATCCTCAAGCATGACAGCGAGAAATTGGACGTTGCTTGGCGGCTCGCAACGCGTTGGAAATTCAATATGGCATTCCCATGACTCTTGGGAATGTGATTGAGTTGGCTTAATGAGCGTCCATAAAGACTGGTATTTGCCCCCGTGCAACTGGCTAGGGCGATTAAGTTCCCAACCGTTGCGAATTGACTGGCCATGGTCATCGCGCATGCGAGCGCGTTGTTCGGACATATGCCGTTGACCGTGTTGTGAAGTGATGACGGGTCCAAGAGATGTGCCTGCGACAGTGATGACTCCAGAGTTGGTGATGCTAAAGTTCACAGGACTGTGGCTTCGTGACTTTATAACATCCAAAACCTCACGGGCATGGAAGGAAGCGTTGCCGAGCATCTTCCAATTTGGGACCCAAGAGGGAAGGCCCAGGCCTGAATCGCTATTCAGAACTAATCGAGGAGCGAGGATCAACACATCCCATGCCAACCCATTTGTCGCGAGAAAGGCCGCTATTCCGGCATACACTTGAGCAGTAGATAGGCTATAGTCTGCCATTAGCCATTCCTCATTCCTGACATTGACGAGGCTTGAAAGGGCAAATATCCTATCGCGGTCGTCTTTGCAATGGCATAAAGCAGTGTCAAAGAGTAGACTCAGGATACGTTCTGCTTGTAACGGCTGTCGGGCCCATGATCCCGAGAAGAAATTATGCTCTGCTCGCGATGTGTTGCTTGGTTTTAATGGTAATATTGCCGTGTGCTTAGAATATTTGAGCCATGGGGGATGAGCAATGCTGGAGCTCAAGATTGCTTTCAAAGGCTTCCCGGCGAAGGTTGAGATGTGAGTCAGATCAGGACCACAGTGCAACTCGAGGTTTTGTGCCAAGGCCACTTCTTGCACTATCCACATGCGGTGAAAGTAAGGTCTGTCGAAAAGACGCTTGAGACTTTCTCTTTCGTCTTGGTCAAGCCCATGGAATTCCCGCAGTCGATTAGGCTGACCAAGCAAAGACATCGCCCTGCTACTGTCGCCATCCTTGGACTCTTGGCCGAGATATACCAGCACCGTGAAAGCTTTGGCGAAGATCTGTTGCATTAGATCGACTTGACGAGATCTTTCTTCCGGGTCATCCTGATTGACACAAATTGAATCTATCCAGATGGTACGTTCCGCGGTAGCTTTTCGTACGCTACACAGCGCCTTTTCGCAGTTTCTTCCGATATTGATGAATGTTTCAATATTTGTGAGAAAGATAGCCGGCCTGGCAGCGTAGTCGGAATAACTGCTGGAGGGCTCGACAATGTCGTGATCCTCCCAAGTGTAGGACAACGGCTCGTACACAATCGGATCTGAGAGGCGCACTTTGCGCAGAGACCCTACTAGGGGATCACCATGCGTGCCTCGACTCAGATCCAGAACCCGAATCTCGTTCGCGAGTAGTGTCTGGGACTTTCTGAGCACTTCTCGTGGAACTCCGTTATACGTCATTATTGGTTTTGGGGTGCATATGTCTCGTGTCTTCGATTTTTGGTTGCCATTGGGATCGCTAACGACACGAGGCCCGGCTGATTCGATATGAAGGTAGTTGACAGACGGCGGCCACGACAGTTTCAAACTACGTGATGATCGAGCCTCGTGATCTGTAACCATTATAAAAGTTTGGGGCCCGATAGTTGTAAACGCCACTAGTGTCGAAATGCATATATGACGGACATCCACGATGTAGCTGTACAAATGGGATGAAGAGACGGGGCAATGTTGAAGATCATGAGGACACTCCTATAGGTCACATTGGATCGCGCACGTAAGAAAAGCGGGGTATTCATGAACAACAAATTTTCACGTCACATACATTATAACAGTAACGCAGCTGCATTCTTAAAAGCTGCGAAACGTTATTACAGAGCCGCTTTGGCTTGTCGACCTTCTGCCTCGCCGAAACATTGCAAAGACAGTATTGCACCCAGGTCTATGGGAGTTCGTTAATTTCTCAGGTGCCCACTGATAATCACAGAAATTTACATGCCGGGTGGTACGCGAATGCCCATCCATGCAAGGGGGTGATGCTTTCTTATATATGGGAGGAAGGATTTAATTATACCAGACTTTTCATCATATAACTGTGAGGTCTTGTAACTGATCTCCTTCTATAAGACTTGCCATACAGCTGCTGGCAGATGTGCTCCGGTATGTATTCAACACATATGAGCGCCGAAGAGATAGCAAAGCCAAGCCCCTCAGCTCATCTCCTCGCAATAGCGCTCCAGCATAGGCGGCCTTTCCACATAAAGTTTGCTTAGTTCCAAATTCAAGAGCATTCAATCATCCCACAACAACATTGACCAGCTGCCACCGTCCGGCAAGGCAACATTTGAGGTCCAGACAGCGAGCGCCTCCTCGTCACTGATGATGCCTGTGGCGGGGTCCCTGCTGAAAATTGAAATCCTCCCTGGTATTGAATATTGATTACCCACAGCAATCAAAGTACCGTCTGTGCTCACGGAGAAACTGCGTGGCCACTTGCCCCCGGACGCTGCGAGTTGTACCAGCTTCAAACCACCAGAGTCAAGGTCCACCTCGTATGTCACCAGTGTGTCGCTCGCTTCGCCTTGGTACACGCTTCTACTGTCATTCCTGGAAGACAGTATCAGATGATTTTGTTCTGCGAGCGAAATCTCGGAAGGAATAGAAATCTCAAGTCCAAGACCGCCGTTGTATCCAGTCTGAAATACGCTGTCCTTGTAAATGGGCTGGAACTCAAGGTCCCCGACGCTGTCCTTGTAGATGACCTCGAATCCAAACAGGGAGGCAGTCAGTTCTCCTAGCACGTATAAGAAGGTCTTGCCGGCCTTTCCCTTGACAAAAACACCGTGTCGAGCACCGTTCGCCGAACTATCGGGGTCCAAGGTATGGAACCCCAGCTCATCTAGTCGACCGTCCCAGCTACCGATTCTGTATTTCCGGATGACGTCGGCTCCACGGTCAAATGCAACGACAAATTGTCCAGTGGGGTCGACTGCGGTGCCATGATTGTAGGACTGGTTCTGGAGAGGTGGATACTGTCCTGGCTGTAGTTCGTGCTCGTAATGGAATCGCTGCAGCTCGACCAGTTGGCTAGTATCGCTCGTATCAATGACAGACAGGCCTGCTCCGGCGTAGTGAGCCAAAGCCATGCGGTTCGGCGCATATGTATCACCCGCCGCCGGCCCGAAAAGTGTGGTGATGTTGCTAGTGGCTTTGAGCGTCTCTGGGTTGAGCGCAGCAAGAGATCCGGAATTTTGAATGGTCTGTCGCATGGATCAGACTCTTAGAGTTCTTTCGGGATAGGGCGTTCAGTCGTGTGAATAGTCCAAACTCACGTAAGCTTCATTGAGACACAACAGGGTGTTCCTAGGTTTGTCCAGTTCCATCCAGGCAGGGTTATAGCCGCAGTCGTATGTTTCGGCGAGCAGGCTGATTGTGTATACACCTACTGTCTCTTCAAAAGACAGGTGTGAGACTGTCCCTCCATAGTTTGATGCGTACAAGCTCCGCGTTGCACTTGAGGTGGCAAGCTTAAGGCAGAGAATAGCAATCAATCGTCCAGCTGGAGACATATTCACCAGATTAGGCTGCTAGGACGTTTCGAGAGCGATGTTTATATTAACCGGGGCTGAACATGCAGTGTATACTTGTACCGATTGAAACCTGATGTTCGTCCTTGACTAACTTGCGAGACAGAGAATCAACGCTTTTATAGAAGACCCGGGCCAAGCCCGCTGCTAAAATGAATACAAATCGGCCGTCTCGGCGTAAGCTTACTGCGACGAGCGTGCTTTAGTGCCAGTGAATGGCTGGTGAGTAAGTGCCGAAAATGATACGGATGCATTGAATGGCGCTAACTACCCTGTAAAGATGATGAAAAGTTGGTTACGTTTTCGATTCCCATACTACACCCCAATTTGCGTTTTCCCCCGATAAGGAACATACGTTTGATGTGACTTGCAGAAATGGACACAGACGCCATGGCATTTGCTTGAAGTAATAGCGTCTTTGTATTATCAGTGACAAGTTCTACTTCTAATAAGGTAGTAGCCTTCTATGATAAACTCCGGGCTGTAATAACAAATTTGAAGAACAATTGTTGCTCATTGCTTCCTCAAGTCGTGTACTTGAACAGTGGCGACTTGGACCCCATGGTGATGAGTTCATCCGCGCTGTACATGGCTCGAATCTCCGACTCAGACATATTGGCCCTCTTCTTGTTGCTCAAGACGTAGGACGCCTCCAGACCCAGCGCAACCAGAATACCAGAAAGACCAAAAGCAATCGCAAGGCCGAAGCCAGTGGGGTAGGCTGGTGCTTCGCTCTCCAGGTACATGAAGCTCCCGATGATACCTCCTATGTTACCAATGCAGATGGCAAAGGCGACACCAATGGCGCGTTGACCGGCGGGCGCAAGGTTGTTGGCATTCCATGAGCTGGCAGACGGCTGGACGGGATAGATACCCATGCATGCCAAGACTGCGCTGAACATGGATGCACCAACGTGGCCGGCAAGGTCGCCCTTGAACGAGATGATGATACTATAGCCAACTGCGATGAGCATGAGAGGGATGGCGACGAAGGGCATGCGCCAGTAAAAGTGGTCGGAGAGACGGGCGAAGAACAGCGCTGACAGGGCACCTGCGATATATGGAGGGGCCGTCATCAACTGAGCATTGGTGTTCGAGAAGCCCATAGCCTTGGTGATTGAAGGAAGAGTAAACTTGTTGCCTGCCAAGCATATTAGATATCATGTACCGTGAGCAGACATCCCAGATAGACTTACCATAAGAGCAAGCAGAAATTGCCAGAAGAATGTAAGCCTGTCCATACACCCTTGGGTTGGTGAGGACCGCCTTCAGCTCGCCCCACTTGAACTTGTTTTCGTTCTCCTCATTGACTCGGCCACCCTGCTTGATAAATGTCTGAAGCTCCAAGTACCTGATCTCTTCGGGGTTGAGCCACTTTCCAGAGAGCCGAGGTGAGTCGATAAGCAGGAAGAAAGTCATCACTCCCATAACAACAGTGATGAGACCTTCAAGGATGAAAATCCACTGCCATCCCCGGTAGCCTCCAACGCCATCCATTTCTGCAATACCAGCTGCCAGGAGGCCAGAGAAAGCCCCGGAAAGCGAGCTGGCACAGTAGAAGATGGAGATTCTTGTAGCGAGCTCCTTGGGCATATCTGAAGCGGACTTAGCGCATGAAACACAAGATTGGGAGGGTGGGGACCGAAACACGTACACCAAAATGTGCAGAGGTACACAGCACCAGGATAAAACCCAGCTTCAAGCGAACCCAAGATAAGACGGAGAACCAAGAGCCCAGGAAAGTTCTTCACAAAACCATGGCAGGTCATGACGATTCCCCATGATGTAACCAATATTCCAAGGTAGACTGATGGCCGACTAAACTTCTTGAGCAAAACATTGCTGGGAACTTCGAGGAGGACGTAAGGAACGAAGAAAATGGAGTTGCAAATGTTGTACTGGACTCCAGAGAGGCCGAGGTCCTTGTCGAGGCCCTCGATCTTCGCGTTTCCTATGTTGGCTCGGTCAAGTTGAGAGATGAGGTACAAGCAAGCAAGCATGGGGACGAGGCGCCAGTCCTATGAAGTTTTCAAGATCAGCAATCATGACGCGTCAGGAAGATCAGAAGGGTACCGTGTCACTTACCACCTTGCTGACCAACTTTGACCTCCTCTCCGGGGGATAACTCTCGTAAAATTCCGCATCATCTTCAGTCAGGCCGAGAACGTGAATGTTAGCGATAACACGAGACGTGCTTTGCTTGTCGGGGCGATCGCCGTCTTCTAAGCTGCGGTTGTCGACCATCGAAATATCAGGCTTGTCTGCCATCTTGAGATATTTGATGGAGGGTTTGAAAGGCTGAAAGATGAGTGATTCGGAGAGAGACAATTCAATGCCTATCGGCAGCCTTGTTGGAGAAGGCGAGGGCGTCTTGAGCCTTCGATCACCAACGACCAATAACACAAGCGGATGTTGCCGGTTGCAAAACTCGCGTGTCTAAGAAGAGGACAACAAGAGCGTGGCCGATGCTCAATTTCGGCTGATGTTGACAAAAGTAACAGAGTATCTCTTTGGACTTATATCAAAGGCTATCCATAACATTAGTTGCACATTACCAACCTCCCGGGCCCCCGAAGTAACGGCAATGGTGAAATTCTGTGTGTTGGGACCCAGCCTTTCGGGTTGGTTTCCCTTGGCAGGGGGCCAAGCTTCTTCCCCAGACTGTTGTGGTGCGATGGGGGGAACAACGCGGGGTCCCCGCATGAAAATATGGACCTCATTTCCGGATTTATGCAGCCGGATATGCCTCTGATTCGACAACGCGCGTCGGCCCACTCACGCCTGGACTTTTACGAAACTACCCAACACTAAAATGGATTAGGTTCATCTTTCCCCCACAGGCTGCTCGCCAAGATAGCATGCACAGATGACACGAGGAGAACCCATCGAAAAGGCGTCCAACACCACTCTTGACGATTTCCGCTCATCTTCGGAAAAGGACTTCGACTCATACGCACGCCTTTCGGCCTCCAGTTCGCGCGAGCTCCTGGGCGGAGCGATGCCGCAGCCGCCGCCGCGGTGAGCCTTAGGTACTGGCCTCGAGCCCTGCCGCGGATATCCAGCTGCCCACCGGACGCCCGCGTCTCTCGTCCGAAGATGTTGGGCGTACACCGCCGCAGCAGCCAGGGCGATGATCCAGCAGACCCAGCAGGAGGTGTATCTGTCAACGCATCATCACCGGGCCCACAGAGCGCACCCATGGTTGCGTCGCCCTCGCTGTCCGTGTCCTCCAGTACGCCCCTGCACGTCCTGGCCCACGCGTCCACACAGGAGCGGAAACGCAGCGTTTCCGACTCTGCAGAGCGGCCTGCGAAGCGGAAGATTGTGAAAGTCACACGAGCCTGTGACGTCTGCAAGGTATTGTACAATCCGGGGATCGCTACTTGTGTTCGTCCCGGCTGGTCCGGCATAAGCCGAAGCTGACGTTCGAGAAAACTCTCAAGGCACGGAAGGCGAGATGCTCTGGCACGCTGCCCTGTGACAGCTGTGTCAAACGGGGCCGCTCCCGAGACTGTCACTATGATGCAAAGTATAGCCGAGGAAGGCCTGTGAGCCCGCCGAGAGTGCCCGATCGGCGAGACTCCTACTCTTCTGGCGACCGTGATGCCGTGGAAGGCATTGGCTATGGCCGCCAAGGCCTGGATGGTAGCAACGCCGGTGTGAACACTCGCTTCCTCGCAGTCAATGCTCCGATGGAGACCAATCCCCAGTCAGAACAACGCGGAGGGAACGAAACCTCTGCGCCTTCGCGCGCGTCGCCCGAGTTGGACGTCTCCGAGATCCAAGGCCAATATCATGATACTACCTCAGGCCTCGCCTTCCTCCATCGAGCTTGCCGGCGATTGTCGAAAGAGGCGAGCGCACAGGCCGGTAGATACAATGTTCCTGTGCCCAGTCAGCCTGAGAATGAAGACAGTCCGACTCTGACAGTAGGCGACAAGCCTCTGGGCCGCGGTCGACAGGGCCGTGTCGACTTTCCTCCCCGCCAACTGGCAAAGCAGCTCATTCACCTGTACTCGGATGTTTGTATGGCAACATACCGCTTTCTTCATTTACAAACCGTGGAGGGCTGGCTGGATACCATGTCAAATAATGACAGAGACGGGTTCCCGCTTTATCGTGGCGTGGGGCGAGCGAAGGCTGCTATAGTCCTAACTATGCTGGCTATAGCAAAGTCCCACGAGGACAAGGCCAGTGGGAGGTTCCAGGTGGACGAGGAAGCATCAATGGAGCAGACCGACGCTCTATTCTCCGACGCATCTGCGCTTGTTCAACAGGAGACTGCTAGCCCGACGCTCGAGTCCGCACAGGCACGGCTCATTCAGGTCTTGTACCTTCTCACGACATCTCGGTTCAACCAGGCCTGGTATGTCTTTGGCACTGCCATACAGCTTATATCAGCACTTGGGCTCCATCGAAGACCAGGAAGAAAACCTCGAGAGGTCCTAAGAGGGGACTATATCGAAACGCAACTTCGCAAACGAACCTTTTGGAGCGCCTACATATTGGATAAATATCTAGGTGTCATATTCGGCAGGCCAAGACATTACAACGACGAAGACATCGACCAGGAGGCACCAGACAGTGTCAACGACGAAGATATGACTCCGACGGGCCCAGTTGCATCACATCAACGTGGCAGAAAAGACTGCCATGTAGACGCCCTGATCTATCATTCCAGAATTGGGACAATCATCAGCGAAGCGGCCAGGACCGTCTATTCGATAAAGCAGATATCGCACAAGGAACGCATCACAGCTGCCCATCGCCTCGGTAAAGACCTCCAGCGGTGGCGGGAGAGTCTCCCTCCGTATCTGGGCTCAATCCACCCATCTAGCCTAATACCAACGTTCCGTCGTCAATCAATTACACTTCGTATAGCACACTGCCATGCGATCATGCACATCAACCGTCTGTTCCTCCTGGGCAAGGTCAGCTCCGGGAGCGAACCTCAGATACGTGAAGCCATCGTCGCAGCGACAACTGTGCTTGAGACGGTGGACGAAATGGTTAATGAGCAGGGAACCATTTTCCATGCCTTCTGGTGGACACATTATGTTGCCTTTTGTGCACTGGCCATAGTGTACGCCTGGGAAGTCCAGAGCCGGAAGACGCAGCCAAACGTGGCCCTCGATGCCGGCATCTCTCACTTGGAGCTTATGGCACTTGCTGAGAAATGCCACAAACATTTGGCGCAGGCCACGGCTTCGAACTCGCCCAGTCGGAGGTACAGCCTGATCTTGGAGAAGCTGCGAAGAGAGGCGATGCGAGGAAACATGCCCAAGCATGCCCCTTCGGCGGCGGCACGCAGGGAGACGGAGGAAGGGGTCGAGATAAGGGGCACCCCTGCGCATTCACACGCAACCCCCACCCAGATGCAAGATGCGCCGTTCCCCAGCCCAGCCAGTCGCCCTCACAGCGCGATGGAGTTGAATTCGACGCCACAGAACGGCTTTGGGGCCACTTTTGAAGAAATGAACTGGTCACTGCAGGAGTGGCAAAGCGAGGACTGGCTGAACTTGGATTCGATGGTAAGTGGAGACATGCATGCGAAATATCCGTGTGGGCCATGCTAATCCGAACAACAGGCATTTGGTACTTTTTCGGAGAGCTATGATGCTCCGTTTGTGTGGAACACGGAAACAGCGATGTAGCCTGACATACACCAACACCAATCTTTGAACGAATGTCCTTGAGCAATCCATGTCTATAGTCTGTCTATAAAAGTAACAATACATGCATCATTGACAAAACACTACACGTTGAACTTGGTCAGGTTCTCCGGGCCCGCATCCTTGGCGATCTTCTTGACCTCGCTCTCTCCGAGCTCCTCGAAAATGTCATAGCCCCACCTTGCTTGGACATTGAAGCGCTTATGCCTCTCCAGCGCGGTAACCTTCTGGAAGACCTCGTCTGGCAGCTTCACCACCTTCAGGTTCGACTCGATACGGCTCGGGGTCACGCTCTTGCTCAGGACAACAGTGCCCCTCTGGATACCCCACGACAGAACGAGCTGGGCGGCATCGAGACCCTGCTGGCTAGCCAGCTCCTTCACCCCGGCATCGTCCACCACCTTGGGCTCGCCGGTCTGGTTGTTCCCGAGTGGTGAGTATGCCTCGATCAGGATGTTCTTCGACCTGCAAAACTCCACGAGCTCGGGTTGTTGGAGGTATGGGTGTGCCTCGATCTGGTTCACCGCGGGGACGATCTTCGTCTTGGAGATGAGGTCCTTGAGCTTGTTGACCGTGAAGTTGCAGACGCCGATTGCGCGGACTTTCCCGCTGTCTACCAGCTTCTCCAGCGCGGTGTACGTGTCGGCCGGGTCGATGTCTGCGAGCTTGAAGACGCCTTGCTCGTCGAGTGGGAACCACTTCTCGCTGGGCTCAAAGGCACTAAAGCACAGGCTTGTTAGAACACACGAGGTCATATCGTGTTTGGCGTCGTGGAATGCTAAGCTCACACAGGCCAATGTATCAGGAACAGATCCAGGTAGTCCGTTCCCAGATCCTTGAGCGTCTTGTCCAGGGCGCCCTCAACATCCTTCGGGTCATGCTTCGTATTCCAGAGCTTGCCCGTGATGAAGATTTCTGAACGTGGTACGCCACTCTGCTTGATTCCCTCTCCCACTGCCGCCTCATTGCGGTAGATTGCTGCGGCATCTATGTGTCGGTAGCCGGTCTTGAGCGCTGTCTTGACTGCTTGCACAACCTCATGATTGGGTGCCTGCCATGTGCCAAATCCCACGGCTGGAATTTTGGCGCCGGTGTTCAGCGTGAAGTGCGTGGAGAGCGACATTGTGAACGAGTCAATGGGAGGTGATGCAGTTGGGGTTTGGGGTATCAATGGAGAGAAGATGCTTCGGATTGGCTCGGAATGCTGCCAGTTTCGTGATCAAGATAAACACCCCGGCCCTCTTTAACCAAGGCCATTTTTCCATACATTGGATTTTGTCCCTCGCAGCGATCTTGCTCCGCGAATTTCCTGACGACCGCTCCACGGAAGCTATCCAAGACTTTCGGAAATGCTGTCCCGCCCGCCGCTTTTCCGGGATCCCAAATGGGACAAGCCGCACAAGAAGTGGGCCTTTGCCGGATACTCGTTCAATTGGCCACGAGTCTCACCATCATCACCTACTGCGTAGTCCATGATCCACTACGGAAATGGCATCGGCAATAGGAATGCTTCCGGTCATGAACTTGTTCGTATCGACAAGATCGGATGAGCCCAGGTTGTTCCTGGACTAGATGAGCCGAGTTCATATAGCTCCACTCACTTGGGAGCAGAGCATGAACATCACTCAACTACCAGAAACACACCCAACTTAATTGAACTACATCTTGGCATAGTCCGCATGATATTTCAAAACACATCTACCAGTAGCTCTCACAACCCGCCGCCAAACCCCCAAGTCTAGCTACTGGACAACACGTTCATCCGAGCTGCTCACTCATCATGGCCCCCGCAGCAGCTGTGTCACCCATCTGGAGGCCGGATCAACCTCTGGCTGCAGGCACCGAGAAGGACGCCGTAGGGGTGCAACATGTCGAGCAGGCCGAAGACGACTCGACACTGAGGACGGTGGATGAGGTTCTCAGACGAAGGGCAAGGACAGACCCAAATTTACCCGTTGTGTCTTACCCGTCTTCAGGCATCGAGTATGTCGACTACACCTTTCAGCAGCTCGATGTCTTCGCCTACCGGGTGGGGAAGCAGCTCCAGGCTGCGATCCCATCCAGGACGAGCTCCAAGGAGAAGCGGACCGTTGTCGCGATGCTAGGTCCGTCGAACTTGGAGTATCTGGTGACCATGATGGGGCTGTTCAAACTCGGTCACACAGTGTTGTTTCTGTCGACCAGGATATCAGTCCCCGCCATCGAGTCACTAATCACATCTACCGGTGCGACATATTTGCTCGCGGACCCTCGGTATGTGGAGCCGTCGTTGGCGACCAAGGAGCAAGTTCCGGGGCTCCAAGTCCTCGACATGCCTACGAGGACGAACTTTGAATTCCCGATCGATGCCGTAGGGGACACACAACTCGACGCCGTTCTTGACCCGAGCGTGGAGACCAACCAGATTGTGTACATCATTCACTCAAGTGGTATGGATGCCAAACAAAAATTGTCTTCCCATTTTCCTATCCTGCAGCTAACAATGGTCTCACGCTCACAGGGTCAACTGGTTTACCAAAGGCCATCTATCAGAAGCAAAATGCAGCGCTGTCCAACTTTTCGGGCAACATGAACATGAAAGCATTTATTACGTTGCCATTATACCACAACCACGGAATTTGCAACCTGTACCGAGCTGTGTGGTCCAAGAAGGCCATCCATCTGTACAATGCCGACTTACCTTTGACCTGCAATTATCTCATCAAGACCTTCCAGGCCCACAGCTTCGAAATCTTCTATGGAGTTCCCTACGCACTAAAGTTGCTCGCCGAGGCCGATGAGGGCCTGTCACTCCTCGCTCAGCTTAAGATCGTTATGTATGGTGGCTCAGCCTGCCCTGATGACCTAGGTGATTTATTGGTAGAGCACGGTGTGAACCTTGTCAGCCACTATGGAGCGTGAGTAAAGCATTCTATACTATCACCAGCATGGACAAAACTAACTGCTCCGAATAGAACTGAAGTGGGCCAGCTCATGACATCCTTCCGACAGCCAGGAGACAAAGCTTGGAATTACGTCCGGGAGCACGACAAGCTGAAACCTTATCTTCGGTGGATCACCCAGGGGCCGAACCTGTATGAGTGCTGTGTCCTGCCCGGATGGCCTGCAAAGACAGCCACAAACATGGACGATGGCTCTTACCGCACCAAAGATCTTTTCGAGCCTCATCCGACAATTGCTGGTGCGTGGAAGTACATTGCTCGCCAAGATGACACAATTGTTCTGGTCAACGGCGAGAAATTCAACCCTGTAGTCACAGAAGGCAAGATTCGGTCCAGCAAGTTGGTCACCGAGGCCGTTCTCTTTGGGGCCCAGCAACCATATCTTGGTGTTCTAGTTGTTCCGTCGCCGGCGGCAGCTCTCAACAAATCACCCGCGGAAATTCTGGATCTGGTGTGGCCGGTGGTCAATTCAGCTCAGGAGTCGAATGATTCCTTTGCAAAGCTCTCCAAGGAGATGGTTGTCATTCTCCCCTACGATGTCGACTACCCACGTACAGACAAAGGCAGTCTCATACGTCAGGCTTTCTACAGGGTGTTCGCAAAGGAGATTGAACTTGCTTACGAAATCTCCTCGTCGACGAACGAGAATGCCCGGGAGTATTCTGAGTCCGAGCTCCGCGACTTCCTCAGAGAGATGGTCACCAAGTCGCTGCCGCAAGGAACAAGTTTCACGGATGAGACTGACTTCTTTTCTCTTGGCCTGGACTCACTGCAATCAATTCAAATAAGGGCAGAGATACTGAGGTCCGTCAAGACGGCCAACAAGCTGACCCAGAATGTCGTGTTCGACCACCCTTCTATCGAGAGATTAGCCTCATATCTATTGGGCTCATCAACACAAGTCAGCGTTGAGGACGAAATCGCATCATTGGTTGAGAAATACTCAACATTCTCCGCACCTCAAGCCAGACAAGGAAAGTTCGTCGCAATCACAGGCTCAACCGGATCGCTCGGAGCGCACATCGTCGCCCAGCTGGTGCAGGACTCCTCGATAGATCGGATATACTGCTTCGTCCGCGCTCAAGATGAATCGAGCGCAACTAAGCGCACGGCCGAGTCCTTGACGTCGCGCAAGCTATACCACAGCCTACCGCTACAACTTCGCAGGAAGGTTATCTCCCTTCCTGCCGACCTCTCAAAGCCCGACCTCGGCCTGTCGGAGTCGACATACCGCGAGATCACCTCGAGCCTGAGGACAGTCATTCACGCCGCCTGGTCCGTCAACTTCAACATCCGCCTGTCGTCCTTCGAAAAGGACAACATCGCCGGCGTGCGCCACCTGATCGACCTGTGCCAGTCGGGAGGCGCCTCGTTCAACTTCTGCTCGTCGGTGAGCACAGTCGCCAGACATCCGGACGAACAAGGCCCCGTCCCCGAGACCCTGCCCGACCCCAAGTGGGCACAGGGCATGGGCTACGCGCAGTCCAAGTGCGTCGCCGAGGCAATCTGTTCCCGTGCTGCCTCGCAGGCTGGCATCCCCGTGCGGGTGCTGCGAATCGGCCAGATTGTCGCCGACACTACCCATGGCGTGTGGAACGCCACCGAGGCCGTGCCACTGATGCTGCAGAGCGCTCTCACTATCGGCGCTCTGCCGCGTCTCACGGAGACTCCATCTTGGTTGCCAGTCGACACTGTCGCAAAGGGCGTCGCCGAGATAGCTCTCTCGGACGCGGAGAACAAGGCTGCGAGTGGTGCCGTGTTCGCAAACGTGGTGAACCACCGTACCTTCAGCTGGACGGACGACCTTCTACCTGCACTCCGCAACGCCGGTCTGGACTTCGAGGAGGTCGAGCCGAAGGAGTGGGTCAGGCGGCTCGGAGAATCCAACCCTGACCCCGTCGTGAACCCACCGATCAAGCTGGTCGACTTCTTCGCAAGCAAGTATGACCGTGACGAGTTCTCCCCTTCTAAGCAGTATGTTACCGAGACAGCACGCTCGCTGTCGCAGACTCTGGAGAACGCGCCACTACTGGACAAGGACTTTGCCAAGAAGTTCGTGGACCAGTTTTGCCGCACTTCGTGGAAGACTTCGACTGCATCCAAAGATGGCGAGACAAGTCAGCCTGCTAAGCGCGTCATCATCGTCACCGGCCCTTGTGGCAGCGGAAAGACGACCCTGGCCACCGCACTGGCTAGCTCGCCGCTGAACGCCCCGTTCATCGAGGGAGACTCGCTCCACAGCAAAGACGCCGTCGACCGCATGCACGACGGCCAGCCCCTCTCCGACGAGCACAGGAAACCATGGCTCGACCGCCTCGTCAGGCGCGCGCACGAGGAGCTCTTTGAGCTGGGCTACGACACGGTGGTGGTCAGCTGCTCGGGTCTGAAACGGGCGTACCGGGATCAGATCCGGCAGATTGGCGCGGGCGGGAAGGCCCAGGTGGTGTTCTTGGACTTGCAGTGTGTCCCTGAGACGTTGATTGCGAGGCTGCAGGAGAGGCAGGGGCACTACATGAAGGCTGAGATGGTCCAGAGTCAGCTTGCCGACCAGGAGGGTGTGGCGACTGATGAGGTGGACGTGTTCCCCCTCAACGCTGAGGGTGCGCTGGAGGGCATTTTGCAAGAGGCTACTTGGGCTGTGTCACGGATTTCATAGGCGCTGGCGAAAGCACTCGAGGGATTATGTTCACCATTTTTATTCCAAGCGCTGAAGCTTGGGCAGTATAATTTCAGCATTTCTATAGACTCAACGACACAATTTGAAATCACGACCATGTGTTCAAATATTGCGCCCCATGTAACACGTTAAGCTGAAGGCAAGAGCCCGTATTTGCTTCACTCAAAGACTGGCTTGACTACTGAGCTCAATTCGATTAATGCAAAGCAATGAAGGTACGGAGGATTATTGTCTTCCCACAAGCTGTTGGGGGATCTGTGACAGCTATATGATGATCAGGAGCATTTTTGGGGGCTGTCATAGAATGGCCACATTCACGACGTCTGGAAATATCCGATCTAGAAGCCCACACATGTCTGCATGGGATGAAACAACCTGTCAAACATCAAGCTGCTTTGTGTACAGCAAGGTTATTCAGCAATTGGCAGCGGACAAAGCCACCTAACAAAGTCGCATTGAAAGCAACGTTTCGTTGTTATCATCCATAACCCAATGATATCTACTTTCTTCTGATGCTCACGGTGAATTATCGATTTCTTCGGAATATTCTTCAAACCTGTTTGTCGGAAGGGTGATTTATCGACAGGGTAGTCAGACTCTGTCACCAATTCAAACACATCATGTAGTTTTGCCGGAGAAGGAAATTAGATCAGGATGGAACATGCTGCCATGTATGATACGAAATGTGAGCAGAAGACGCATTGCTCGAATGTGGCGTCCCATCAATGAAAAGGAGATCAGAGGAGGTAATAAAAGCCCACACTGGAGGCCACGATACATGAATTGAATCCTATTTAATCTCTACTATGCAACCGTTCTTATAGAAACACATGTTTAAGAAGCAGCATTGAAATTACAGCGAGAAGTCATTGGTATCTATTCTTATTCATCTACTTCGGCATCAGACATCCGGCCAACCTTTAGTCAGTTATTGTTGGAGCAATTCCGCCTCTCAACTCTTGACTCATCATCATTGCTTCGCACGCCTCCATGGCACGGGCCGAACATCATTGTCCAGGGAAAAAGCTTCCTGGCAATTGCAGGCAAGATGACAACAGCAAAATTCCCTACTGTACGAAGCATCAAGTAATTTGTGCAACTCATGATCTACGGCATATGATAAATGAAGACTGTAGGAGATGTTCCCCAACGCTACCAAAAGAACAGCAGCAGGAGACTGATGGGACGGGGAAAACGAACAAAGCGTCTGAAGGAGGTCTACAGAACAAGGCCAAGCGAAAGTGATGAAAAGCTTCGCGGAGATTGATCGGAAGATGAGATTTGCGGATAGACGGCGAGAGCTGAGTGGAGCGTGGGATGAATGGTTTCCTCGAGGAGCAGTTGGGTAGGATAAATAGGCATGGTATAGACCATTAGTTATCCAGGCGTTCGGAATGCAGACCTGAATAGGGCCACTGGGAGTTTGCTGAACACATATTGGTCATGGCTCTTTCAGATCGTACCGACTTTAAGCCATTTACTAAGCAACAAATTGCAGCTGTTTTCACAGAGTGCCATAACCGCCGTTGGACAAGCCGGTGTCCTTTTGGTCCCCATAAATCTTCCCAACTTTTCCATACGACTTGACCTGGCTCACCACCAGCGCATCGACCTCGTCCCGCGGCGCTGCTCCGGCCGAAGCCAAAACATTAGTCACAGCGTCAGCAGCAGTCCACTTCACCATGCCGGAGGATGATGAAGCCCACGGAGAGCTGAGGACAACCGCATCCCCAATCGCATTCTCCTGCGCGCCATTGAGCACTCCGTCCAGACTGGCATCTCCGTAGTTTCCAGTGGCGTAGGCAGCCTGATTTGCATTCATTTGGTAGTAGCGATTGGAGGCCTTGGTTGTGCTCGGGCCCGCAATGAAGTAGTTGTTGATAATGTCATGGGAAAACTTGCCACCTGTGTTTGCCGCTGTATATGCTGCCTGGTAGTTATAGACGACATTGTTGATGTATTGTGTGTTGTCCTTGGATAGTGGCTGACGGTTGTGCGCGCTTACCCATAGGTTGCCGAAGAATGTAGAGGGCCCAGTCTCAATGTGGGCACCAAACTGCTGTCCGATGGGGAATGCGATTATGGAATTCGATACGGTGAGATTTACGACCCCCACGGCATCGATTGCTTGAGGCGTGAAAAGTCAGCGAATACTGACGTAAAATCTGGTGGTAGTTCCACTTACTATCCCACTGGCCATACGCAAACGAACAATGATCCATGATGATATTGGAAGCTGTGCCGAAGTTCACTGCGCTCTTGCCCGTGCTCGGATCCAAGCTGCCTTGTCGGAATCTCACGTTGGTGATGATAATATTGTTTTTGCCGCTACCAGAAACTTCAGCAGCCATAATTCCGATGCCGGGACTGGGAGCTGTCGAGCCATCAATGGTCAAGTGGCTCGAGAGGGAGACAGCTGAGCTCAATTTGATGTATCCGCTGACATCAAAGACGACAATCCGGTTAGACGCACTCACGCAGTCACGGAAAGAGCCTGAGCCGGAGTCGTTCAAGTTGGTGACATGGCAAGTCGCGCCGCCCGTTCCACCGGTGGAGACCGCGCCGAAGCCAACGGCTCCGGGGAAGGCGAGGGCAGATGCCAGAGAGGCATACCCCAAAACAGCTAAGCTGGGAACTAGAATGCTGAACATCATGTCTAGATCATGTAGTTGAGGCTGAAGTCAAGCTCATCCGATCTCTTGGGAGCCAAGGACCAAGATCTTGGCGATCTCGAACCCTTTTATAATTGATCACAAGATATCCCGCGGCAGCAAAGGAACTTCAGAATTGACAACAGCGAAACCTGAATTAGGAAACAATTACTTAGCCCCGAGCGTAGTATCATTTGAGGTCGGGACGATTTTCCTCCAATCCCCACCTCCGCTCCGAATGAGGCTAAGTGTGCCATGGTGGCTTAATGTGACTTTGCGATCTGCGTAATTTTAATTTGACTTTGCTTTAACACCGCAGGAAAGAACGGCAACGGCATAATGCATGCCGAATGTGTGTCAGGGGTCTTGTCAGGAATCATTGAGCAACTGCATTCGAAGCACACAAATGTGACATCTGCCAGGCTCCTCGATACGACATTCAGAGAAGACAATACGCGTGAATTGTATTCAGTATCCAATGGAATAATAGAGTATTGCAAGCCTCTGGTCCTTGGCTACTCGAATAGACTGTTATGCCTAGTTCTCTGTCTCGTTCCTATTTCTGGTGACTGAGCCACCTTCGGTACCATGATCCTCTTGCCGAGCTCGCTTTTGGCTTTTCGTGAATGGTCAGCCTTTAATCCACAGCTTGAGAGGTCAAGATGGGGGTGCACGTACTCTCTTCGTCGGTACAAATACCACATCAATGTCACACTTAAGATCGCAAGACCCCCGAATAAGATGAGAATTTGATACCCATACTTGTATTTTGGGGCATCGTAGGTTGGGAAGAGCACCACTGGAATTGTATCAGCTTAACGGGCATCAGAACAAGTCCTGAACGCTAACTTACGTGGTACCCAAAGCACCCATGCATAAGAGACAACATTGGCTGTGGCGACCAGAAGCTGTCTCAAGCTTGGATCCCCGGCATTGAGCATGTTGGCCCAGCTCTGCTTGTATGTTAGCGCATCTCTTTCTGAATCCACAATAGACATCACTTACAATGAGGACTGGGGTTGCCGCAGAACCTGCATACGAAAGGTAGAAGGCGAACATGAGACCGCCCTTCGGGATGTACCAGACCGAAAGGAGAATGTTGGAGAGAATCATAAGCACCTGTACGATTACGATCATTAAGTAGTTCTGCCCTGTACGGTCTGCAATGATTCCCCAAGTGACAGTTGCGACAATGTTCAAGGCACTTCCTGCTGTCTGATACGTGTTAATCACCTTCCCCAGAGCCTGAAGTGATGCGTTCTAAAATAATTCAAACATTACAGACGGGGAATCACAAAGGAAGAGAATAGTGCTTACGGGGTAGATGTTTGCATCTACAGTACCGTACCCCACGTCTTTCAACCATAGGTTGAAGTAGCTTGTGGCGGTATGACATGCGGCAACCATGCTATTATGGAGCGTTAGCATGTTCCGTAGTCTAGGGACATGTTGTGGTGCTTCGAACTTACGTGTAAGGGACGACAAAGACCCAAATTTCCCATCCTGTGTAAATGCGTTTGGCCTCTTTCCAAGTCAATTTCTGCTGAGCCTTCTGGCCAAACTTTTCAATTCGCTCGACGCCGTATCGGATGTGCTATATAACGTCAGCGCTTCCAGATCCTAACTCAGAGCTCGAGAGCACTCACCTCCGGTGTCCAGTAGAACGCCTTCGTATTATGCGGTAGATCTGGTAAACCAAAGAAACCCCAGATCGCTATGGGGAAAGAGATGATAGCGTCCATCACGAACAGCCACCTCCAACCAGCAATTCCATGGCGACCATCCATACTGGTATATAGCCCAGCCTGCAAATATCCACTGAACATACTTGCTATGGACTCAACCTGAAGGAGAATGGCCAAGCGTTTGGTGAGCTCCTTGGGGCCATACCAACCGCCTAGCATGGATATGTACCCTGGGAAGGCGCACGCCTCGAAGAGTCCTATGAAGAACCGGAGTGCGTACATCTTGCTCCTGGTGTCAGTAAGAACCCGTATTTTAAGGCCGCTTGCATACCGTGAGTTCTTACTGACCGTTTGGATATTCTTTGAAAAGCCCATTCCGATTACCAACACAGACCAGATCAGTTCGCAGGAGGGAATCAGGACGGACGGCCGAATATAGCTCAGCTGCGACATTTGCGCAGGCACACTTCCGACCATTATGCCCAGACTAAACCAGGTGTTCAACCAGTTACGCTCGTTGCCATATAGGCTGAGGTCCTCTTGCATACCACTGATGAAGGCATTGCCTGAAACGATTTGATCAGAATTTGAAGTGTGGGTTGCCAGTATGAAGTTCGCTTACTGTAATTTGTTTGATCAAGATATTTGATGAAGTAGCCGAAACACACGGTTGGACTGATGATTGGAAAGCTTGTTAGCTAGGTACACCAATGAATCACCGGGAAAAGTTTATCTGATGAAGATTGCCAAAAAGTCATACAAGAAAAAGGTGTCCAGCCTCTGCACATATTTCCGATATTCTGGGTCACCCTCGACAGAATCCCAGACAAGACCAACTATCTTGCGCCACAGTGAGATCTTGCCCTTTTCTTCGGAAGACGGCTCGGCGATGCTCACAGAGTTGGCGTCTTTCAGATTTTTATTCAGATCAGGGTCCGAGGCCACGGGTGATATAGCCTTGCTTTCTGCCATGTTGGCCAAGAGAATTTCGGGAGATGTTAGACGCTTTCAAAAAGCAGGCATACCCACCGCTGTAGCTGCAAGCTACTGGTCAGTCACTTGCTTGGCCCGTATCATCAGATTGTTATATACTTTGGGCCCATTAACGTAAACGATTTCTCCCGATCACACTAACCTCTTCTAAGCACTAGCAAATTACGTGCATCTGATAATGCGAAGGGGTTTACCTCAAATCGTGCTATGCCCATGCATGTTGCGACATGAGACCCCATAATTGGGAATGTCGTTATCACGCCCCGCTTTATCGTCTTCACCAACTGCCGGATTCGTCCGCCGATATCGTAGCAGCACACGGTCTACGCCTGGAATTATTGACAAAGCCTGTGAGAATGCATCAGTTTGAGAATCAAAATAGCTTGTCGTGCACTTCACTCACTATGCCAGGCGCCAAAAAAGGCCAACAAATCTTTCGTCAGCTCCTCTTCCGTCTCCAGCGACAACTCTGACCCCAAGGGTTCTTCGTCAACCGTAATACATAATGACCCCAGAGATCCTTCGGCTTTGCTTGGAGAATGTTGACTTTCGCCTCCCTACACAAGTCACAGACGATAACAGTGTGGTGGCTTTGAAGAGCCTCGTATTTGAGCCTCTGCTAAGATGGAAGCCACACGGCCATGTTGGGCCCGCGCTGTTCGATGAATGGAGTCATTCACTAGATGCCCAGACGTGGCGATTCCATATTCGAGACAACGCCATCTTCCACGATGGAAAGCCTTGTGATGCGACTGCGATAGTCGCCTACATCGAAGGCTTCTTGAGCTCACGGGACTATTTCGACATGCCATGGAGCTACAGCCGCTATTTTGCGAACACCAAATTCTCAACTGAGGACGACCGCACCGTAAAGGTGGAGACTTCTGAACCCTTTGTGGACATATTAGGCATATTCTGCGAATTCTGGCCGTCACGTATCGACGCCCATGGGAAGCCGGTACTGGGGACAGGCCCATTCCGTGTGGTAGAATTTGTACGGAAGGAAGGCATTGGGCGGGCGACATTGGAACGGCTGAATCCGACTCGCCAAAATATTCCTCACACCATAGTGGCAATACACGAACCAGATGCGGCGAAGAGAATTCGGCTGCTAAGAGACGGGCAAGTGGACGCCGCTTTGAACCTTGAGCGCTCGGAGAACCTCGACCTCGTCGACTTCGATTCTTCACTGCGGTGGAGCAGACTTACTAGCACATTATCGGTTATCTATTACCTCAACTGCACCGAAGGCATTTTCACATCGCCAGAAGCACGGCTTGCTGCTAACCTGGCAATTGATAACGCCGCTCTGGTTAAAGAGGTATACCACGGGCTAGCGTTGCCTTCTGCAACAATCGTGAGCCCAGCCCACCTTGGCTTTCCGGAGTCAGATTTGGAACCTATCCCCTACGACCCGAAACGGGCCCGAGAACTGCTCGAGGGCCTAGACACAACGACACCGCTAATATTACGAACGCCAACCTACATGCCGGAACACGCTCGGAAGATATCCAGCTTTGTTGCAAAATCACTGAGGCAAGTCGGCTTCGACGTTGAGGTCAAGGTAGAGACCAACCGTCCGGAATACGCCCGCTCAATTGGGTTCCACAAGCGTATTGGCAGCCTTGCGCTATTCGACTCTACGCCCAACAGTACTTTCAGAGTCCTAGATGACAAAATTTCGAGCGCTTCTCACGCGACTTGGTGGCTAGGATACCACGATGATGAGACACAAGGCTTATTCCGGGAGGCCCGTAAGCAGATTGGCTATGAAGATCGCGCCCATGCCTACTCCAAGGTATTGAGAAGGGTGCAGGAGAATCCACCGTGGCTGTACATTGCACATCCTGAGATAATCTGGGCTACAAAACACAATCTTCCTTATGAATTGAGGATAGGACAGTCAGGAATACTTTCGATCAAGTCAACGGAGACTGATTAGTAGGAATAATATGGATGAGTTTCCAGATGGCTCTACGTAATTTATGAAAATGTACTAAATCGTTCCAATGATAAAATTCAAGACATGCTCTTATAGATTCGTCTTGGGACTGACCTGTTCCACGGAATCCTAGTCCCCAAAAGGCTAGGGACCCTGGAGACCACTGTCCGATATTCGCAGTGGATGCTTTTGACCAGGTCCACTTGATCGCACATTGCGACGATATCTCAGGCCCCTCGGCTCTCGTTGGAGCACCACAAAATGCCACAAATTTGTCTAGTATATATCATGCTCCAAATCCACAATCAATCATGGCTTCAATCGACGTTTCCAGTGCTGAGGAATGCGATATCGAGCGTTTCGGCAGCGAGCCACTCCTCACATTGCCGGACAGCCGCTCTATCGACCTCGCCAGCGGCTACATACCTCTTCTTGCAAAATTCACATTTGAAGACAAGGCCGCGAAGGGCCTGCGGAAGCGTGAGGCTGGACAGAAGCCTGAGCCTCCTATCCACTTCTCTGCTCTTGAGCTGGTGCGGGACAACCAGATCCTGTTTCTGACTGGGCCAAGCGGAAGTGGCAAGACATCGTTCGCGAAATACCTTTGCTTGCAGTTGACTGCAGAGGGCTTCTCGAAGCCCCGACAACTCGTTCGAAATGAGCTGGGTGATGTGCGCCAAGAATGCTGCCATTTTGGAAAAGTACTGCCCCATTATTATGTGGTCAGCAACGCAGATTTTTTGCAGACCTTGGTCGACGTTACGCTTCCGATTGTCCTGGAGGCGGCCACGACGAATGAAACTTCGAAAAAGGATGGCACCTTGATCGTGCTTGACGGGGTCGAAAAAGCAGGCCATGAAGCCCCGGGATTTCTTCGGACATTAATTACGCGAATTGATAGATCAGAGAACACAAGACTGCTTGTGCTAGGTGAAACGAGCACTTGCAGGCACTGGGCCCTGCCCTCAGATATTGCCAGACATGAGTTGCTACCGCTACTGGTTGCTCAGCGGACCATTGCCGTTTCCGAACTTTTGGGCACGGGGAAAACTATGGCTCAAGTTGGTATTGGTGCAGCGGCCGGGAATCCAGCCCTGTTTGCTCTCGCAATCCAGTCACAGAGTCCTGGTCACAAAGCAGAAGATCTAGTGGACGCATGGCTTTCTGTCATTTCTGGACATGGGTATTCTGCTGAAACCTTGGTTGAGAAAGCATATCACCAACTCTGTGGTGGACTCTGCTCAGACGACCAAACCAAAGCTCTGTCCTCTGACCTGCGTGGCCGTCATTTGCTACGTTCCGACGCGATCAAACATTTGTTGGCAGCACGACACCTTGCCAGCCTTCATCAGGATGATATCATACAGTTGTTCCATCAGAGTCCTCAGGTTGCTGAGCCTCTTGTACGAAGCTGTTTGAGTCGACTCAGCTCATCCGGACGGTTTGGAGCCCTTGTTGAGGGACTTCTGAACAGCCCATCTTCTGAGGCCCAGCATGCAGCCTTGATTGTGGCTGAATTCGCTGAGTCGAGGGAGAGATTTACGGAAAAGATCAAGAATCTAGTGCTAGATGTTTTGTCACACGATACATTCAAAGCCAGCCAAAGAGAGGAGGCAGGCCGCATCCTCTCTCGTCTGGGTGATCCTCGTGATCTGGAAGCCCTCACAGTCGTCCCCGCTGGTGCCTTTAGTATGGGTTCTATCAGCCATCAGAATTCTCAACCAGTGCACACAGTTACGGTCTCAACCTTTCGCATGGGTATCTACCCCGTGGTGAACAAGAATTACATGGCATTCATCCAGGATGCAGGCCGGGAGTGGCTCAGTCCGGATGGCACAGATCCAGAGCGGCAGAATGCACCGGCGACTGATCTCACTTGGCATGATGCAAGGGCCTACTGCGCTTGGCTTACCACCCGCTGGCGCTTAAATGGAACGATTGGTGCTGAGGAGCAGGTCCGGCTGCCAACAGAGCCAGAATGGGAACGGGCGGCGAGAGGCGACCAGAACAGCGCGGACAGTGACGGTCTGGTCTACCCCTGGGGCACATCATGGCAGGACGATGCGGCCAACAGCGAAGAAGCTGGGTTCAACAGTACATGTGCAGTTGGCATATTTCCAAAGGGCCGGTCTCCTTACGGCTGCTACGACATGGCTGGCCACGTTTGGGAATGGTGTACAACGCTCTGGGGTGAAGACATGGCGACACCGTCATTTTCGTACCCATGGCGGGAGGATGGTCGGGAAACTTTAGACGCGCCTGAGCCGGTGCGGCGGGTGCTGCGTGGCGGATGCTTCTCGAGCTCCAAGATCAAGGCGAATTGTGCATACCGTGGAAGCCTCGAGCCTTCCGGGTTCTGGCGCGGCAATGGGTTCCGGGTGGTAGTGGGCAGGGTGGACTCATGAAGGCTTCTCTCCCTGATACCAAATCAGACTTCGGCCCGGTAACTAGCAAGAGAGGAATTGGTCCGGACCGGTGTCTGTCACGGAGTCCATGAACTGACAATTTTTGTAAATGCATCGGCAACACAATAGTGGAGCCAAATGTCGCCATCCGTTTCCAGAAATTTGCCACAAGCAACAGATAATTCACTCACCCTGCCTGGAGAGTTGGTGACAAATCCATCAGTTGTTGCACGCTTCTCAACCTTGTTCCGGGTGTAATGCACTCAAACTGCGGGCCTAACACCCCAACCTGACACAATCATGACCATCATAACCAACTTCACCCTGCCGGACTCGGCGAGCGCCATCGGGTTATCTGCCGACTCTCCAGGCCCATTTTTCATCACCTTCACCACGGCTGATCTCCCTGAGACTGGCCAGTCGTGGTGTCCTGACGTGCGGGCCGCGCTGCCTTATCTGAAAGCCACTTTCTCGGCCGAAGGCTCTCCCGAGATGGCGTTTGTTGAGGTCGGCCAGAGGCCAGAGTGAGTGACTCTACATTTCCACACTAGATTATTGTTACCAGCTACAATCTTACTGATCTCTTTTGATTTAGATGGAGAGTCCCCACCAATGTCTTCAGGACTACGTGGAATGTTCATAATGTTCCCACGCTTTTGCGTTACCAGTGGGTGGATGGCCAGGTTAAGGAGACTGGAAGACTAGTAGAGGGTGAGATCCTGGATGAGGAAAGGTTGAAAGACTTGGTCGACAGGTGAAAGAGATGAGTTGTCTCATGAAGCGTCAATATTCCCTGGCATTTCTTTAGCAGTGTTGATTCGCTTGGTTCAAGTCACACTGGTTTCCGTCCGTCCTAACCTTCCCTTCATACACCTCCTGCTTCACTAAGTGCGATGGATTTCTTGTTTGTGATCACTTGTCTTGAGACCCGAAAACCCTTGTTGAATTCTCGTTTTCCTGTTCAGCATCTGCTAAGGCATTGGGGCCTCCCAGGCAGAAGCGCTTGGTCACCCGCTACATCAATCAGCTCGAAAGCCATGGAGCCCTGCGTCGCAATTACCAGCCTACACGAGCTGTATGGGCTCAAAGCTCAGTGGGCCGTTTCGCTCATGATGCCGTACAACTTCACCCTGCATTATTCCGGAAACGTAGACCGGACCGACCAACTTGTAATACGTTGCACATGGACGAAGTGCCAACGGCACCCGGCAACCTCGGACAATAACAACCACGTCATCTTGTTGCACACTGCGAGGTCCGATCCCCAACCGTCCATCAGCAGTGAGAAACATTACGCCACCCTGCCGATCGGTCGTTTCTGCTGTTCTTATTAAATACTCCATCTGATTCAGATGCAACTGATCTGGATCACAGAGTTGGGCCTCCTCGAGTAAAGTTTTGTAGCCCTTAGATTCTGAAGTGCAACACTCGAGAAGCCCCAAAAAGTCGAAGAAGATAGGATCAGGGCCAAAAAGACGGCACAAGTCTTCGTAAAACCCGAGCACCAGCCTTTTCGCCCTTTCTTGGATGTGCTTCTCGGGGGGAGGATGTTGTAGAAGGCTCGTCTTGTCGCCGAAAATGAGACCCTCGAAAAGTTGACGTAACCTCCAAATGGAATAGCTGCCCTCATCAGTCAATAAGCAGAAAGACTTGATCAATTCTTTGCGATCGGTTTCTGAACTGGTGATTCCGGACAGCGCCCGTTTGCTTTGGATAGGGTCAAAGAGCGTGGCGTGTATATTGAGAATGCTGTGCTCCCCATCTTCGAAAAAGTCGCCGTGCTTGACCGGATAGAAGACATCGTAGAGGGAGATCGCGCTCCCGTTAGCGTCGAAGGAATTAATATGATTCCCTGCGAGATAGCGAATATCGACGGCGCCCATGCCGCGTAAATCAGGGACCCAGGAGGGAAGGTTGATATCGTCTCCATTGAGTGGACTCCAAATGCCAGCTGTGAGCAATGTAGACAGGTTACCATCTCGAAGGATCTGTTTCTTGGCAAAGGCCGTGAAGACGTCCCGCACAGGGACAGAATAATCCACTTCCACAATCCCCGTCAAAGCTTCGCAAACGCCACGCAACGCGTACAATTTGTCTCTGGGGTCTTGGCATTGCAAGTGCCTTGTTGGATGAAGAACGTTGCTGACATGACGGGCCTCGTCTGGGCTGATACAAAAATGTGCAATTCGGAAAAGGGCCTTGCGAAATTCGAAGATCCATGGGTGCTCGATCTGAGCTGAGAGCCAAAATGCGTGTTTGGACGAGACGACGTCAAGCCACTTCAAAGTTGACCACGGGGCTTGTAGTCTGCCGCAGTGTACGACAGCGTCCCTGGCCAGGACAATCTCCTGGAAGACCCACATACGATTCCAATAGTCACGTCTGAGCAATTTCGTAAGGGCTTTGGTAGCGATCTCGTTCTGTATGACTTTGGCTGCGACAGATTCCTCCGACGTCTTACCAGCGGGTCCACAGAGGTGAATCAACTCGAACGCCTTGGCAGCCAGGTCGGACTCGTCCCCAATCCACATCCGGACGAGGCTGGCTCCGGAATAAATTCTTCCCATCAACTGGACCTGGTTATTTCGATCCTTTATACAACTTTGGTTGATGCAAACACTGTCGATCCAGAAAGTCGGAGAGGAAGGATAAGATCGGCGTCGAAATTCTGCCAACATCAAGAACACATTCCTCACCACCGGAAAATTAATTCCATTGACTGTGATGAAATGGGGTTCTTCCGTCAGTTCCCATCTGTATGACACTGCCTCGTATGGTGGAGGGTTATCAAGCGATGTCTTGAAGAGCCGCGTGATGATTTGGGTAGTACAATCTTCAGCCGGCTCGATTTGCAACAGGCGAAACTCGCCATCACCGATCAACGAGCCATCATAGACCCATCCAGGGTCAGTGAACCCTAACACTCGGCCAACATCGGGGTTTGATGACGAGATTAAGCTTGAATCCAACATTGTCCGTCCTCATGAGTGGGAGTTCAAATACCGCTTGCTGAACCTATTCCCACCTGATTCAGTGAATTGCGCCAAATGGAAGGCGATCAGATTGTTTTCAACTTACCTTCAGGACATGTTGAGAGCTCTTTCGGAATATGATGCTAAGAAGGAAACGTCCTCTGAATACTGCCGTGAATGAGCCGAATGATCCATACATGCGTAGCCGACCAGGATGGTTCGTTGTGTGATCCCATGTCCCCTTTTCCCGTAATCTGGACACCTGTCAACTGCGTGCTGGTAGTAAAGACAGCGACAAGCACTGTAAAGTTCCAATACTTGGAAACACATAGGGCGTCCTACACTGCTAACAGCTGTGGAAGAGAGAGACGTAGGGAAGAAGATCACTTGATTTCCAAAACAGCACCCCGCACAGACGAGGTATCACCAGAAACATGGAGGCCTCTGGTGGGTCCAACACAGCCACAGGCAAACACAATCTGCATGCAGCACAGCCACAAGGAAAACGCCTAGACCATATGCGGGCAAAACCGTTCTCAGCCAATGGAGCTGCTGCTGTGCAACATAATAATGCGGTGGAGATTCATAATGCGGTGTAGGGCTGACAGCTGCAGCATTGCAGCTACAACGTCCATGCTATACAAGTAACTATGCATAACCACTTCGGCTCTGCGATTGTGAATATTTGCGTGATATCAAGGAGCTCAAACTGGAGCGCGAAACTTTAGGGTCCCCCAGATCCATCTGTGATGGGTTATCTGTGTCCAAATAGAACCACTTGCTGTCATCTTCAGCCTCTAGCGGCTTGCATGAGTCTCAAATTGCATCAGTGCTGAGTGTGGATTAAATTGAGTGATCTTCTACCCAAAACTCTGTCTTTAAAATGGAGAGTTGATACCTGTAGTCCCTCTTCACACACCCAGAGAAACGCGAGGGATCTCTTCTGTGTAAATAATTGAGCAATGGCACATGTCTATTGTTAGCAAAGCAAAGAATACGCCAAGATTGAGACCTGTCCAATAGCCCAGCAATGCCTGTTACCGGATGAGTAGTAGCCATCATGGGATGCGAAGGAACAAACACGTGATTGCTGACATCTTTCCACAAGTTATTAAGCAGACCTTGAATAGCTTGTCAACGTGGGAAACTCATATACATGTTTCAAAAATATCATGATGATGCGGGTTGAATTTTTGTAAGACTGACAGGTCCGCACCGAATTGGCGATTAATGTTGAATGAATCCGACTTTCAAACCATCTTCGAAGATCTCACACCATCTCAAAGTTTGGTCCAAAGTCGTCGCTTCAGATGCTACAGTTGGCGATGTAAGTCTCTCGTACAAGTCGTATTATACAGTGGTCAGGGATATCAAAGGTTAGCACGACGCTAAATGACGGGAAGGAGGCTCTAGTGTGATTGTGAGAGAGGTGTGTTGATGCACACTATTAGCGCCCTGCTGACCCCCTCGGGCAGTTAATCCCTGCAATGAACACATTGGACAGGGGCTTTTTGTTGAATTTGGCCCCCAATGATCATAACATAACTAGCGTAGGATTCTCAGGCTGCATCTAGTTGCGGCACAACTCCTGCAGCCTTAAACCAACAACAAAGCAGTTCTCAGCATAATATCTCTTACTGGCGAGTGACATGGTCTCCTGGCTTCTTGGCTGGAGGCCAGCGTGCAGGTTTTGAATTCAAATGTTACCGATCCTTGAATGCAGTACCGCATCACAGTGCCACTGTTGGTGATACATCACTGCATGCCAGGGATGAGAGATATCCACACGGTTACCACTGGCACATTTCATACCCAAACCGCTGACTGTTGGTTGTTTACCAATCCCAAACCGGTTAATGCTGCTAGATCGCCGAACTATATATTTCAGCAGCTTCAAATCATCGTCCCCAGTCTCTCTGACTTTCCTCGTTCAACTCCTGCAAGCCCTTGATTTTCTGCTCTCTGTTTGCACCCCTAGAACATCGCTCTTTCAACAAGCTTTAGGTCACCATTATGGCGCTAGAGACATATGACATTATCATCATTGGTGGCGGTACTGCCGGTCTCGTACTGGCAAATCGTCTCTCTGAGAACGCAGCCCTCCAAGTTCTGGTCATCGAGAGTGGCCAGGACCGCACCTCAGATCCAGATACGCTCACTCCTGGTGCGTGGCCGCTTCTGACCAGCCCTTCAACCTCCTGGGCCTTCCAGACCACTCAACAGGATGAGACTCAGCGCAAGATCTTTCAGGTCCCCCAAGGGCGTGCTTTGGGAGGATCGAGTGCAATAAACAGCTTTCTCTTCGTACCCACTTCAAAGACACACATTGAAGCTTGGGAGAGCCTTAGTAACAAGGGCTGGAGCTACGAAGCATTCAACAAGGCCCTCAGGAAAGCCATCACCATTCACAAGGTCTCAGGCGCTAAAGAGGGCGATGGTCCTCTTCAGGTCAGAGTTCCTGAGCCTACCACCCAGTTACAGAAAGCTTGGGTCGACGGCTTGGAGTCCATTGGCTTCCCGAGATCTGACCCCTTCACTGGCCATGTTTGTGGGGCAGTTATTGCACCAGAAAGTATCGATCCGGCGACAAAGCAGCGGAGCTATGCCACCAATGCATACCTCGACCCTGCCCGAAATCGCTCGAACCTAACTATTCTGAACGAAGCAACGGTGACCAAAGTCCTGCTCGAGAAATCATCAGAGGGCAGTGATGCTGTCGCCAAAGGTGTCCAGTATACCTCGAAGGATGGAACCCTTCAGACAGTCAACGCCCGTAAAGAGGTTATCATCTCCGGGGGTGCCATCAACTCGCCCCGAATTCTTGAGCTCTCAGGGATTGGTGGAGCTAAACTCCTCGAAAGCCTGGGGGTCGAGGTCGTTGTCGACAACCCACACGTCGGCGAGAACCTTCAAAACCACGTGTTCACGGGCCTGTCCTTCGAAGTGAACGATGACGTGGAGACCATAGACGCTTTCTTCCGCCAAGACCCAGACGCCGTCGCCGCTGCCATACAGGAGTACGTCGCCAATGGCACCGGGCCGATGAGCACCTGCAACATGATCACTACTGCACACCTTCCACTGCCTGAGTTCAACACCGACGGGGGGCGTGATGACCTCCAACAGCTCCTGGCCACTCTCGGTCCCAAGGATGGTGCCCAGGCCTCTTCACCTACCACTCCAGCCTTTGCGGGAGCCCATGAAGGTTTCGTGCGCTCCATTCTTACAGACCCTCAACAACCGTTGGGGTTCTACATTATGGGCCCAGCCTATGTGCCTTTCGACGCAAGTCCGGTTTATCGTGCTCCTGGCAAATGGATCTCCATTGCGATAGAGATTTCGCACCCGCTATCGCGTGGCTCCGTACACATCACCAGTGCTGCTCCGGAGCACGCTGCCAGCAACGAGGGTGTGAGCGTTGACCCCCGATACCTGTGCCACCCGCGTGAGTCACCCTCTTTTTTCTCAACCACCTTTATTTGAGATACCTCTCATGAGGTACCAGTGTTTGTCTCATGATAAAGACGTCTCTGCTCTGCACCCATCAAGTACCCTTCCGACGCCCCTAATACCCCTCACGCATCAGCGAAAACAATGCTGACAATGAAACGTTGAAGTGGACTTGGAGATTATGGCACGCCAACTGCGCTTCACAGAGCAAGTGATTAGCCGCGCAGAGCCGCTCGCCCGCCACTTGAAGCCGCGTCAGGACCGTTGGACAGACCTGGTGCAGGCCAGGGAGTACGTCCAACGCACGGTCGACGGTAGTCATCACTACACGGGAACATGCTCCATGATGCCACGTGCAATGGGCGGAGTTGTGGACGAAAGGCTTCGTGTCTATGGCTGCTCCAACTTGCGCGTCTGTGATGCAAGTATCGTGCCTATTTCACCCATGGCGAACTCTCAGTCAGTTGTTTATGGGCTGGCTGAGCTTGGTGCCAATCTCATCAAGGAGGATATTCAGTGATCTAAGACGACAGGGAGATTTCTGAGATGCTGCCAAGGCTTTCCTTGATTTGAGAGGTGGGATAGATGAGATGCATGTATTGTGTGTGACGTATATCCCACCGGGCGATTCGATAGGATATCGGCATGATATTGAGATATCTGTCATTCAATTTTTTGTTCTGGATATTTTGAAGAAATCTTATTGACCCATACGAACCACAATATTTCAAGCCCACTCATCCTTAGCATGAAACCCTGTAGCAACCTTTGTTCTTTTCCAGTCGTGAGTGTCTGTAGTTGTTTGATCATCGGCTGTTTCCTCTAGTGTACAAAGCTCGGGATAGTGTTTTCTGACATTAGACCGTTATACCTTGAGAATGTCCCTATTATCAACTTTCCGGAAAGCTTATGCTTAAAAATGGTCTCTATAGGTCGTCAACAGCATCATAATCTGTCATACTTTCTCATGATCCGCGATGCCTAATGTTGTTCAATGCAGCCATATCGACCTACATTCAATCCAGCTTCCTGGCATGTTACTCAGACTCCTGCGCTGGGTCCTCACTTGAATCAGGTTGGATTGAAGTTTGAAAGAATTCATATCAATTTTAAATGAGACAAGTGTCTCTGAATTGCCCACCCTTTCAGACAGTTCTCAAGATTTCGTTGACTTGAGAATTCCAAGTCGCGTCTAGCACCAATCAGTAATCAAATAGATTTGTTCTCATTATGCGGTATAATATCGCTTTTTATAAGAAATCATACTATATAATCTGAACACGTTCAAAGGACTGGCTCCTTGAGTGATGCACACTGGAGACGGCTTCTCCTTGCATGATTTCGGAGACATACGAAGGGCCGATCAGTCTGAAATAAGCACCCTGCCGACGCAACACCAGCGGCACCCGAGAACCCCGTACGATGGCAACCACATCACCCTGCTCCAGACTTTGAGGACCGATACCGATGCAACCGTTGGCGGTGGAGAACATAGCCGATTTTCCCTCTCCGTTCGAGCTTGTCCGGTACAAATACTCTTGTTCATCACGGCGAAGCTCATCGGCTCCGAAGACTGGCGAGAGCTGGGAGGAACTCTTGTCGAGCAAGTCAAGACCGACGTCGCGGAAGGACTCCAGGAAGCCTATGAAGGCCTGCTGAGGCCCAAAGTGGTTCTCCAAGTCTTCAAATAAGCCGAGTGCCAGCCTCTCTATGGCCTTCTTCTGTCTCCTGTCAAGTTCCTTTGGGTCTGCAAAGTGGATCGATTTGCCAAAGGTCATGGCCTGGAAGTACTGGCGCAGCTTCGAGGCGGAGAACTCACCCCCCTCGGCTGTGCCACAAAAGCTGTCGATGAGGACTTTGCGGTGCTGCCAATCGTCGTTCTCGACATTCTTGTGAACCTGGACCGAGTCCCATATCAAGGCCTCGACCTCGAGAATATGGTAATCATCCTGTGTGGAAAATGCAAAGAAAGGATCCAAGCCGCGGTCGTTATCGGCGTTGTACGTCCCGAGGTAAGCACCCCCCATGTACCTGGTGTCAACACCAGCCGTTCCGCGGAGATCCGGCACCCAGGATGGAATGTTCAAATCCTCCCCATTCTGCGGAGCCCATGTCCCAGCCGTAAGAAGTGTGATTAGCTCGCCGTCCGACTCGATCTGGCTCCTCGCAAACTCGGCATACACGTCGCGAACAGGGGCCGCGTAGTCGACTGTCACCGTCTTGGACAGCCCTCCGCAGACACCCATGAGCCCATAGACCTTATCCCTCGGGTTTGTGGCTTCAAGGCGTCTCGTAGGAATCGAGACGGTATTGACGTCCTCGGCTGCTTCTCTGGGGATGCTGAAAAGAGAGATTCGAAACAGCGCATGGCGCAGGTCACTTATCCACGGGTGCTCAACCTCAAACTCTTCCCAGAAAGAACGTTCCGAGGTGACATCGTGCAGCCATTTGAAGTGGTTCCAAGAAGCCTCGTGGCTACCGCAGTGGACAATGGCGTTTTGGGCGAGGACGATCTCTTGGAACATCCAAATGCGGCCCCAATAAGACCGATGCAGAATTTCCACGAGCGCCTTGGCACCGTCCTCGTCGTCCAGGACTCTGCCGACCACTTCCGCGGGTGTAACCGTACCGCAGTCTCGCACCAGTTTGAGGGCCTCCCCGACGCCTGGGACTTCTTCGCCAAGCCAGATCCTGACTGCATGGGCCTGCGAATAGATCTCACCCATCAGGAGAACCTGCTCTGCGCGCTCCGCGCCGGAGCCCTGGTTGATGCAGAGGCTATCGACCCATATCATTTTGGGGAGTGGGTGCGACTCGCGACGGAGGCTCAGCAGGGCGGCGTACAAGTTGGCCGTGACGTTCAAGTCGGCCCCATTAACGCTGACGGTGTGCTGTGAATCTCCACCTTCCCAGCGGTACGACAAGGCGTCATACATTGGCGGGCTGTGCACTGGGGCCTTGATGAGGTGCGTCACGATTGGATCATTCGGGTCGTGTGCAGGGTCAACCTGAAGTATACGGAACTCCCCTGGCCCTAGGGAGACCGCGTCGTACATAGTTTTCGAGTCGATTACTGGTTTCTGATGGAGGCTTAGATGTGGGCGGGTAGATTTTTCTGAGAGTACGGAAGAATCCATCTCGCCCTGCGAGAGCCCTGCCAGCGACATGTCAAACATCTCGAGAGATCTGTCATAATGGTCAGCTCAGTGATTGCCTTTCGTACAAATCCAATACCGTTGAACTCACTTGTGATTGGTTTTGAGAATGTGAAGATGACGGAACACTGAGCTCTTGGTTCAAGGATTCTCAATAATGTGAAGAAAAAGGATGGTGCAATTATCAAACTCAGGTTACACAGGACCGGATCAAACGAATGTTTATGTATGTGACCATTTCGTGGTATTTTGTGAGGGAGCCATTGGTACTGATCCGAGGACCTATGAGCGACGAGGAACAAGCGCCGGTGTTGGCTGCACGCCGCCATGGGGTTGCAGTCTGCGGCACAGCAGTTGCGTTGCAGTGCCGCGCATGAGCATGAGCCACTCTGCCGGTAATTTTCAAATCGGGCCTGAAAGCAACAAACCATGTGGGTTACCATACCAAGACGTGGGGATTTAAGCGCAATACGCGCATTGACAAGCCAGTAGGCACTGATCTTTGTTTATTACTGCCCTAAACGCCGGCTGTTTTTGCCCCGTACCGGTAAGCGCCGTCTACGTTGTATATTTCCACTCTTCGAAAACGCCGAGCCCAAGACCCCACTTTCCCTCACGCCAAAGTCTCCTCTTTATGAATCTCAATTCCGGGCGGGGCACCAACAAGCGCCTTGCACTGCGCGTAAATGACAAACTGCCCTGCGACCAGCCCACAGGTCATGACGACACGCGGGGCCAGCCCGGTGGTCAGCAGCCTCCTGGGGCCGAACTCGCGCGCGAGCGAGAACATCCTCGCGGTGGTGCTCTGCGACTTGTCGCCCGCGCCCTTGTTGATGGCCGACAGCAGGGTGTCGGCCGGGTGGGACAGGACGGCGGCGGCGACACCGGCCACGACGCCCGAGGTCAGCTCGACGCCGGTGGACTCGATCTGCGTCAGCTTGGCCTTCCTCTCCGGGCCCATGGCGCGGTAGATCATCTCGTTGGCCGCCTCGTGCACCGAGAACTGGCCCACCGCGTAGGGCACCTGCTTGAACAGCAGCGGCACGAAGCCCGAGTAGAAGCCCCTGAGGCCTTCCTCCCGCGCCATGCGCATGAATCCCGAGGCAAGGCCATTCGCGTAGCCGCGCTGGCTCACGAGACGGATGCGCGTCGCCTCTAGTGGCGATAGGGCGATGTCGGCGAAGAACTCTGCGGTGGCAGACGCGCCGAGATAAATGGCGGTGCGGCGCTCGGTTGCCTTCTCGGTGGACCCGCTCATTTCTATAAACTTCTTTTTGAAGAACTCGTATCCTGCAAACTTTCCACCACCTTGGATCAAGTATCCGACCGCTGTGGGACCGAAGCCTGTGAGGAGGGCTGATGCACCTTCTTTGGCAACAATTGTGCGTCCTGCCTTGATCATGTTCAGGCCCTTCATGGCGTCGTCGACTTGTATTCTTGTTTTTACCACATCGATCGGGGTTGCTGCCTGTGTGGGATGTCAGCTCATGCTTCCATCAACATTGGGGAGTTTGCAGGGAGAGCGTACGCCATGTGTGAGGGTCGCCGCGAGGGCGCCAGCACCGAAGAATTTGACATAATCAGTCGGCCCGTAGTTGGGCAGTTGTTGCTCTTCTTGTTTAGACATGGCGATTTAAAGATCTGAAAGTCTGGGAGATGGCGGGGTCTCTCGCTGTCGAGTTTGGCACGCGGGCCAGAGATGCTGCTCCGGAGCTTCCGAGGCCACAGATAAACAGTGAAGTCTAGAAGCTGACGATGATAGGATTGTAGAGTGGATGTGAACAGCACCGGTGATAGTAGGGCTTGGATGGAAGGAATCCAACAGGTATCAAGGGCAAACGCCGGACGGATGTTGTCTATTCGGATGTGTCGTAGAGATCTTAAGCTGTTTTCAATCTAGTGATCGGAATCTAGTGACCGAAAGAGAGTGGAGATGGCTCTATCTGTGTAGGTGGTTGGGCGAGTCAAGGCGTGCTTGGGACGAGTATTGATGTGAGGAGTCTGCGTGTGGTTGCACGAGCGAGACAGCAAGGGCGCGTCAATAAGTACGAAAGGGTCTGGAGCTCTCGCGACAAAGTCGTCACCGGCTGGACAGCGAGGACCTTGGCCCGATGAGGTCAATTGAGTTCGCCTGGTTCGCTCCGTCGGTTGCATTGAGCAGGGAACACACGAACGCCATGAGAGACGAGTGACGTCAGTTACTTTGGGACGGTTCTTATCGCTCAAGTCGCGCCTTGCTTATCTCTTTTCGCCGGAGTGCCCGGTCGCCTGCACGGGCCTCCCGCACGCATTTCGGCTGCCCTCGCGAGACGAGCCCAGATTGCCGATTTCGGTTCCGAGAGTGAGTGGCTCTCGACCGAGGCGCGCCGCGATGAATTTCAAAGTTTATCATCTTCGGAGGGCCATAAGGACAACACTTTGCCAAGACCACCACGGCACCACTTTCCCAACTTGTGCACTTTATAAGTAGTTGCAGCCTACCTTACCACTTATCTAACCCTACCCCTAATAACAGTACTGGGCTGCATCTCATCACAAGCTCTTGAGAAAAGGCGGGTTCCCCTGTGGTCTTGGCAAAGTGTTGTCCTTATGGCCCTCCGACGGGATCTCTTTCGATCCTACCACTTCCAACCGCTACTAAGGAGAGTGTGGAGGCAGAACATCTGAACACAATCTGCCTCGCTAATATATGTGTTGCCCCGTCATGGTATCCCCGACCAGAAAGCATGATTCCTCGTCTAGAACAGCACGCGTATATTCACCTCTCTCCGGTTGAGTCACACCGCGCCTGTTAGTGCTAAGATATAGCACTCAAAGATCTCTGACTACCAACCTTTGCTACCAAAGTACGGATCCTTTGTTATAGCATAAACAAGGGGTTGTTTATAGCTGCATGGGTTGAAATTGCTACCATCGACTTCTAACGTAACATTTGACCTACAATCCCTGCTCGATGGACTTCCAGGCAGACAACGCTGCGGCCTTCCACGAAGCTTATGAGCTGTGCGGAGGCTCATCGAGTTGGCGTTGTTAACTCTGTGCATATGCAGTCACACCGCTGTGCGGTGGCAGAGCACATCCCCCCGTCTCCATCTTTACGGGTTCCTCATGCGCTGGCTCGCGCGGATTGGCTCGCGATGGTGCTGTGGCGCATCTAGAGCCTCAAGTCCAGGGGTCTTGGACCATGCGCCTCGACGAAAAGTGGGCCTAAGCTGCTGTTGCCTGTTAGGCAAGTCTGTGCGAAGCCGTTGGGAGGAGCCTCGAGGGTAGCAACACGATTGGCTATGCCGTTTACCTCAGAGCTGCTGGATCTTGGCCTGCAATAGGCAAACAAGATGATGGGGTTCCCTGTGTGTATATATACCTAGTAAGACTGATAATACAATTCCTTATTTCCCTCCATCCCTAAAACCACATTCCTCCTCTGATCGCACAGCCGGCATATTGGACAATTCTCCTGCCTAGGTATCGCTGCTAAACTCCAGGGTTTACACGGCCATCTCCATCTCCCACGACGAGAAGCACAACTCCCACATACGCAGCACAATGGCAGCCGCAAGGAGAAAGACCACCACCCGCGGCGGCAAGGCCTCTCAACCGCTGCCGTCAAAGCGCACTGCCGCAGACTACGCCGCCATCCAGGCTGCAAAACAGGAGGCCGAGCGCCGCGAGCACATTGCCGAGGATCGCCGCCGCGCCGATGCCAAATGGCTGGCCAAGATCCCCGAGGTGCGCAAGTTCTCCAACTTCGAGACCTTCAAGAACCGCTTCCACGCTGTCGGCGACCGTGACTATGCCATCGAGGTCCTCATGGCGGCGCCGAGCCTGCAAGCACAGGTCCGCAGAGAGCAGGCAACGCGCCGAAAGGAGGAGATGGCGAGGAATCGCCAAAGATATAGCATGTTTTATGGTGCGCAAGGTATGTCTTTATGTAGCTTTGACCTTGTTGATGGTGGAGGATCTCGCTCACTGTGATGACCCAATAGTACACGGCTATGAGCCGCCAATGATGGGCAAAATTGGCGGCAGCGATAAGAAGTTTGTTGCTCCCGGTGATGTAAGTACCTAATTAGCCGCTTCCATCCACGCAGGACAGAGTTTCTGGTGGCTATGAAAGTTCGCCGTCGCGCCTATGAACAATCAGCTGATCATCACCAGGGTCAACTCCAAGGGACCAACATGATGCGGATCCGCATAAATTCTCAGGCAGTGCTGGGTCATCTCACGTCCTTGCTGGGCGAGACCGAGAGACGATCCACCCCCAGGACGTTCATACGCCCCTTCAAGCCGCTGATCTACTATCAGCAAAAAATGAAGGACATCTTGGCTTCCCTCGAGGAGAAATGGGCCGATGTTGAGGGCTTGGAGGAGGCGGACTCCGAGAATTCAATCGAGACTTCTGATGACATCGAGTTCGTCGACGAGCCCGTCGCCGAGCCTCCCAAGGCTGCGGCTGAGAGTGACGAGACGGCCGACGAATCTGGGAGCGGTGACGAGGACGAGGATTACGATGACTCGGATCGAAAGTCACTCCAGTCGGTCGATTCCAACGCAGAGGACCAGGAGATCATCATGGACGGGTTTCAGGCGCTCCGTGACATGCGCTGCTACGTCAAGTTCGTCGACGAGGAGGTCATGCCTCTATATGATCAGTACAATAGCACGTCGGCGACCAAGGTTCGCTACGAGGATCTCTGGTCGCTGTACCGTGTCGGAGACTTGATCTATATGCCTGCGAGCAACGACAACAGTGGGCGGTACCACGAGCTTTGGCGAGTGTACCGGGTCAAAAGCCCTCAACCAGACAGTCAGTGTTTTGATGCCACCGTACTTAAGTTGACAAGGAACACTAACCAATCGTGCTGTAGTCCAATATCCGAAGGCAGGATATGCTTGGCTCGAGGACTTCCGCGAAGACAAGGAGGATGAAAAGTTCACTATCTGTGCCTACTACATTGACCATGATGGTGCTGAGTTTGGTGCCGTCCGCCACAAGTTCTTCATCGACTCTTTCCCCGGAGAGCGATCCATCGATTCTCTCGAGGTGTTCCCTATCCGCTTCGCCGAGAACCACGAGCAGATTCTCGAGACCCACAAGAAGCAGGGCAGCGACTTCAAGAGGTATCTGACCCCCAAGGAGCGACACCAGGCCTACAACGCGTGGACCGTCACCCGCAACCCACCCCACGACCCCTACGACTACAATGACCGCGACGCAGAGGTTCTGCGCAACGAGGACGGGCAATACTGGCGTCACCCCGAGTATATAGAAAGCGACGTGATCGTGGACATGAACGAGGCGTTCCAGCGCAACTCGGACTGGCGGCCGAACTTCCACCGGCCCAAATCCATTAAGCCCATCACCTGCAACTTCGAGGAGGACGAGATGAAGATCCAGCAGTGGATGAACGGCTCACGCTCCAAGCTCGCCTTCGCGCAGGCCGAGATCATCCAGATGACTGACGGCGTCGAGCTGCGGCAGCGTCGTGAGAACCTGGCCGTGGACGCCTTCCTGGGCCAGCGCACCCGCAACTCTGGAGACCGCCAGGTCAAGTTTACGGAGGCGACGGAGCTCGGCGAGGAAGACCTTGTTCTTCTCCCCAAGCGCATGTTCGCCTATGTCCTGCGTGAGCGCCGTTTCGTGCCGATCGACCTCAACTCTCTGAAGCAGATTCGCCGTGAGCAGGGCGTGTTCGAGAACCTGCGCATCTTGAAGGACTACAAGGACATCGTCCGTGGCCTCGTAGGCTCCCACTTCGAGAAGAAGACCATCGAGCGGAAGTATATCGACATTGCCACAGAAGGTCCCAGTCAGGATCTTATCCAGGGCAAAGGTCGTGGTCTCGTCGTTCTCTTGCACGGTGTTCCGGGTGTTGGTAAAACAGCCACCGCCGAGGCCGTGGCCATGGAGAACCAGAAGCCCCTGTTCGTGATAACCTGCGGCGACCTGGGCCTGTCGCCGTCCGAGGTCGAAAGGTCCCTGACCAACGTCTTCCGCCTGGCGCACATGTGGGACTGCGTCCTACTGCTCGACGAGGCCGACGTCTTTCTGTCGCAGCGGTCCAAGCAGGACATGAAGCGCAACGCGCTCGTCTCGGTCTTCCTGCGCGTGCTCGAGTACTACAACGGCATCCTCTTCCTGACCACGAACCGCGTGGGCACCATCGACGACGCCTTCCGGTCGCGCATCCACATGTCGCTGTACTACCCGCCGCTGGACAAGGCGCAGACGCGCGACATCTTCCGCCTCAACGTGGCCAAGCTGCGCGAGATCGAGTCGCAGCGGCACCAGCTGACGGGCGAGCCGGCCATGCTGATCAAGGAGGCCGACATTGTCGACTTTGCCAGCCGGCACTACGAGGAGCACGCGCGCCTGTCGGGCTGCTGGAACGGCCGCCAGATCCGCAACGCCTTCCAGATCACGAGCAGCCTGGCCCGCCACGCCTACGCCGACCAGGTCGCGCTGGCGAGGAGCCGCGGCCAGCAGGGCCCTGCCGAGCCCGTGCTGGACCGCTCGCTGTTTGAGAAGGTCCAGATGTCGACGCAGTCCTTTGAGAGGCACATGAGGGAGACGCGGGGAGGCGATATGGACTTGGCTTTGCGGAACACATTCCAGGAAGACAAGTTTGAATGATGTTACACATTGAGATTTCCACAATATTGATGTCCTTGGCAAATAGCGAAACCGAAATTGGTATTATGTAGTGCACAGAGTCATAATTCTTTTTATTTTCCGCCCAGATCCGTTATATTATTGACCCAACCTGACCAAAAAGATAAATCTGATAAATCTGATAAATCTGATAAATCTGATAAATCTGATAAATCTGATAAATCTGATAAATCTGATAAATCTGATAAATCTGATAAATCTGATAAATCTGATAAATCTGATAAATCTGAAGTATTTAGTCCAAGTTGCTATTAAAAGCCTCAATGCTAACAATCACTCTACAGTGAGTATTACAGAATGAGCCCCATGCATCCCCATGGCTTCCCCAGCTACGAGACCTGAGATCAGACACTCTCCCACAAGCGCATAGACACCTACAGTGCCCTCTTTCGGTCGCACAGCGTATGCTAGTTCCATGCCATCAAAAACACAGATGAGATCTCCTTCCTCCGCTGCTCGCGGTGCCCAGCCTATTTCCCGGTGCAGTGTGCGACTAAAGCGCCTATAGAGCATCTTGAAAATAAGACTTTCCACGTGACCTAATGACTCTTGAGCAGCCAAGCTAGCTAAAGCTTCTGACCGGCTGGCCTCGCTTTCAGCAGTCACCAGTGCTTTGAGAGCTCGTCGATACGCAGGGAAGTCCTTCCGGGCCGCTGCTATGGTCTCTGGCATATGGGCCTTGGTAACACTCTCAGCCAGCAGAGCAGCTAGGTAGCTGTCCTCATCTTGTTTCGCCGTCTGGCAGATACTCCAGCACTCGTCCAACCAACTATCCATCCGGCCTATTGCGTCTTCAGAGCCGCTCGAGAACATGGTTTGGACGAAATTGCCCAATTCGTAAAAGGCGCTCACATCCCTACCCAACTGTTCGAGACGATCGACTATGCGTCCTTTGACCTGCAGCCGATTTCCAATAATAGAGGCATTCAGCTCCATACTTCTGCACGCGTCAAAGTCTGTGTGGGATGTTTGAGTTACCTCCAGTGTATTCATGGCAAGACCGGGCATTGTTGGTAGCTCTTCGATATTTGGCATCCAAGAGTTGGAGCCTCGTCGGTCGACCGGCACGATCGACAGAAATGACCAGAGAATTTTGAGATCTTTAGAACTTTTTAGACACGCACGGGCGAGTCTTTGGTAAAGCTCCTCGGCGGGAATATCGTAGTCAATGAAGTTCGAGTGGATCAGGCCGTCGGTCGCGATACCGAGCAAGGCAATAATGTGATCCCTTGGGTCGGTACATCTGAAGGGCAGTGTCCTTGCCAGCAGGAGCATGAGTGGTGCCTCCTTGTCCTTGATCAGCGCGAGCGTTTTGGCTTGGACAAAGTCGTAGTAGACGTCCGAGCTGCCATCAGATGAAGCCTCGAGCCTCCAAGGGCAGCTGCCGAGGAACACGATAAGAGCTTTCGGGCTCGTGACTACGAACCAAAGCCACACCTGGATAGCCTCCCATGTCACCTTCTTGGATCCGGCCATAAGCACCATCTCGTGTTTCGTCGATTTGGCCACCTCCTGGATCACCCACTTGCGAGTAAACCAGGGTCGGTGCAGCAGCATCCATATAGCGTTGTAAGCTTCGTTTCGGCGCTCACCAAACGCTGATTGCAGAGCTGTCTCAGCTTCTTGGGTGGTGTTGACGCCAGCCCTTGCAAAGTAGGCTGGCGTCACATTTTCGCCGCCCCCAGCGTACAGGATCCGCCAGACTTCGAAAAAGCGCTGGAGCCAAACCATCGCCCGAGCAACATCGTCACTCTCCTCGCCCAGCCAGATTATCGTGTTAGTGGCCCTGGAGTAGATGTCGCCCATCATCTGGACCTGTGCGTTTCGCTCCGCGATGTCCACCTGGTTGATGCAAAGCGCGTCGGCCCATATTAACCGCTCTGGGCCCGCAGATTGAGGCCTTAGTTGACGCAGTGCACCGTAGAGACTAAGCCCTATCGTTGCTGCAAGACCGCAGCAGCGGATATCTGCTTTGAGCGACGGATCCCCCCATGCATACGAGAGCGCTGCGAACGGGGGAGCTGCATCGAGCGGTACAGTGATGAGGTCGACCGAGAGTTGTGCGTCTTCTAGATCAACTCCGGAGTGAAGCTTTAAGAGCCGGATCTGTCGAGGTCCCGGCAGTGGAGAATATTGGTATTTATCTGAGGCCATTTTCGGTGGGTACAGAATGACGGCTGGTGATGTGAGGGGGTGAGCAAATGTTAAGTAAGACCTAATCCAAATGCAGCCGAAGAAACCTGGATTGAAACCTGAAATTGCGTGGGCAGTCTGAACCTGTCATCAGCAGGGCTCAATCCTGGTGCAACTGATCTTTGGGCTGCGAGAGGATCCCCAGGGATTACACGTACATTATGAATGGCTGCAATGTAAGAACTGTGCTTTGCGTACGAATAGTCGAAGGAGCTCAGGAAGTCTTCCTAGTTAACTTCATCGTAGGCTTAATGGGCGGCGTAGAAGGTACGCATGATGACACGGAAGGGGCCAGATTGGAGCTGAATAAGTACCTTGTGATTTCGTGACCTTCTGTTCGATAAAGAACGCAAGGCCCAATTTTGCACGTGTTTTGTGATGAACACACCCTCCAGCCGCCCTCAGGTTGCAGTATCGCTGCCTGTCAGGTTGTGCAGTGTGTTATGCTGATCTGCAAGGGATGCTCCGAGCTAGGCGGACCAGCAGACCAGCAGACCAGTCTGGACTGTCTTATGGCAGATATCTGGAAGGTGTCTTGTGCTCAATTCGCCCTCAGGCCAGTGAAATAAAATTTTCATCCGTTGCTTAGCCTGGCGATCATTGTTGTGTCTCGGCTGCGCCACGACTGGCACAGCTTAGGTACTGGTCTCACATTGTGGCGGCCTGCGTGCAATCAGAACACCATAAGTATCGACCTGTCGCAAAGGATCCATCGCTGACAAGGAAATTGAAAAAAATATAAGTTGTGTGCGACTTACAAAGACAAATGACCTGACCCTTTGCGAAGGAATGGTGCTCGAAGCCGCTAACCTGATGAGTATTGACAGACCTCAGGCCTTAGCTCCCTTCTCCCAGCCAACGTCCGCCCTTAACATGGCATCCGCTCAACTCTGCGCACGATCCGGGAACTTATACAGCGGCGCACTTGGCAAGGGTTCCTTTGTGGCTATGTCTTCATCAGCATCTGAAACTTGAGGCTTCTAATCCTCCAGCTTTCAGAACAGAGCCCAACGCGCATCGCAAGTCTTGGGGAAATTGCGCCGGCCAGGCTCAGGGGTTAAGTATGTATCGCACTCGGGAAGGTCAACGTTGGGATCACAGCAAAGTATATGCGTAAAGGGTTCCTAAGCTCCAGGAAACTAACCAGCAATATCTTCATCATGTATACAGGGTTCAAGCACGGTATCATAAAGAGACAACATTGACTGCAACCACCCGACAATAAGTACTTGACTGGGCTCCGATCTCTCACTGAACTTAACCAGTAAGATAAGGAATTACTCTTTGAATTTTCACCAGGCCCATATGAAAGCTTCTCTTATGACATGGGCATGCTCAGCTGGCTTGCTACTCTCGCTCTATTCTTTTTTGATTTGAGATCCCCATCTAGTGGCTAAGCTATGGACAAGGGGTGTACATGAACCAGCCGTCTCGCCCCCGCATGCTACGGATGACTGATGCCCCAAATGCAGGCAGCGCACGCCATGAGATCATTAGCCACCGACAAGGGGATTCAGCCGCACCTGCTATAAGCCAATAGTAGTTCAAAATTTCCACGTACGCAGTGATGAGCGTCACACCTTGAGACGAATGCATGTTGTACGACCATCTTGGCTCTTCATCCTTCCCCGCGTGACCATCCTGGTTCTTCGCCCTTCCCGCGTGGCCAACAGAGCTCGTGTCTCATTTCTGTTTTGCTCCGTTCCCAGAACTTGTCAAATGCACCAGAAGCTTTGTCGCCGTATATAAATCTGCTTGTGGAGAAAAGCTACGGCCATGGAAGCCCTCGCAGCGCTTTCTGTTGCAAGCAGCGTCATACAATTCGTCGATTTCAGCAGCAAGCTGGTATCGAAATCGAAAAAGCTCTATAAATCGAAGGACGGTGTTGTAAGCTCAACAATCGATTCAGAACACATCACTAATGACTTGATCTCGCTCCTTGTCAGTTTAAAGAGGAAGTTGCCAGAAAACAGGATTCTGTCTGCTGAAAGCCCCCCTAAAAGATCGGAAAACGACGAGGCTCTTGACGACCTATGCAGAAGATCTGTGGAAATCGCCGAGCAGCTGTTGAGGAGACTGGAGAAGCTCAGAGTCCGAGTGAAGAAACCTGAGAAATATAGCCACGACAATCGTACGAAAGAAGCAAAAGAAGTAGAAGAAGAAGCAAAGAAAGCAGAAGAAGCAGCAAAGCCCCAGTGGCAGAAGGATCTTGAATCCAAACAAGGGTTCGAAGGAAGACAGTTCTCGAAATGGGACAGTTTCCGTGCAGCCCTTCAAGAATCCTGGACCAAGCATGAGTTGGAGGAGTTGGCATCCACGTTACGAGAGTTCAGAAGCGAGATTGAATTCCGTGTTCTGCTCACTTTCCGGCAGGTCCAACAGAGTCCGACCTGTTTCTTTCATGTAATGGGCTAACGCATTTCGAAGAGAATCCCTGAATGACCTCGCTGCACAGCACAATGATCTGTCCCATCAACTGGCCCAATCCACTCACCTCATCCTAGACAGCTTCTTGCACACGAGAGAAACGTTGGCCGCTGAGCTAAAGACACAGGCGCAAACATTACTCGAGATCAAGACTCAGCGTGAGCAAGGACATGTAACGGGCTACCAGAAAATCGAGGATGTAACTAGGGGCGGACTAGATGCAGTTGGCTCGCTGGAGATTCCGAGAGGGCTCAGAAACAAGGATGATGCCCTTCAAACTAATTCACCCATGGAGGGGCAGATCAAAGACCAGGTCCGACTCTTGATGATTGAAGATGGCGTTCTTGGGAGCCTATCGTTCACATCACTCTCTGATCGACGGGAGAGCTTGGACATGCCATACCACGAGACATTCCAGTGGATCTATGAAGATCAGAAATGCTCCGATAGACCCTGGAGTAGCTTTGTGGAGTGGCTTCGCAGTGGAACAGGTATTTACTGGATCAACGGGAAGCTTGGATCTGGAAAGTCAACTCTAATGCGATACATGTGTGAGAATGCCCGGACGAAATTGGAACTCAGCTCTTGGTCTGGGACCACGCCACTCGAAATTGCCCAATTTTACTTTTGGAGAAGTGGTGATGCGGATCAGAAGTCGCTCCAAGGTCTTCTGAGATCTCTCTTGTTCGAGATACTCCAGCGACACAGACCACTGCTGCCCAAAGTTCTTCCCGATCTGTGGCGTGCCTGGTCTGCTCGTGCGACAGCAATTCTTTCCAACACATCCCCCCCAATCGACATTGTGTCTTCATTCAAGACTCAACCTCTCAGCTTGCAGACTTTACTACGATCATATTGGGTCCTCCTTAGAGAATTGGAGCAAACTCACAATCTCGTAATGTTCATCGACGGTCTTGATGAGTTTGAATCGGACGATGGCTACTCCGGGATCATGGACATTTTGAAAAAGTGTGCTACATCTCAAAATACCAAGATATGTGCTTCAAGTAGACCATTGACCGTTCTGGAGCAATTTTTTGTTGGTTCGCCATCGCTGCGGCTACAGGATCTCACGCAGGGCGATATTCACTTATATGTGGACTCGAACCTTCGCAGCCACAGGCATATGGTCGAATTGTCTAGAAGACATAAGGAAGAAGTCTCGAAGTTGATCAGCCAGATTGTTCGCAAGGCACGAGGCGTGTTTCTCTGGGTCAAGCTCGTTGTCAAGTCACTGCGTCGTGGGTTAGACGACAAGAACCGGATCTCGGACCTTAAACGAAGGATCGAGTATCTCCCCGAAGACCTTGAGGAATTGTACGCATATATGCTCCACAGCATTGAGCCGTTCTACCATGATCAAACTTCACGGCTATTCCAAATCGTCAAAGCGGCGCAGCAATGCTCTGTTGGAAGAGTCACACTCTTGAATTTATCATGGGCAGAGGAAGAAGACGAGCAACTGGCACAAACAATCGGCATCAAACCCTACACAATTGACGAGATCGACAGCAGATGTCGAGAGATGGATGCTCGTCTTAAGAGCGTTTGTGCAGGCTTTCTAGAGTCAATCGACTCGAAACATTCCGGCATTGCTCCAGACAGTCGCGTCTCGTTTCTGCATCGCACCGTTGCCGACTGGATGTCAAAGCAGACGGTGTGGGACGAGCTGGCCAGGCGTACCTCGGGATCTGGTTTCAGTCCCAATCTAGCCATGCTGAGGTCGCGTGTTATGTGTCTGAAGAGCTTGGAGATGTCCTCCAGGACGCCACTCGACATGAGTATTATCACTGATGCTCTTCAGTACGCCAGAAATGCCGAATGTGACCTGCAGAGGGCCTTCCCGGAATTGCTGGATCAGCTAGACATCACAGCGTCCAAACACTGGCGGGATTGCGGTGGCGCTTCAATTATTGGCCACGTGGACCACATCATACCCGGAGATCGAGTACTGCATTCAATGTCGAGCTACCAGGAGGTTGATCTGGGTGAAACACCATCGTTTGGAGTCGGCGCACAGCACCACTGGACTTGGGCCATCGCTATACCAGGGATCAAACAAGCGGGCACAGCTAGCAACTTTGTGGAAGTCGCGAGAAATATGGGCGTTGCGCGTTACGCTGCCATGAAATTTGACAGCGGTTTTGTCGTCGACCAGGATGTCAACCATCACTTGCTTAGGGAAGCCATTCGTGGGTCTTCTAGCTCAACTGGACCTTGGAATAGGAGCAGCAGAGACAAGCTGCCTGACTGCGAGAGGATCCGTCATATTCTCCGGGGTGGTACTGATCCAAATATCTCGTTCGACGACGTTTCAAGCCCCTGGGAAGACGCCATCGTGAATGCAGCGTCCCACTTCATCTCAGGCCCAGATCCCGAGAACGAAGTCGAGTGGAGGCGGGCAGCTGAGGTCTGGGTGACGATAATCGAATTACTCGTCGATAATGGAGCAGATCTAAGCTTGGTGACCAAACGACAGTACAGACTACCAGGCTATCCGAGACTTTGTCTCCAGACAGTCATTGCCTATTTCCCAGAATTTCTTGCCGAAAGGGCGTCGAACTTGAGTAGGACGCTCGATATGAAAAGAAATCCCAAGGTTCAAGATTCAGCTAAATGAGGAAAGGGGAATTACAAAACGTTTATGATCGAGCTGAGAAAGGACTTCTACATTAGATGTTTTCTTTGCTAACTAATAGTACATAGAGTCCGATAGCTGGACTTTCGTAATCTAGTTTGAAACCCTTGATTTTGTTGTACTTTCCAAATTCATTCTCTCGAATATCTCTTTCTCGCTCTTGAGGTTATTGTAAAAGAGTTGGCCTCACTAGCTGATCTGAATGCTGATGCCTGTATAATTGTTGGTCTCAGTCAACCCAGCCGCAAAGTTATTTATTTGCCTGTAGTCAAACGCTGGTGGAGATCTCGACTGTGACTTTGATGGCGAGTTCCTCAGGAGCCTAGATCGCGAGATAGGGATTATAGACCTAAGTAACCTTCCACTTCCAGTACTCCAAGCTTTAGGATAAGATATGTTGCCCCCGACACATGCGAATTAACGCTCATACCGGTAAAATTTCCTTCCTATTCCGAGTCAACAACGCTTCCGAATGGGTTTGTCATTTCATCGAGTGTCACACAGCGCCGAAGGGGTGGGGGAACGCCAAAGCAACCTGGGGGTTGTGTGGCAAGTGGCTGACGGCTCGAACGTCCGCCCAACCGGATTGCTAGTGCATTTGTAATACAGGCAGGGACAGAGTTCTAGAGGTAAGACAAGGACTAGAGAGAGAGATCAGAGAGGCGAGCTCGACCATCGTCGCATATACGATGGCGGAATTCAGCTGCTTCGCCCTCAGCGATGTCCTTGGGTCAGAAAAATGAGGTAGACAGCGGCAACTTATTGAGGACACAAGAGACGCAGATTAGCATCATGAGAATAGTTGCAACCCTAAATAAAATTCAACTTCCGGTACCTCAATCTCTCGGATACGACATGTCTCTCCTCATCAATTCGAAGAAATGCTCATGCCGGTACAATCTGCTTTTTCTTCCACAGCAATAACGCTGCCGGTATCTGCGCCGCTGACAGTGCACACAGAACCAACATCTGACGATTATATCCCTCCGACAACGTAAGACGAGCCTGAGCTTTTACAGATTCCGGAACCAATCCCAGGCCAACGTTGTTGAGTTGATTCACAGGATCAATTATACCAATGCTTGCAAGTCGCGGCTCAACATACCCATCGAAAACTGAAGTAGCTATTGCCAAACCGATCGCGCTACCCATTACGCGAAATTGATTAGCGGCGCCCATTCCCACAGCCTCGTCTCTCTTTTCCACGGCGAATGGCACGGTCACCCACAGCATCATGTAACTCATGCCGCTGCCAAACCCACAGAGAATCAAGTAGCCATATATGGCTGGATCAACATGCAAAGATGCTTTCAGAGTGCTCAGAAGAGCGTATCCAACCACTTGAAACACTGATCCTGCGAGGGCCAGGAAGATGGTGGGCACTCTGAGCTTGCTAGCCAAAGTGGAGCCAACAATAGATCCGACAGGGAACAGGCCACCGAACGGAATGACTCTGACTCCAGCATCAATATTGGAAAGACCGTTGACGAGCTGAAATCTTTGAGGCACCTGAAAGACAGAAACGGTTGCCGGCCCACCAATCAACGCCATGGCAAGGAGAATTCCAGCCATGACTCGATTTTTGAAGAAGCGCCAAGGGAGCACTGGTTCCCGAGGGTTATCACTTTTTGTAACGTATCTCTCCCAGATGAGCAGAGCAGACCAAAGGAGCGCGCTGGCAACCAGCAATGTGATAACATAAGCTGAGTTCCACGCAAACCTTGAACCCGCCTCCATGAAACAAGCAGTGAATGACAGTACCGCAAGAAGTAGTAGAACGGAACCTTGGATGTCGAGTGCTCGCATACCATCCCCTAGGGTAGCGCTAAGCGGCTTGTGAGTGCTGTGTTCTCGCCGGTAGGGGAAGCCCTTTGGCAGACTGAGCAACGCGAGCATCAATGCCAAGGCGCCAACAGGCACGCTGTACGCTTCATCATCAATTTAGTACCTCAGTAGCGGGGGATTGCACAACGTACTTGAATAAGAAAATCCATCGCCAGGTGGTGTTTTGACTAATGGCAGCACCAACAATAGGTCCTAGCATTGTGCCTAATGCAATTGAGATGCTTGCATTGGAGACATATTTGCCATATTTCTCAGGTGGCGCCGAGTCGATGATAAGAACAGCAGTGATGGTAAAGCAACCACCTCCGCCTAGACCCTGCAACCCGCGCATGACAATTCTGTAGAGATGGTTATCACTCGTCAACCAGAGCGATGATGCGGGACCCAGAGACAAAGTTCTTGAACTTACAGCTGTGTCATTGTCTGCGCCGCGGCGCAACCGGCTGAGAAAACTGTGAAAAGAAATATGACGCCTATTACCACAGGCTTCCGTCCGAATATGTCGCTCAATTTGGCCGAAATGACTATTATAGCTGGAACAGTGGATGCATTAGATGTTTTGAGAATCGGAGATGTTGACGGCAGAGGTCAAAGCCGAGAATAGAAAGAATTAAGATGGAAAGCCGAAATGAGCGGAACCCGCATAGAGTAGAAGGATGGACTGATTACTTAGGACCTGACGGATGGAAAGCCAAAAGGAAATGTTGTGTTCAAGCCACTCCAAAGATCTCTGACAGTCCGCCAAGTGGGTTACAATTGATCGACTTTTCTGTTCCTTGCCACGTAGGTGAACAGAAACAGTACAAAAAGAATATGGGGCGTACGAAATGTTTGGGCACGCAGTTGACTGCAAATATGAGGCACCTGATTAGCTTACCTACAAAGCCCAACTGGTAGCTGGAGAGGACCCAGCTAATGTTGTTGAAACCTTTCAGTTCACGAGTGATATCCACTAAAGACGTGACCACTATGTAAGATTCAATAGTAACCAGGAATACAACAATTCCAATTCTTTCCATTCATCGGATGTAGTCAGTGAAAGTTCATCCAAACATCTTCAGCATACACACGAGGGGTGATGAACGGAGTTGAGAGGGTAAACAAACAGAGCGGCCAGCATGGCGAAGCGCTTTCCTTGAAGGTAGATAACCTGCCCTTCATCACGGGAATCCTTGTAATCTTGGGCTGGAGTACCATTGTTCGGTACAATGCCGCCACATTCAGTGGACATATTCGACTCAGCCACCTTCTCGCCACTCATGGTGAATTGTACTGTATGAAGGATCGAGTGGCAGAGGCGATTTCTTTGAAACGCAAGACGTAGTCTAAAGTGATTACCACCAAGGAAGTCATTACAATCCTTCCCGTGCTGCTCCGTCTAGTGTCCGTTGCGTGGCTGATATACGAAGAAATGTTTTCAAATATCAGGCTGAAGTGCCATGCAAGGTGACGTTGGCTACCGTGTCAATACGAGAAATCAAATTTTTCTGCAGCTTCTCGACTTGGATGGTTACACATTTCATTTCGCATACATGCGCGCACACCGGCCGTGAGGCCGTTTTCCTTGGTCGTTTCACCGATTGTTACACATCGCCGAAGGCCGGCCGGGGGTGGGGGGCGAAAGCAACCTGCAGCCGCCGATCATGAAACCCCTCAGCCAAGCGATGGCCGAAGATCCTGACTGGACCAGTTACCAACAGGTGCATCCAAGAATACAAATAGAAAATCAAAAGACTATGAGCCTTGCTGCGTGGGGCCCAAGTCCGCTAAACGAGCATAAATATCGTCATCGACAATTGTAAGGCGAGTAAGGCTGACACAACTTGAAGTGTCAGCAGTCATGCTGAACTGTTGAATCTGTCGACTCGAACAAAATCACCACACCGTTGAGACTAGGCGACATGTCGACCAAAATTGAAATCGCCATTTGCACTCAAAGCATTCTACCTAGACAGATTAGAACAGGTCTTTGGAACGGAATTTGACTCGTTACATTCATCAATCCATCAGGCAGGCATGTCCATGGATCACATTGACCAGGCAGGCCATTTGTCCAATGAGGTCTTGAATAATGTTGCTGGCCAAGACTGTTGGTTGCTGTTTCGTCACTTTTCTTCTCGATGGGTCAAAGAATGCGAGACCATTGAGGACTTGCGCTTGCGTTGCCAACAGAACTTCCTCATGAGTCAACTGATAGGTGCACAGCTATTTATGCCCCAGAGCGGCACAGTGAACCTAGGGTGATATCGTCCTCGAGCAACATCCCAGCGGGCGTAAAGCTTCGGGCAATTCTACCCTAGGGTATCTTTGGAGTTTGGTGACACTACATCCGAGATGATCATGTGTTGCTGGGCCGCCGCAACCCTCCCGGCGTACTACTTTGTTGCACCTGTTGGTGTTGTTGGTGGACCTTGCAGCCTATGAGCTCCTGCCTTCTGTACCCTAGCTACCTAAACAGGTTGCATGCAGGCAGCATCCATTACTGCCGATGCAGGATATTTGCAAACCCGCCGAGTTGAATATGCATCAAGACAGGTACGCAAGATCAGAAACTTCACCTGCACGATTGGGGCACACGCTTCACACTATCTACAACGCATCTTGGCAATCCAGCAGCTCAAAGCATGCGTCGTACAAGGCTGGGGGCGGATTGCAACGTGGAGTATGCAGGCTCCAATGTGCAACAACTTTTGCCAGTGAAACTTTACAACTGATTGCTGGTCACTTTCTTTATTTTCCGTGTCATGTGGACACAATTTGACGGTTGCTCCCTCTTTCCCCCAATAATCAAAGACCCGGCACCTTTCCGTCTCTCACCCCTTGATCAATATCCTGCTTTGCACAAGTGGTCTACTTGGGTTGGAACGCAGTACAACAATGACCAGCATAAACGACTTCCCTAGTTTTCCACCTGCTGTCCAACAGGCCATCTTAAATGGACCGGCCGAAACACCACCCGAAGGCGTGATGCCTGAATTCACAAACCCTCCGAATCGAAACAGAGAGGCCCTCGCTGTTATTGTTGTGTGCCTGATTCTTTCCTCATTGGCATTAATTGGCCGTCTGTACTCGAGAGCAGTCTTAGTCAAGAAGCTCCATATTGAGGATTGTTCGTCTTCCGTCTCGACAAACCTTGAAGCTTTTTGTTTTTTTTCAGCTAACCTTAGGTGATTGTTGCAGATTTGGGCATTGCAGCCTTTGTACGTCGGCACCGGGCACATCCAGCCAAGTATTTCTTGTGATCCGCCTCTTCCCGTTCTGACAATAAATAGGTCAGCTTCCTGGCCATGAGCGCTGTATACCTGCACTTCTTGCACATCTGTGGTTTCTGGGTACACCAGTGGAATTTACGTGTTATCTCCATGCCTCCCATTGCCAAGGTTTGTCTAATGAACACATGGCACACCCGGAAGTCAATGGGCTTGTACTTCAAACATTTACTGATTCCCAGCAGGCAGTTACATTTGGTATTCCATTACCTTATGCTGCGGCATTGTTGTTCTCAAAGACAGCCATATTACTCGAATGGATGCGGATCTTTTCGCCGAGACGGATCAAACTCGTCTTCTGGTGGGCTAGCAGCGTTTTAATCGTGGCCAACGTATTGCTCTATGGTTCGGGCTTTATTCTCTCAGCCATCACGTGTATTCCACACGAGTCAATTTGGCATCCTTGGGTCCGTGGCCGCTGCGTCGACCGCAGGTCTCTTGGGCTGGCTACTGCTTTCTTCAACGTTTTGCTAGACGTCGCCATCATCATCCTTCCGCAGCGCGTTATCTGGACCATGCAGATGCGAGGACGCACGCGATTTGGTGTCGCCGCGATCTTCTCTGTGGGCCTGTTGACAGTGGCATGTGCAATTGGCCGCCTCGTCACAACCTTCCAGGCCGACTACGACGGTGACGCGACTTGTATGTGCTCTTATTCTATACCGAAAGTCCTGATTCTCGATATTCACCTGACAATGCATTCTGCGCACGAAAATCTCTCTGACTCAATCTCTAGACACACTGTCGAGCCCTCTAATGTGGGTGTTGGCTGAAGCGACCTGTGCACTGCTGGTATTTTGTATGCCAGCACTTCCGAAGACCTTTGCAGAGCAAAGCATTGTGTACAAATTTGCGCAGTCGGTTCGTTCCTGGACACGCCTGGCGACAACGAGGAGCCACCACTCTTCTCAATCGGATGTACCAAACCTTCCGGAACCTGGAAAGTATAGTAGGGTGGTAGAAAACGGCCAAGTCGTGAGCTTGGACAAGCTTCAGCCTTCAAAGCCAATAGACAGCCAGCCTCTGACTTACGATCACACAAGCTCAAACAATCAGGCGTGGCAGTTGGACAGTCTTTCAGAGACGGGGATTCTGAGGACCACCGAGGTTGATCAGCATAGATACCCTCTATCGACGGTGTCCAAAAGTGACTTGAAAGAGCGACAGCATCCGTGGATACAGCAATGAGAGCTGTGGAAACTGACATCTTGCTTACTTGGCCGTGAGGGTGTCAATATCGTGGGTCTACTGTTCCATGGTTGTCATGCGCCCGGGCTATGGCACCATGGCATAACAAGGGCCGACGTCGGAATCATGTTGGTGGAAAGGGTATGATTATGGTGATGTTGAATTTACGCGCAAACAACGTTCAAGTCTGGAATGGTTTTAGCCTTCGAGATGTCCAAATTCAAGAAATCCTGAAGAGATTTATGAATTACACAGTTTGTTCTTGTATAGATACAGACACTCGCTGCCGATTGAATAGTCAAATATTTGGCATTCACTGTTCCGTCCAACGACATCTTCCAACTCTTCAGGGAGGACTGGTGATTTGAAGTCTCAAAATAGCCATGAATACCTCGTGATCAATCTCATTCACGGTCTTTGTGAGCAGCGTCACAATCGACTGACCAACATGCCTAGCTGTTCCGTTGCCTGTCTTCAAGTCCTTCAAATTGGAATCAAATCATGGAGTGTCAAGGTTAACTGCAGATAGGGAAACCTGACATGCACCCCAAAAGTCGCGGTCCTCTTTATGTAGAAGGTTACTTGGAAAAAAAAAAAACGAAAACGGATTTCTCGAGGCGCCAGGATTCTCCTCAAAAATCGATCATTCCCAAGAACTTTACAAGTCGTATATTAGACGAAGACACTGGCGATGAGCAGGTGGGAGATTGCAACACAGGAGTCCTTCCACTGAACGTTCAGGTGCGGGTTACGTTGTTTGATGCCCGTTAGGCAGAGCGATTGGCTGCATGTGATGAGCGTGGCAGCACGGCCAACTTTCTCCGGTAAAGCCGTGCACTGACCCGTCAGAAGTTCTTATATAAGCTGTCCTCCTCACCACACTGCATCTACTCACACTCGACTTTCTTGTCTCACCAATACCTCCCTGTTGACTACGTCATATTCGCTCGATTAATTTGAGAATACCGCCCTCTAAAATCAGAAACACGTCAGCGTTTGCTTTACATCGTAGAACTCGCGCCTTCTCATTGTCATCGCCTCCGAAACTATCACTATGGATGCATTGGCTCTTCTTTCTCTCCCAGCTTCCAGATGGCTTAGTCTCTTCTTGTCACTGGTAAGGCCGTTATGGAACCACCTATAGATTTAAACACGTGCTAATCTGAGTCTTGTAAATGCAGGCTATGCTAGCTGTGGGTCGACAGCTCCTGCTCCATCCCTTGAGGAAGTTTCCCGGACCATTTCTGGCGAAGCTTACTGATGGCTACATCGGCTATCACGCCATGCGGAAGCGCCTTCACCTTGCCACTTACGATGGCCTAAGGAAATATGGTAAGACCACTGAACGTCGAGCTTGGAAATCCTCAAACTCACGTATCATAATGTCGTCCAGGCTCTGTGATTCGAGTGGCACCAAATCGGCTGGTGTTTAACACGGTGACAGCTTTCCATGGTAGATTTCGACTCACGGTCAAATTCTACTGGTGGAAACTAATAGTGTACAGATATTTACGTCAATCCAAATATGCAGCGGTCGCACCTCTATATCCATACACAATTTCACCCAGAGAGAAACATTTTCGGAGTGATGGACAAGGACGGACATCGCCGAAAGCGCAGAATTTACAGCCAAATCCTTTCTGACCGCTCTCTTCGCGCTTTTGAGCCCACAATGACGTCGGAGATCAACATATTCCTGCGAAACTTGCTTCAATTTGAACACGAGCCAGTAAACATGGCGCCAGTGTGCCAAAGAGTTGCAGCTGACATTGCTGGCCACCTAGCTTTTGGACAGTCACTCAAGACTCAAACTGAGGCGGCGAATAGGACACTCATTAATGCAATGGCTTCCGTAAACGGTCTGATCAACATTTGCAGTGAGTGGCTAAACCCGTCTTTACTCAATTTACTCACCGTGCTTTCTACCTGCGGTCAAAGTAAGAGGCACTGACTTATCTCTGAAGTGTCTTGGCCCATCACCTCAATTATCAAACCTATTCTGCGGAGGCTTAATAAGAAAAACAACTTGGGTTTCATACGGGTCTTTGGAAATCTCATCCAAAAACGCAAGGAACTGCCCAAGAATGCCCAACATGACTTTTACTCGATTGCAGCAAGTGACGAAAGCGCTAGCGAGGATTCTCCCAGGCAGACTGAGTTGTGGTCTGAGGCCTCAGTATTTCTCCCAGCAGGTAAGTAATAGTTGAGACTGCGCTGCTTTGCACATTCTCTGGAACAAGCTTGCCTTATTACCAGACCTTGTGCAAACCAAGAATGATTGATCTGGTTTCATAGGATTCACTACGACCTCTACAGGACTGAGCGGAATCTTTTTCTACTTGTCACGCTATCCATCCGCTTATGCTGCCCTTGCTGCGGAAATCCGTACGACTTTCACATCTGGAAAGCTTATCCAAAGCGGTCCTCAGCTCTCCGGATGCAAATATCTACGGGCTGTTATCGACGAGTCTCTACGAGTAGCGCCACCTTTTGTTGGTACGCTTTGGCGTGAACCTGGTCCATCATTCGACAAGCCCTTTGTCGTCGATGGAGAATTGATCCCGCCTGGAACCATCGTTGGCGTCAACCCTTACTGCATCATGCACAATGAGCTGTATTTTACTGACCCTTTTGAGTTCCGGCCAGAGCGTTGGCTAGAACCTGAGAAAAAGTCAGCAAGCACGAAGACTACTGTGCGAGAGGCGTTTGCAGCATTCGCACTCGGAGATACTGGTTGTGTGGGTAAGGCTATGGCATATCAGGAGATCAGTCTTATTGTGGCGAAGACGATGTGGTACTTCGACTTCCAGCGTGCGCCAGGGAGAGCTGGTGATCTTGGAGGAGGCGAGACCGGCCGAAAGGACGGTAGGCACCGGGTAAACGAATATCAGCTTGACGACAATCAGACGTCAGACAAGGACGGTCCCAATCTAGTTTTCAAGGCGAGAGAAGAGTATCGTCATGAGCTTTAAATCACTACTAGGAATCACAAGGTCATTTCTCACCGCCACTGGATGATATCAACCCAGACTTTCGTTCTACAACGGCCCAGTTATCAACGAGAACTTGAGCACGTGGAGGAATTGTCAATTGACATTAAGCTGTTCTGCATGGATTTCTGCACGCAAGGGGCTTCATTAGTTCAGCTCGCACAAGTAGATCCCATCGAGTAGCCGACACGGCTTGCCCGTGAAGCAGGGAGCGAAGCGAAGCAGCAATGGTGGTTTGGTTAATATAGAATGAATCGCGCCAAGAAAACGAACTATTCAGGAAGATTCTCATAGTAGTGGACGTGGGACCGGGAGAGACCCGGAAAACGGAGAGTCTGGAACCATCAAAGAGTTGGCTGTGTGATTCGCTGATACGCCCAGGTGGCACAGCATATTCCTGTGGCCGGCCAGGGTGTGAATGTATAAACAGCCCAGCACATTGGGAACACTATCGTCGATTGCTCAGTTCAGCCGCCCAAATCTTTTTGTCACATCGGCGTTTAATCAATTCATCTGTACAGTCATGACTGGTGGGCTTACCACTGGATACAACCCTGAGGCGTAAAATATGCAATGTTACGTGTCGTCTGTCTCAGTTTGTGGTTGTTTGCAGATCAGGGCAACATTTCGGCCCCCATCCGGTCAGCCGGTGAGGCGCAAGGTCGCAGCAAGGCTCCCGGTCAAGATCGAAAATAGGTTGATGTCGAGGAATACTACCCCTCATGTCTGAATTAATATGTAGAGAAGCCAACATGCAGAAATGACGTTCCCAGAACTGCAGTAAGTTGACGCGCTACGCAGTCAACTGTTCACGCGCCTCTTGCGTGCATGTGCAAAAAGTCGGGTCGAAATCTTGCCCTGCCATGGCCCTATCATGCTCAGAAATACTGAAGGATGCATGTGATGAATCGTGACTTCAGGAATTGCATACAGAGAAGAACTGTGTGAGCTGAGAAAGTAATCAGAATAGAATATCAGACGATATTGCTAATTTGATTATGCTATTACAGCTACACGGTCTGTAAAGGCTGCGGGACCTGGTCTTCAGATATATGCTTCCGTCATTCGTTCACTTTAAAGCATATTTTACCTCGTAGAGAGTACTTATATCGAGGACGTCCTGGAATCCTGCTATTATAAGATATTGTAGGTCGGTAAAGGCTCTTGACATCTGTGTAGAACCACTACGAAATCATCATTCAGACACTGTTCTCTCTACTCATATGCCGGCAGCAATGGAGTCGGAAGCACGCGAAGCCCTTCATAATGACGATTTTGTCATTAGTGGGTTTTCCTTCCGTTTGCCACAGGATATCTCACAGGAATCGACCTTGTGGGAGCTGCTGGAGCAAAGGATCAATCTCTCATCGGAATGGCCCAAGGATCGCCTAACGGTGGACTCATTCAAGTCACATGGAGTCAGTGATGCGCGCTCAGCTTTCGTGACGTGACTGAACTAACCTCTATCAACACAAAGCTCTATGCTCGCGGTGGTCACTTCTTCGCGACGGACCCAGGGCTCTTCGATGCTCCTTTCTTTTCCATCAAGTCCAGGGAGGCAGCGACGATGGATCCCCAGCAACGAATGGCCTTAGAGGCCGCCTATCATGCGTTCGAAAATGGTGAGACTTTTCAAAAGTGCCTTCAGTCTGACTCGTTGATGCCACGATGCTGACCATATTCTGCCGCCACCACACAGCGGGCATACCTGTCGAGTCTCTTCGTGGAAGCCGCACCGCTGTTTTCTCAGCGACCATGTCGGATGACTATCTTCGCATGACGAGCAAAGACTTTGACACCGCACCTAAGCAGTCAGCGACAGCCTTACAACCCTCAATTCTGCCGAATAGACTCAGTTGGTACTTTGACTTGCGTGGCCCAAGTGTCCATGTCGACACGGCTTGCTCTGGCACCTTGACCGCCCTGGATATGGCTTGTCAAACTATCCGTAGCGGGAACGCCGACTCGGTCCGTCAACCAAGTTCACCCGATGTCCCTATATCCTCTAAAACCATTAGAATGTTTGTGAGCTAATAATTCTCACCAATATTCAGGCTTTAGTCCTCGGATGTAATTTGTTGCTCAGCCCGGAAACTTCTGTTGTTCTGGCACAAGGCAATTTCCTTTCACCGGATAGCAAGTGCTTCAGTTTTGATACACGTGCCAATGGCTATTCCCGAGGCGAGGGAATTGTCGCAATTGTGGTGAAACCATTGGAAAGTGCTCTTCGTGATGGTGATGTTATTCGGGCAGTCATTCGGGGGATCGGATCCAACCAGGATGGCCGAACACCAACACTTACCCACCCCAGTGCAGATTCGCAAGAGGCTCTTATCCGCCAAGTCTATTCCAATGCCAGAATAGACTTCAAAGCCACCAGGTACTTCGAAGCACATGGTAAGAATTCGATGCCTAAGGAAGTGATCACACCAAAGATTGAAGTTGACACCGCTAGGCACCGGCACGTCAGTTGGAGACCCCATTGAGATGAGTGCAATTGGACGTGTATTCAGGACCAATAGATCCCAGCAGGATCCACTTTACGTGTGAGTCAAAGAACGAATTGCCTAAATCCGATGGTTGCTGAACACTCTCTTGCCTTAGCGGCTCCGTGAAGTCTAACCTCGGCCATCTCGAAGGTGCCAGTGGAGGCGCTGGCGTGATCAAGACGATATTGGCGCTGGAGAGAGGCACAATACCACCTACTGCCCTGTTTGAAACTATTAATCCGGACATTGACTCCGAGTCATACAATATTCTGGTAAATCAGCCTCCAAACCTGTATGAACAACTCTAATATTACTGGAAACAGGTTCCAACTGCGCCTGTTCCTTGGCCGTCTCCAGGACTTCGTCGAGCCTCAGTCTCTTCCTTCGGTTATGGAGGAACGAACACCCATGTAATTCTTGATGATGCTCTTCATTATCTCGAAAGCCGCGGTCTCAGTGGATTCCACCATTGCATCACCGATCCGTCATGTGCTCTACCTTCGCTTACTTCTGGTGTTGTCAATGGGAAGGCCAACGGGAAGGTCACTGGTTGTCACGATATCGTGGAAACAAACGGGCATTCTTCGAACGAGGGTAGAAACGGCTGCGATGAGGACGATTGCCACATGCTCCCAAGGTTGCTTGCGTGGAGTGCTGCTGATGAGCGTGCAGGGCAGCGCATGATCCAATCTTACCGGAACTACTATCGCGACAAGGTCGCTGGCAGTGAGGCAAAGCTTTCCCAACTGGCCTACACACTAGCGGCCCGACGGTCCATTCATTCATGGCGCACTTATGCTGTTGTCGGGTTGCGAGATACTATCGCGACTGAATCAGACCACGATCATGGTCTTACTCCCGTAGCTGTGGCCCGACCTCTCCGGGCCCCGACCGAGGACGGTAGCATCTCCTTTGTCTTTACAGGCCAGGGAGCACAGTATGCAGGCATGGGACTTGAACTATTGAAGTACCATCCGTTCAAAGCAAGCCTCCACAAGTCTAATGAAATTCTCAATAGACTGGGTAGTGAATGGTCGATTTTTGGTAACTATGTACTTCCGCCCCGAGATGGTCAAGCTTGCTGACTGTGAACGTTTCACCTAGATGAGCTCGCGAGCGACGCAAAGATTCACGAGCCGGAAATATCTCAGCCTCTGTGTACAGCCCTCCAGATCGCCCTCGTTCAACTGCTTGGCTTCCTGGGTGTGGCACCTACAGCTGTCGTTGGCCATTCAAGCGGAGAGATTGCCGCAGCTTATGCCGCTGGGGCGCTGTCTCAAGAGTCAGCCTGCAAAGTGGCCTACTTTCGTGGCCAAGTCGCTTCAAGAATCAAGGCCGTGGGTACTCAGCCAGGGGCTATGATTTCTGTCAATATGTCTGAGTCTGAAGGGCTCGAGTATTTGAGCAACAGCGGTCTCGTACTTGGCAAAGACGACGTCTGCATTGCGTGTGTCAACAGCCCGAGGAACATCACATTATCCGGCTCATCAAATATCATCGATCGTCTGAAAGACGACTTCGATAACCTCGAGGTTTATTCGAAGAAGCTCAATACAGGCGTAGCGTACCACACTGCCGCTATGTCTTCAGGTGCTGCCGAGTACTTCTCTCTTATGGGAAACCTAGAAACGGATTCCGCCAGGTGCTGCACCCAGACTATACCCATGATCAGTTCTGTGACTGGACACATATTGGCACCAAAGCGTCTCATAGATCCGCAATACTGGGTAGAGAACCTGGTCTCACCGGTGCGATTCGCCGACGCTATTGAAAGACTGACGAGCGCCAGCCCAGAACCCTGCTTGGCATGTACCATCACGGATCTCATCGAGGTTGGTCCACACGGCGCTTTACGACGACCGGTGTTGGATTCGGCATCAGCATCAGTAAGATACCATTCCGTTATGGATCGCACGCAGTCGCAGATCCATACAGCGCTCAAGCTCGTGGGAAACCTTTTCTGCTATGGGCATCCTGTTTCTGTCTTAGCAGCCAACCGCCAGACAAGTGGCAGTATTCCTTATTTGATTGATTGCCCGTCGTACCCGTTTGACCACAGCAAGCGGTATTGGAGCGAATCCCGATTGAGCAAGGATTTCAGACTTCGGCCAGCATCACTGGGTCACATTCTTGGGACGCCATCACACGACTGGAACGACCTACGACCGAGGTGGAGGAACTTCCTTAATATTGAAACGATGCCGTGGCTAGCCGATCATGTTGTGAGTATCTCCCTGCCCGCTGCACGCTGATCAACTCTTGCTTCCCGGTGCGCGAAACCTTTGTAGGATGCACGAAGAGTAATGAGATTGCGGCTGACCTCGTTCGGGTGCAGGTGTCAGGGACCACAATTTGTCCAGGAACAGGAACATTTCTAATGGCCATGGAGTCCGTGATACAGAAAGTGATCAGTGAAGGAAATGAGATCTCTGTGCTCACCTGCAAGGAAGCTCATTTCCTAGCCCCGATTACTGTTGGGACGACGGCACAGGACGCTACAGAGGTGATGCTTCATTTGAAGCCCATACAGACTACTTTCGAGAAACGGCCGTCGCGGTACGAAATATCCATCTTCGCGCATCGCGAAGATCGCTGGAAACAGTGCTTTTACACAGAAACCCTTGCAGTCCGATACAACACCACGGCTACAACCCAGGTCGATGGTGGTCAGGAAGATCACTTGGAGCGCGCGAGGATTCAGAAGCTGTGCAGTCGCGCAATTACATCTTGCACAACCAAACTTGACTCGCGAAGATTTTACGAGTACTGTGAGGAGCACGGATTACAGTATGGGGAAGCGTTCCAACTGTTACAGGACATCGCATGGGACGGCGACCGTACATCGGTCGCCTGGATAGAGATGGAAGCGATGCAGGAACGTTATGGTTCCGCGGGAAGCCCTGCACATCCCACGGTCTTGGACGCAGCTTTCCACCTGATGGTCGCGCAGCTTTCGAAGGGGTTGGTCGAACACATCCCGACCTTAGTGCCCCAGCGCTTTACGAACGCGTGGTCAACGGCCAAGCCCTGGAGCCAAGTTACGTCTCGGATTTTGATCGTGGCCATTGTCGAGCCACACAGCAGTGGCCTCACCGATCCCATCATCTCCTGCTATGTCACGGACGACGAAAATCGTCCGCTCTGTGCATTTGAGCAGCTACACATGACGGCGATTTCTCAACCTGGAGGAGAAGAGGCGGATGCCAAGGACCAGCCACTTGTCTTTAACATATCCTGGAAACCACAATTGAGCACACTCTCCCCAAGTGAGCTGCTTCACGTCTGTGATTCCTCCGCAGAGTCTGTCGATACGTCCTTGATCGAAGAGTACTACGTCAAGAGCGATACCATGCTACGACTCGCTGCTCGAAGGGCTCTCAAGACCTTGTCTCCTGTTTCTTTGAAGCGGGCTCCGGCGCACATTCAGCGTTATGTGGCAGCATTGGAGCACCATTTTGGAACGCCACAAGATGGCGAGGCAGAATCTGTTAGCGAATCCAGATTCCAAGCCCTTCTGAAAGACGTGGAGAGCGGATTTCCCGATTATCGCATTTTCTCCATAATTGGCCGAGCACTACCATCCATCCTCAGTGGTGATATCGATCCTCTCGAACTCATGTTTGCCAATAAAGACGTCGGAAGTCTTTACCACTTCCTCGCTGACGATCAAATGCGTGATGGACGCTTCAGAACATTCCTCGACCTGGCCTCTCACGAGAAACCAGGGATCAATATCCTGGAGGTGGGTGCGGGTACCGGCAGTATTAGCCGCCACATTCTCGGTGACTTGAAACGCTTCGAAAGGGCTACAGGGCAATCCCGTTTTGCGAGTTATACCTTCACCGATGTGTCGTCCGCATTCTTTGCAGCCGCCAAGGAGCAACTCGGCGACTGCCAGGGGCGACTGATCTTCCAAACTCTAGACTTGGAGCGTCAGCCTGGAGCTCAGGGTTTTGAAATCGGAAGCTACGATATCGTTGTTGCCGGACTCGTCCTTCATGCCACATCTGATATTCAATTGACTTTGGGGAAATTACGAAGCCTCTTAAGACCTGGAGGATACATTGTGATCCATGAGGTTACCTCCGTTTGTAGCCCGTGCTCGAATGTCACTTTCGGCGTGCTTGATGGCTGGTGGAAAGCCACAGAAGAATGGCGGAAGTATACTCCGCTGGCAGCGGAAGACCGCTGGGGTGAGCTGTTGACGGCGGCCGGCTTCTCGGGGTTGGACTTGGTTCTGAAGGACCACCCTGCTGAGGCTATCCATCTTTGCAGTCTGCTTGTTTCGACAGCCGTTCAGTGTACACCAACCGAAACGAGGAAAGCAGGAAAGAATGAACGCCACAGAAATGATATCGTACTGCTCATCGACCCAGAATCTCATGCACAACAAGTTGCTAAAGACAACATCGACAAGTGCTACCCTGGTACCCGGGTCCTCCATCTGGAGGATATCGTGGACGACAAGTGGACAGCAACCTCCGAGGAGTTAGTAGTCTGTCTCTTGGATCTCGGAGTGTCCTGCCTAACCACTTCATCTGATACCCAATTCTACGCAATCAAAAGGTTGCTACAAAGCGCGCAAAACATGCTGTGGGTCAGCTCTTCGACTGGCGGCCAAGGGCAATCTGTCCCATACACGGCACCGCCAATTGGATTCCTGCGCTCTGTACGGTCCGAATATCCCAACAAAAGGCTTGTCACGCTTGCAATCGAGTCTTGTGCGGAAGGAGCCGAATGCAATCTTGTGTCGAAAGTCATTGACTCCTGTTTCTTGCAAGACAATTCATCCCCTGAAGTAGAGTTTGTCGTCCGCGACGGCCACCTACTCACGGGTCGCCTTGCGGTCGACACCACGCTGGATGCAGAACGCCTATCCCGGGTGGAGCCCGAGTTGCGGACTGCACCTTGGAAACCCGGACCACCATTGCTCCTCAGCGTGGGTACGCCGGGCATGTTGGATACCCTCAGGTTTGTGGAAGACGTCGCCTACGAAGACGATTTATCCCCGGATCAAGTTGAAATCGAAGCTTTTGCGTGGCCTATCAGCTTCCGGGACATATTTATCGCCTTGGGCCGACTGGGCCAAGAAGAAATGGGCTTTGAATGTGCTGGTATGGTCAAGCGCGTTGGGAGCGGCTATCCCCATGAAGTTCAGCCTGGTGATCGCGTCGTCATGGTGAGCCCGGGGTGCTTGCGCACATACCCAAGAGCCTCAGCCAGTATGGTCGTCAAGATTCCTGATCACCTCGGGTACGAGGAGACCGTGGCGATGGTTTCTCCTGCTCTCACAGCACATTATTGTCTTGTGAATGTGGCACGGCTGCAGCCTCGTGAGAAAGTGCTCATTCACTCCGGCGCTGGTAGTACTGGTCAGATGGCGATCGCGCTGGCTCAGATGATTGGCGCAGAGATATACACAACCGTGGGCTTCGATGAGAAGAAAAGGCTTCTCATCGACCGTTTCGGTATCCCCGCCGATCATATCTTTTATAGCCGAGATACCTCATTCGCAAAAGGCGTTATGCGCCTGACAGGCGGCCAAGGCGTGGACGTCGTCCTGAACTCGCTATCTGGCGAGAGTCTATACGCCGGCTGGGAGTGCGTCTCCCCGCACGGTCGTTTTGTTGAGATCGGGAAAGCGGACATCCGGGCGAACACGATGCTGCCCATGTCGAGCTTTGCGAAGAACGTCACTTTTTCGGGCGTCGATATGCTCTACATATGCCAATCGAACAAGGAATCAGCGAAGCAATTGCTGCGACAAACTGTTGACCTATACGCCCGAGGACAGTTGAAAGGACCGGAACCTCTCCATGTTTATACTGTCTCCAACATTGAGAAGGCGTACCGCTATATGCAAGGTGGAGCGAACACGGGTCGTATTGTCATTACAGCTGGACATGGGGACCAAGTGTCGGTAAGTCTTAGCAGTGGAAAGACGCCAGTGATGTCTGACTTTGCTAACGATTTGCAAGAAATTCCTCGTTCACAGGAGTACTTGGCATTTTGACCCGAACGCGACCTATGTGATTGTGGGCGGACTCGGCGGCGTCGGTCGGGCAATACTGCTCTGGATGGCGAAGAAGGGCGCCAGACACCTGCTTGTCCTCTCTCGGTCAGGCGATAGATCTGGAGAAGCAGCGGCACGAGTGGTGGCCGACCTCAGGGATAGATGCGTGCGCATAGACGTCCCTCGTTGCAATGTTGCAAACTTAGATGAGCTGGCAGAGGTTCTACGAGAGTACACCAGCCGCAACCCGACGGCGCCCATCAGAGGATGCATTAACTCCGCGATGGCATTGCAAGTAAGTGGAATCCGGCTGCTGGCACTCAAAGGTTTTGAAAGGAAGTTTAACAATTCCGCAGGATTCTGTCCTTGAGAACATGACTCACGCGCAATGGTCGCTCGCGGTACAATCAAAGGTCAGCCTTAGTTGGAATCTCCACAAGCTCCTGCCTAGAGACATGAGCTTTTTCATCAGCCTCTCCTCTCTTTCTGGGATTTATGGCAGCCCAGGACAGAGCAACTACGCGGCCGGTTGTGTCTTTCAGGATGCTCTCGCCCGACATCGCACTATGACAGGCCATCGAGGATCTGTTACACTTGATTTGGGGTGGCTGTCTACAATCGGTGTTGTCGCTGAGTCAGAGGACCTTCGCCGATACCAAAAGAATGCCCGGATCATGCGACAAGTAGACAAGGCTGATTTGTTTGCTATGTTCGACTACTACTGCGACCCGTCTTTGCCCCCCCTTGATGTTGAGCACTCCCAAGTGCTCATCGGAGTCTTCACGCAAGCGAGTTTCCATGCGCGGCGCGAGGTTCCCTCGCCATATCTCAGCCGGCCGCTCTTCGCAGCTTTCGACGCCCCGCATTTCTGGGCATCAGGGGACGCGTCCTACATGACCAAAGATCAGGCCCAGGACAGCGCAGCGACTTTATTCTCCCATGCCTCCGGGCTCGCTGACCGGTCTGCTGTTGTTGTGGCAGCCTTTAGAGCCAAGCTAGCACGATCATTGGATATCGAAGTGGAGAATGTAGATCCTCGCGGAACGCCTTCTGACTATGGAGCTGACTCTCTTATGGCGGTGGAGTTACGAAATTGGATGAAGAATGATTTTGGTGTATCGCTTGCTGTCTTTGAAATTATGGGAGGGGACAATATATTGTCCGTTGGTAAGTTGGTGGCTCAGAAAGCAGGTGTCTGAGAAACAGGGAGATGGTTAGGAGTGCACACAGGCAATGGTGCTTGTGTTGGACAATCTGAGGCCAGATAGTGCTGCCTCCTGCGTCTTGCTCAATATCAAGTCTTTCTTAGCGATACCTTCCCTTGCGGCTGACACGAGCAGGCTATGTGGCTTGTTTCGGAACTCCTCACGACCGTGAAGCATCAGAAGAATCTATCATCAAAAGAATCTGACCAACGTGTGAAAAATGACAGGCTGTTGAGGAGCGATACCGAAAGACCCCGATCGGAATCGAAGTTCAAGTTCAGAGCGGTGAGCATTGTGGGAGGGGTCTGGGATGGACCACAGAGCTTCCATCTCAGGTCAACGACTTCAGATGATCTGGTAGTGGAGACGCAGTGTGTGAGATAGGTCTCGATTAAAAAATCTGTTTCTGAGATCTAGTTTTACACTAGCTAGACTTTTTTCCTTCTCTCCAAGAGATAAAAAGTCGCAAAGAACGAAGGACAACAGAAGAATCGACCATGTTATGTCCGCCCACTTCGGGAATGTGGTCCCGCGACGTCCCCTCGGATTTGCCGCGGGCCTCCGGGCTATGCGGTCGCCCACACGTTCCCGAGGTCCCGGGCATTGAGATATTCCCAGAACAAGGCAAGAGTTAAACTCGTGTAACTAAACAGGCAGAATGGAATTTCTACGTCATCTTCAACCATATATCACCATCCGCAGCATTCAGCAAATCAAGTACCGACATGTCTATTCCTCGCGTTCCCGAGCCCTTGGGCAAGCCCACCTCATACATCATCCCCGCCTATGAGGGCGAGAGCATCGCCATCCCAGGTACGAGAGGCAGCATACGGATTCTGGCCTCGGCCAAGGAGACAGACGGGTTGATCTCCGTGTTCGGCTACGACGGTGTCACAGGTGACGCGCCGGGCTTCCACTACCACAACGAGGCACACGATGTCTTCATGTGCACGCGGGGCCGGATGAAGATTTGGGCCGGCAACCGCTGTAGGATCCTCTCGCCCGGCGACTTCGCGTACGTGCCGCCCAAGGTGGTCCACCAGCCGCAGCTTGTGGACCCGGTCAACGAGAGCGTTGGGCTTGTCACGCCGGGTCATTGGGTTGATTTCTTCCGCTTCATCACGGAGAAGTATGATGGCATTATTGGGGATGAGCTCGATAAACGCAACACGATGCACTCCATGATCAGCAAGATCCAGGAGATCAAGGAGAAACACGATGTGGTTTTCCAGCCTCAATTCCAGGGCGCCGAGGTCTCGGATTGGTCCGACGAGGATTCCATACTACCGGATGGGGCACAACCAAAGGAGTACTTCCTGCGGGCAAACACTGGCCCGCGGTACCTCCTTGAGGGCATATTGGCTCGGCCCTTCATCACTACGAAACAATGCGCGGGGCAGTTCGCGATCACCACCATTGAGTCTAGTAACCGGCTGAGTAACTCAATTCTCGGCAAGCCGTTTGTGTTTGAGAAGGTGCACCAGTTCTACCACGTCCTCGACGGTGCCATACTCATCAGGACGGATGGTCAGGTCCCTGGAGACCTGGTGCGCGCGGGGGAGAGCGTCTTCATCCCTGCAGGCAAGGAGATCTCTCTTCATTTTGTCGACAGGTACGTCAGGTTCTGGTCGTTTACGAGCGGGAACGGGTTGGAGTCCCTGGTGACAGGCGGCGGCCACGCATTCGAAGGCTCGATTGTTCCGGATAAGGTGGCATCGTTTAATGTCGATCGGGTGCATCGGGCAGCAAAATCTTTAGGTATCAAGGTCAAGCTATAGGAGTTTCCATGCATGCGGGTCAAGAGACACATCGATTCAAGGCACCAAGATAGTTTGGTCTCCCCGGCCAGTCCTGTCATAATAGATGTAAACAATCAGAAGCGCTAAGGAGGCTCTGCCACTGTTATGGTATTTGACACGGCTTCAGGTTCAGGTTCTTTCGAGGTGACTCTCTCAGCGGATATCAGCATGGCTTGGAACAGCTTCTCAAGAGTTGTGTTAATATCCACAGCGCCTGCGTGCCGCTCGAAATGGATCTTTCCAGCACGAAGGTGTTCCACGTCAGCCTTGGCGGACATTCTATCGGGGTACTTGAATATGTTTCGATATAGAACAGAAATTGCACTCATGAGGTAGTCAATCTGCGGGCTATTGTGGACAAGATGTTAGCGACGACCACTCTTAGCTCTCGCTCACACGATCGGCGTACCAAAGAATATTATATTTGTTGTTATCCGCGAGTGTTGTGGCGCTGCCCTCAATCAGCAAGTCATTTGCAATTTGGTATCAGAGAGCACTGACTCATTTAATGTCTTGATGAAAGATCTGGCGGCTGACAGACATATGGCCTCGCTCCCTCGAATGCGAGGATTGGGATGGGATGTGACCACACTCCTTTTCGCTTGAGCACAAGTCAAGGACGCCCAATGAACGGCTCGCACCATGTTGAAGTAATCCAAGTGGAGAGATACAAGGAGCTGTCCGATGTTTCCAGGTGACACAATTTCCTCACCCGGTCGGGAGTCCATCGGTATGTTGTGGCACCAAGACAGTAATGCCCTGTCGATGTTTCCAAGTTCGTCTAGTATTGACACCGTGGTGCTTGCCTGGTTGGTAACATTGCAGAAACGGTGCTGTATCTCGCAGAGTCTAGAGCTCCAGGCGTAGATGTCTGACACCGATGTATATTGGGCCGTCGTGGATGGCGGCTGGCCCTGATTTTCATGCGGATGCAACGGGATCATGTCCATATCGAAACTTGAAGCATTCACGGCGGCTGGTCGGCCTTGGGTGAATGACAGAAGCCTATGCGGCAGTCAGCTCTGCTAAACCATAGGCGAGGATGGATGATAGACGACTGACCCATCCAGACGATAGGTAGCCCACCAAAGCTGAGACCTCAGCCTCACATCTGCTTCGTTTAGATCAAGGTCCTCTGGGCTCCGCCTGTGTAATCCAATAGCCTGTGCCACGCGGATGGCGAGTCCACACAGAACCCAAGCAAAACCCCCTTTGCAGCATTGCATGTGGAATATAACCTGGACTACGTTAGCCAAGGGGACACATGATCGTGACCTTGGTTGCTCACGTGTAGAAGCAGGATCTGCACAGTGCTGACGTTAGGCACCGCAAGACAATCCTGCAGCATGGCCCAGCTTCTCTCGTAGAGATGGTGTAATGTTTCGCCTTCCTGTGAAACGATTTCGCCTGATGATTTGCGGTTGATGTCGCCAATAGCCACTACTAAGCAGAAAATAGAGAATAGATCTTGGTTCGAGGTCGTTGAATTTGGGTCGTACAACTGTGGCCAGGTGGATCTGAATGAAGATTTGTCGATGACGGGATACACTGGATGGACGGCATCAAAGAAAGCTGTGACGGAAATCTACCAATTAGAAGAGAATAAACCTTTGCACGGGTTTAGCGACAAGACTTACCTTCGATTGCGGCCTCTGCAACAGACTTGTTTGGAAGTTGCTGTCCACACAAATTGGTCCCTGAATTGGTAGCGACGCCGGCCTCATCAACATGAACTCCCGCCTGCATAAGCCAATCCAGGCCCACAGATCCCAAGAGACCAGAGCTGCTTTTAAGTGCCTCTCTCATACAAAAGGCGACGGTGGCTCCCGTGGAATTGAGACCAATAAAATTACTGTTTACCGAGTCTTTCCTGATGAAGAGCCCGGGCAGGATTCGTTGGATGGACTCCCCTCGACCACCGCCGACAGCAAGGGACTCCATACCGGATACCTTTCCTCCAGCCTCGCGGTACCCACGTTGGGAAGACGATACCTGGGACATGGAGCCTCGCGTCGTAGAAATGGGAGAGGGTCGTAGTCCTTCAAATACGAATCCGGACAAGTCAAGAGACTCGTTCCAGAAATCCATGAAGCCGTCAGACGACGGGATTTCTCGAGGAAGGATGCCATCGAATGGATGGTCTTCATCTTGTTGATGGACAGGCAGTGTAGGGTCGAAGCGGTTCGCAACGGAGCTGGGCGTCGGAGTTTCCGGGGCAATAGACGCGTCCGGATGTGAATGTTGTCGTGAGCCGCCACCACCAGCACGCCTCCGCTTCGGGGCAGATGGACCTGCTGGATAGACACATTCTGCCCCGTATAGCTGGCAATTAGGGCATGGATATTGAGCTGTGGTGCATTTGAGCTGAACAGGGTCAACCACATTGTCAGATCGATCGAATTGACCAGTAAAAAGACGCAAGGGGAAAAGCTTACCCGTTTTTGACGACAGTGATGGCAGGCCTTGATGACTCGTTTAGTCGCCGTGCCGTGTGCGTCGGATTGTGAGGTATCCATGACAATTGAATTCCTGGCGACGATATTCCAGGGAAATTGCCTAGCAGTGTCAAAAGGATCCGGGGCTCGGCACAATGTGGCCCCCAGACCGGACTTGGATGGGGGTGCACAGTCTCGGCCCCTGAGAGGCGTGTGTAACCACTGCTCGGTCAAGCTACACTAGGTCCAAACCATCTTATTGAAACTTTATCGAAATCTGCTTACTGAACTGGTGCGGGGGTGCGTGTGGCTGCGGCTTTCCCCCGCGGCAAGCTGTGGCCGAGTATCCCACGTCAGATGTATTCTTGGCACAGGAAGTCCGGATGAACAAGACATCGCGTCCGGACGGCTGTTTCCACGCGTCAAACTGCCCCTAGTCATGGCTCGCTCGGTGAGCTGTTGAAGAAGTTCTATATTGCACTCGGTAATCCCGTGACTGACCGACGACAGAACCGATATATTTTCAGCGAGCGAGACTGTTTCACCTGCCAAGAAGCAGCGTCGGTGTGATGTTCAAGGTGGTCATCATCGGTGCTGGCCTCGGAGGCCTCGCTTGCGCCATCGCATGTCGTCGCTATGGCCTGGAAGTCGTCGTGCTGGAGCAAGCCTCCAAGATCATTCCGGTAGGCAGCAAAGGCTCTGCAGCTTCGATCTTCATTGACGAGGTCAGGTCGGCGCTGGGATCCAAGCGCCTCCGAATGCCTCTCGCGTGTTGAAATGGTTGGGCGTGCTCGAACAGGTCAAAGAACACGCCTGCCTCTTGGAGTATCTCGACCTCGTAAGATATCAAGATGGGTCCCGTATCCTACGTAAGGCGGCTCAGGACTCCGAACAGAGATATGGAGCGCCGTGGATGTGAGCGAGACCCTTCAAACGAAGCCCCTGGCAACATTCATCGCCTAAATACTGCACAGGGTCATCCATCGAGCGGACTATCATCAAGCATTACTAGACGCCGCTACGACTGCCGGAGCGGAGATCCGACTCGGTGCCCTCGTAAGCAAGATCGACTTTGAGAACACGACGGTGCAAGTTCAGGGCGGGCAGGCGATATCGGCCAACGCAATCGTGGGTGCTGATGGTATGCAGAGCTATTTCCTGAAATGTTCCACACAAATAATGACAATATAGGGCTGTGGTCTATCGCACGGGATCAAATACTAGGACACCCGTCGCCTCCCCGTGAAACAGGGGATTTGGCGTATCGAGCGACGTTGAAGACTGCGGACCTACTTGCCCTGAACGATGAACGGGTTACTGAACTCTGCGCACAAAAGGGTGTCACGGTATGGATGGGGCCCAACAAGCACTGCGTGTTCTATCCTCTCAAAGGAGGATCCGAGTTCAATCTTGTCCTGCTGAGGCCCGATGACCTCCCACCAGGGATCAACAAGATTCAGGGCGAAATCGGCGAGATGCGAGAGACCTTCAATGGATGGGACAGCAGTCTGACCAAGATCATTTCCCGCGTTCCCTCTGTGCTAAAGTGGAAACTTTCTTTTCACGACCAGCTAGAAACATGGTGCAAGGTTAGCTTCCCCTTTCCTAGATCTGAAGGCGTTCCACGGCTCACAACAGTGACAGGGTAACGTCACACTCCTCGGCGATGCTTGTCACCCTACTCTCCCGTATCAAGCTCAAGGAGCGGCAATGGCTATCGAAGACGGAGCTGTCCTCGGACATCTTCTCGGCTCCCTTACCGAAGACCACAAGCAATTGTCTGTGCCGGCAGATGGACATGTGAGCTCGCTCTTGCGAGTGTACGAGAGTCTACGAAAGATGCGTACGACGACCAATGTCAAGGGTGCTGAGGCCAACCGGCATATGTTCCACCTCGAGGATGGAGACGAGCAGAGGCAGCGTGATGCTGAGCTAAGTTCTCATGACTGGATCCGTCCATCGCGCTGGAGATGGGCGGACCTCACGGCGCAAGACGAGCTGCTTGGGCACGACGTGATCGCGGAGAGTGAGAGGGAGTACAGCGCGTGGAAGTCTGGAAACACTCCCAAGATGTAGGAGCAGGACATAAAAATCTCTATTACTTCGACTGAAACTGCACACACGCTGCAAGAATTTGGCCTTGCAATTGTACCACTGCGCATAGCGTCCAAAGGTCCCCACTCTTACCGGGGGGCCCCCTGGCCGCACTAGACTTTGGGATGCCGGAGGAGGTGTGAAGTCCCTCTCCGGGTGGATATGCCAAGGACCACCAGGGCTTTGTACAGTGGCTGCTCAACCAACCCGAGCGTGCCGGGGTGGCTGAGCTGCATCTCTTCAACGTGCACATGGGAATCGGGATCTGGTATCTACATTTACGATCTTATCCATCGGGATCTGGCGATTCTTCAACCTCGTAAACCTCGTGACCGTGGGGTCATCGCCGAGAGGGCCGATTTTGCTCCGCTCCGATGAGGCATGCATTTGCTGACTCTGCAAGTGATCCCAGACCGCCCAGCGCGGCGTTTGAGGAAATTTCCGGAGGATGCCCTGTTCGTGCTCGATAGCGCGAATGGAAGGCCAAGAGAGCCCCCTGAGGTCGGTGGTGATTGGATGTAACCCCTGATATTCTGTGGTCCCATCTCCATCCCGACGAACCATCGCCATCGCCATCTGGCTGCCTACAGCTGCACTCGTGGGGATCTCATCTCAGCCTCGGCAAGCGGGGTGTCGGTCTTTGTTGATATTAACCAGCATGGACGCTTGCAACAGCTTGACCTAGAAGCTGTCCTTGACACCGTTCCACACCTCACCGATCGGCATCAAAGTGCATCATGGGACTTGTCAACATCTTCACGACCGGCGCAAGCCTGGTCCTGGCCGCGTCCTCTGTGTTCCCTCACACGGTAGCAGGAGCAGCCGCTAAAATCACGGGGCCCACAAGCGTTGTTCTTCCTCAGGGAAAAATCAACGGCTTTCGCGATGCTTCTCGCAACTCCGTTTTCCTGGGTATTCCCTTCGCTGCTACGACGGGTGGAGAGAACAGGTGTGTTGAACACCGCAATTTCCTGAATGGAGGTTTGCTAACTCCTCGGAAGGTGGCGGGCACCTCGGGATGTCCCAAAGTCGAACTCAACATTTGACGCGACATCCTACGGGCCAACATGTCCTCAGGCTATCTCTGTCACAGCCTTTAGCCAGCAGGGAGAGGACTGTCTGAACCTCAATATTTGGTCTCCTCCGACTGGCAAGGATCTGCCCGTAAGTTTTGGATATGATGTATAATTGTTGGAACTCCGATCTTACCAGTTGCACGTCCAGGTCTTCGTATACATGTATGGCGGTGCTATGGTCACAGGTTCTAGCAGCAACCCTCAACTGCAAGGGGCCAACTTTGCTCGAAATGGAGTCGTTTACGTGAACTTCAACACTCGCGAGAGCATCTTCGCCTCACCGCACTCTGTGGAGTTGAAGGATGCCAATCCTGAAGAGTCTCAGAGCTTTAGCATTCTGGACGTGGAGAAGGCCCTTGATTGGATACACGAGAACATCCGGGGTATGAATCTGAAATCTCAATTTAGTGACGATTAAAGACGCACAAAGCTAACATCACGTTAGCCTTCGGGGGAAACCCTGACCACATCGTCTTCGGTGGTCATTCTTCGGGTTCCGTCCAAGTCGATCACTACCTCTGGAACCACCCTGACTCTTGGCTTAAGGGCGCCGTACAGATGAGTGGCAATGCCGTCTCTGGCCCCGTTTATGCACCCATCAACGAAGCCCTTGATGCCGTCGCCACCGAAGTTGGATGCCCTACCGGCGGCGACGGTCAGATTGACTGCCTTCGCAATGTCGACCTCTATGCTTTCCAGACTTCCAACTTCAACTCGACCGTCAACACCTGGTTCACTCCAGTCATCGACAACATCACCCGTCACGCCGACTATGCTGCTCGCTTCGCCGCCGGCAAGTACGCGTCTCATGTTCCCCTTCTGACTGGTACCTCCGACGGCGAGGGCACGCTCTTTAGCATTGTCTACGGTGCCGAGAATACCAACTTCAGCTCCTGGATCAACACCTTCGATGCCGACAGTGCTCATATCGAGGACTCGGTCTTGATCGATGCATACAACGCTTCCGATTTCGAGACTGAATCTCTTCGCAGCGGCACCCAGTATGGTGACGCCCGCTTCAACTGTCCCTTGGACTACTTCCAAGACCTCCGCAGTGCTACCCAGGACACTTGGGTCTACCGCTTCTTCGGCGCCTACGACAATGTCGTTGGGATTCCCAACACAGCCCCTACCCATGGCACCGAGGTTCCCTTCTTCCACGGCGGGAATGAGTGCTTCTCAGCACTCTCGGGCGTGACCGAGGCGCAACAGGCGCTGGCTGATTCTATCCACCAGTGGTTTGTTGAGTGGATTAAGAATCCCTCTGCCGGTCCCGGCTGGGACAAGGTCACGCCTGTGTCCGGCCCGCTTGTCAAGCTGGGTGTCCCTGGCGAGGAGCTGTCTTTGATCAAGGCCTCGACGGATGAGTTTAATCCTCGTTGCCAAGCTGTACGTCAACCACATTGTGATACCATCGTTTCAAGCCTTGCTAATAAGCCATCAGGTCTACAAGCCCGCTTTCCCCAACTTCCCCGTCGTTCAATCAGTGAAGGACTTGGTGAAGGAACTATTGCAATGAATTTTTGTCAGCAACTTATGCTGAAGCCGAATATAATATTCTACTCGATAAAGTAGTATAATAAGTAACCTTGTGGTAGTGCACAGGCGTTGTGTATAGTGCCCTGAGTGCCCGTACACCTTCTCAGAAGAAATTGGCCCCTAGGGCCCCTTCTGCATGTAGATTCTTGAGGGGCAGAGTGCAGATGTCGCCGGAGGATTCTGCCAGCGGTTATTAGTATGCGAGTATCCGCCACTGGGATAATGCGGCCCCGCATGTGAGTGACACCAGGCACCGGGATTACTATGTGCATCATTGGCAGAAAGGTCAACAGACCCGTAGATGAGATCACCAATGCTCTGGGCCGAAGTCTTCTAGTGTACTGCCTACTGCTGACAGATCTGCACCGGCCCTGCCAGGCCCGCCTAGCCTTCGGACCCAGGTGCCCCTCTTTTCTACCTGCAGCATGCAGATCACCCGCGGATACGACCGCATTGGATCCTACTTTACAGAGGGGATCATGGGTTCAGCGTCGGAAGGATGCTAATCTACCGAGATCATGTTCTAGAAGATGACCATCCGACGATCCACCAGCAACAGGCAGCATCTTAGAAATTTCATAAACATATGTAGGAGCCGTCCACACAGACAACTTCGTTAACCTGACCAAATGTGTGAGCTCGAGTACCACAGTCTCGAAGCATAATTAACACAAGATGCGTCAGAACATCGTCCAAGCCATTTTGGCAGCGTCTATTTCCGGTACTCAAGCCGCTGGGCTCGAATACACGACAGCCGAGGCCGGCAACCCATTTGTGGATGGATGGTACGCCGATCCAGACACGGAAATTTACGACGGCCTATACTGGGTGTACCCAACATCTTCCTACAATTATGATGAGCAGACATACCTCGATGCATTTTCCTCCCCGGACCTGATCAACTGGACCAAGCACCCCAACATTCTCACCACCGCCAATGTCTCATGGGCTACACAAGCATTGTGGGCACCAGCACCTATCAGTCGCAACGGAAAATACTACATCTACTTTGGCGCCAACGACATCCAGGAAGATGACACCACGACCATAGGCGGCATCGGTGTCGCAGTCTCCGACTCGCCAGATGGCCCTTACGTCGACGCCATCGGCTCCCCCCTGATCGGCGAATATCACAATGGCGCGCAGCCTATCGACCAGGACGTCTTCATCGATGATGACGGCCAGGCGTACATCTACTACGGCGGCCACTCGCACGCCAATGTGGCCCTGCTGAACGAGGACATGATATCTATCGGGTCCTTCCCCGACGGCACGCAGTTCAAGGAGATCACACCTACCAACTACGTAGAAGGCGCTCAGATGTTTAAGCGCAACGGCACGTACTACCTGATGTGGTCCGAGGGTGGTTGGACCGGTCCGGACTATGCCGTGTCCTATTCGATGTCGGACTCGCCGCTGGGACCCTTTGAGCGGAAGGCCGAGATCTTGCGGCAGGACTTGGCCGTCGCCACCGGAAGCGGTCACAACGGAGTCATTAACATCCCCGATACTAACATTTGGTATATCGTGTACCACCGGCACCCGCTGGGAGACAGCAACGGAAACCATAGACAGCTGGCCTACGACCGGATGTACCATAGCCTATCACGATCTCGGCCCCCTCACGATCTCGGACAGCCAAAATTTCTCAGCCACACCACTAACCCACCACATTGACTAACACATTTCTCAACAACCACTGAAGTTATTCAGAAGCCGACTTCGTAGATAGATAGGAAATTGACTATTTAGTATCGTAGACTGTCTAATTGGCGGATTGGCGGCCTTCACCGCCCGATTCTGCCGAGTGCCAATTGACCCCAAATTCCGATTTGGAGAAGATTTTTCATGCTCAGTCTTCACTATTCAGCCTACCCAATTGACCGCCACGATGCCTCCCAAGACCTATACTGAGGAATCGTTGCGTGATGCCGTCTATGATGTCCTTGAGAATGGCTTGTCTATCAATAAAGCCTCTCAGAAGCATGCTGTACCAACCTCAACGCTGTCAGATCGAGCCAGCGGCCGCCGTGCCTCCAAAGATGACCCAGAGGGCAAGCCCTCGAATACTCTACTATCAGAAGCCCACGAGAACCGTATCGTAGTGTGGATCCTCGAGCAAGAGAAGCTGGGCTTTGCCCCTAGTCAGAATGCAGTTCGACTAGTTGTTTCGTCGCTTGCGGAGACAGAGGTTGGCACGCATTGGGTACGGCGCTTTATTAAGCGACGACCTGAAGTCCACAGCAAAATTGGGCGCAAGCAAGAGGCAACCCGTTTCAACGAGTTCAATCCGAGGGCTGTCGGCTAGTATTTCGACATCCGAGAAGACTTCTCGTGGGTGAAGCCACACCTAACCGTCAACGTCGATAAAGCCGGTTTGATGGCGGGTTTTGGTGCGTTATATGCCTCAGTTATAGTGACTATTAGCTAATTGACTATAGGACTCGATTCCTTGGTGCTTGGAACCACAGATACGGCGAAGGCTATGCTAAAGAGCGACCAGTCACGATGGTGGTCAACGATGATTGAGGCTATTCTAGCCAATGGCGAAGTGCTTGACCCAGGCATCATCTTCAAGGGGAAAGACCTCCAAGAGCAATGGTTTCTCGAGGAATTCAAGAAGATATGTCCCAATTGGAAGTATATAACCTCACCAAACGGCTGGACAAACAACGATATTGGAGTTGCGTGGCTTGAGCAGGTGTTCATCCCACAAATGGCTACACGACGCAATGACGACAGTGAGGCTATACTTCTCATACTTGACGGTCACTATAGCCATACTTCGGTACGTTGTCTGACTATTCTGAAGTCGGCGAGTTTTGAATTAAATCCGTCGTAAAGATCTAACTGAGTGTATAGGACGAGTTCATGACCGCCTGCTTCCACAACAACATCTTCTGTTGTTATCTACCAGCACACTGCTCCCACGGTCTTCAGCCACTTGATAACGGTGTTTTTAATGCCGTTAAAGCCTACTATAGAGGCACAATTGGCCAATGGCAGACCATGACGGATTCCTCGCCTGTTGACAAGATCAACTTCATCAGGGCACTTCGAGATGCCCGTGATAAGGGCTTCACTAAAGAGACTATCAAAAATGCGTGGAAGACCACTGGCAATTGGCCAATCAGCCGTCGGAAAGCCCTCTCGCACCCGGAAATTCAAGCAGACAAGGACAAACGTCGTGTTGAACTAGATCCTCTTTCTGACGAGGAGGTGCCCAGATCTGGGCGTGATATCATGAACCTCGCCGGCCCCAACGCTTCCGCTGGTGATCGTCGGAAATTCCGGAAGATTGGCGTTGCATTTGACACCAATCAAGCCGAATTGGCACTGGCAAAGCGCCGTATTCAAGAGCTCGAAGCCCAAGTTGAGCGGCTCACCGCGAAGAAGCGCAGAGCTGTCCCCAACCCCAACAAGAAGTTTATGTCGATTGACGAGATATTGGGCCAGAGGCCAGAAGCTGGGAATAACCTCAACCAAGAGATCCAGGCTGCAGAACGTGTTGAGGCCGAAATTGCTGTTGTGGAAGACGAAGAGCCTGAGAGTGAATTTGAGGAGGAAGATGAACCACCTGCGGAGGTCAGAACTCGGTCGGGGCGTGCATCAAATCGACCATCACGATATGCAGATTGAAGAGCGACTTCGGGGCTTTATTTTTATGTAGCGAACGTCTATTTGCAAGCAGAATTGAGTTGTTGACAGCCTCGTAAAGTTGATACGTTTATGGTGGTGCGTTAACAATTTTGGCTGTCCGAGATCGTGAGGGGGCCGAGATCGTGATAGGCTATGGTACTTCAACGAGGACGGCTCGATCGCAGATATTGTGATGCTGGTCAAGGACAACTTTGAGGACGGCAATACCATCGGTTGGACGACGTATGACGGCGGCTGGTCGGTGGTGGATGGGCAGCTCAAGGCTGAGACATCTGGTGGAGGCAAGGCTTTGCTAAATACCAATTTTACCGACTTGGTCTACGACGCCGACATCACGATTGTCGTGGGCGATGGAGATGCAGGTCTGTTGTTCAGGACCAGCTCACCTAGGACTGGCCTGGATGCGTTCGATGGCTACTACGCTGGAATATCTGCCACTGGAACAGTCACCCTGGGCAAAGCCAACGGTAACTGGACGGAGATTGGGGCCGCCAAACTTGATATTTCCGCGAATGAGCAGTACCATGTCCGCGTGACCGCGGTTGGCAGCAAAATTAGTGTCTTTGTAGCGGACATGAACGAGGCGAAGATCTCTGTCACGGACGAGACGTACAGAGAAGGTCAGGATGGGGTGAGGGCATCCGCGGCGGAAGCCTTGTTCGACAACATTTCGGTAGCGAAAGCATGAGGGTACAGGTGAGAATTGGAATACATATGTTTATATTAACGTGAATTATCTTCCATTATAATATCATAGTCTTACAATGCTTGCTAGCCACCCATATCCTACATTTTAAAAAGGGGTATCAAGAAACATCAACGCTCTCTAGAAGATGCCCAACTCCCTGTCAGGCTTGACCTTTGTGACCATATCCATTTCGACCCAAGTATAACGCCGTAACTCTCGACAATATAGCAATCAGACAAGTACATCATATACATGTTACTTAGAGTGCCTAGGTGGTCGATGTCAGTCTTATGCGTCGAAACTCGTACGTGGACGAAAACGGTGCAGGATGATTAGAACTCACAAATAAAGCCTCAGCAGACAACGTGATGTCCCCAGAGACACTCCCCTTCATCTCCATCTCAACATTAAGATGCACATCCATCCGCAGCGCAAAACCCTTCTTGCTGCCATGCCACGCGGTGTCAGTCTGCTTCCGCGTGACAAAGTTGTCCTTGGTGTCTAGATCCCGGCGGTTCCCGTCCAGCGTTTGCCACGCCGCGGCCCGCGTGCCCGCCTTGCGCCTGTAGTTGCCCCTGCCGTCCTCGAGCTTCCACGGGCCCGGCGGCGAGGAGAGGTCGCCCGGCATGGGCAGGGCGCGCCTGTTCTCGACGGCCTCCCACCCGCCCGGGTGGAAGTCTTGGGTGAGCTGGTGGCCGCGCCACTGGTTGTCTTGTTGGTAGTCGCGCCAGCCGTCCACGGATGGCCATGGGCCTTGCGGCGGCTGGTAGTTGTCGTTGCCCAGGTACTCGAGGTTTGACAGCTGGAGGGCTGGCTTGCTTGGGCCTGACGCTCGTCCAGTGGCAGGCAACGGGAGGGCTGTGTAGTTGCTCCTCAGCTTCAGGCTGTCCCTCGGCGTCCGCGGGCTCTCGAGCTCTGTCGCCGTGGAAGGTGTCTGCAGCGACTCGGTGTCTCCCGGGCTCGATACGGCGGTTATGGCCGTCTCGAGTTCGGCGGATCCCGGGCTGTCGCGGGAGGCCCTTGATCGTCTCTGAAGCAAGGATGTCTCGATTGGGGGCAGAGGAGTTCTGGGCGTGCGCGGTGTTCGTGGAGTTCCAGGCACTATGTTTGGTGTTGGCGGGACGGGAGGTAGTGTCGGCGCTTTTGATTCGAGGATTGGTACGCTGACTGACTGTGGCACCGGGGGCGTGGGGGACGGCTTTGAGCGAGCCGCAGTCTCTGTGACTACTTGTGGCACTACTTGTTTCGTTGTCTCTGGAGCTGCTTGTGGTTCTGACTTTTGCTTTGCCGACGACGATGTCGAACCTTTGCGCCGCCCGGCAAAGGCCCTGAATGCCTGGAGCACTGATGGCTTCCTTGCTAGTTTAGGCTCATCTGCAGATGCATTTGAATTCTGAGGGCGAGGAGGTGCTGTCGGTGATGGGTCCGGGCCAGGAGTCGGGGTCTGGATGAAAGCGATCTGCTCTGGTGCTCTTGCAAGGGACTTGTCCACAGGGACCGGAGCCCATTGGTACTCGGGCTTCCATATCTTCTGGAGGAATTCAAAGGCCTCGTTTGGAACCCATACTGTCATGCCATCGCTATTCCTAACTTCCATTCCTTGGAGCGAGTGGACATTGACGCGAGTGATGAGACCCGGTCAACAAAATGAGATGCGGATGAGCGTGGTAGAGAGGCGCCAAGGCCGACCAAAATGGGAATGTCTGAAACGATGAGAGTCAAGGCATTGCTTTCGGCCGTCCGCTTTGACTACTGAGCACCAGGCTCAGAAGTTAATCTTTTTAAGAATCAGCACGTTTTCGGATCTGCATGTAGGGCTGTCGATGGTATAGACGTCAGTGGTGATCGGTTTACAACGTTGGATGCCGGATGACATCTTTTCTGGGGACAGGCGAAGCTTACTCGTATTCAAAACAGGGTACGGAGTTGATCTGCAGGTCCGATCTCACCACGAGCTTCCGGGAAGCCGGGGTCAAATCCGGATTTGCTCTCGGCCGACTTGCAGACGTTGCCACCGCAGAACAAAAATAGCCATCACCTTTTTGTGAGAGAGAAGGCAGGAACAATCTGGAGGGAAGGCCTCGTTTTTGTAAACCGACATTTTTGCAGACGAGATTCTGAAGTTAAAACGCGGGTGCTTGTTGGCCAGTGCCCAGTGTCAGGCATCAGGCCATACACAAGATCTGGCACTCTGACGGTTTCAAAATCGGTCAAGATAACATGTTATCAAAACGTACCCCAACCCCCTCCGGAAGCTGTTACTTGGCACACCAGTCTGCCCTAATTTTGAGGCGGAATGGTTCTAGTTGCCAGGGGAAAGCTTCCTGAGTCGCTTACCCCATGTTTCTGTCGTGCCAGGAAACACTATTTATTGGCCCATCCAACAGCATCGGATGAACAGAGTAGACTGATTGATAGCATCTATATTCCCAGCCACGATGTTCTCAAGTTTTCGGCTGTCCATACCCAGGTTCTCTTACAATGTTGACATTGCATGTGTTTCGCGCATAGTAAGAGTCTTCCAGCCAGTGTTGGCAGACCAGAGAAACGTTAGTGCAGGCTACAATCTCGGCCCAGCTGATGGGGCGCTGATTCCAGGCACAGGAATTGGTTTTGGTCGAGAAGGATGGTTGTGCAGCAGCTATGCATGCATTCTGCCTATCACCACATTGGATGTAAATGCGGCTGGAGATTTGGTTTACGGCCCCCTTGAGATCAGATTGGACTATGAGATGATGTGATATTAAGCTGGGAATTTGGAGCCAATGATCCCTCACTACTTCGAGTAAATAAGTTATTGTATGGGGGCCGCCAGTGCTGCCCCCAACCTCCTTGAAATATTCAACGGCGAACTTGTGTGCTTCCGAAGAAATTTAAACTCAGAGCAGGCTTCCAAGTAAATGCACCAAATTCAGAATGACATATCTTCTCCACATCTCTTCATTTGTGTCGCATTGCTGTACTTTACTTTGCAGACCTTCTCCAACAATTGATGTATGCCACCTGCAGGACAAATTATGACTTTCACAGTTCTCCCTCTCATGGTGCAAAACCAGGGAATCGATTTCATAGACTGGGTATCACTGATCACCCTGGGTCTCGCTCCCTTGATCGCGCACCTTGCAGCTGGTGCGCCACAACCCTCATATCTGACACCTACTCATCCCCGGTGGCATGACCGCATCTGCCACTACATTCCAACGTCAATCGTGTGGCGCTACGCGGCCATCACAGATCGGCGGATCAGGTCTCCCGGATGGGACGTCCCAAGCATAGCCGCCGCCAACGCGTTGTTCTGGACTTCGCGAGGCTGGAACGGGTCAGAGCAGATGGCATCGTGCAGCCTGGACTACTGTACTTACCTTCCGGAAACAACGAGGCTTGAGATTCTGTCCTGGGATTTCGCCAAGACGTTGATCACCACGCTGCAAGGACTTCAAGCTATATACAAACTGGGAAGTAACCCCTCGAGGCTTGGGTCCGTCGACGCCACCGTCGACACCGTCTTCAGTCCATTGGCCATAATCGGACTTTATCGGCTGTCCGCAGCGTTTTGGCTCACGAACCATTTCACCTTCGCACCGTGCAACGCAGTTCTAGCTCTAGCCGGCACAAGGAGGCTGTCCCTGGACAGCCTCCTCGAACAAACCGAAAAGCCGGCCTCAGATGCACACGAGTACTGGCCTACGGCGTATCTGCCTAGCAGAATCTTTCGGTTCATATTCTTCCTTCTCATGCTTACTCTCTGGGTGATGTTGCTCTTCCATACTTTCGGGTCCTTCATGACAGCCTACCCACAGAGCCTCAGCTACCTGGTTTGCATCATCTTATACCACCTCATCCTCGTGCCTTCGCTAGTGATGATCGGCTACTACTTCGCGAGAGGAATGACGACTTCAACTATCATTCCTTGCATTTCGGCCACCTGGTACAAAATCTACTCTGTCACAGTCATGAGTCTAATGATTGGACTGATCGTCGTCTCCAGTCTCGAGACACGCAAGACACCATGTGGCACCTGGACAGTCACCGGCGGTTTTGATGGAGATTACTGGTCTTGTAAATCCAGGACTTTAGAATTCATTCGTGTTGATCCGGAACTTGGAGGGAATGCATTTGGGATTGCGTCAACCTACTCCGACACCAATGTAGGGCCCATACTAGAAGTTGGCCAATTCTGGGTGGATAACTTCACGGGTTCATGCATTGGGACCTGGTCGAGCGAAAGCCGTATACAAGGCACGACGTTAGAGACAGTTCGCACGGATGGCTTGGTGTGGCCCAGCCCGGAAACAGGCTTGCAATCCTAAATCGACCAGAAGAACGAAGGACTAACCTGGGCAACTCGAGATTCTATAGACAGTAGAGCAGCCATCTCTAAATGAAAGGCCATTTGCTCCTTACTGCGATGCGCTAGAACCAACTGGATGGCAACAAGTGTACAGGAAAGGAAACGGAGACAATCGGAAATCTGAGGGAACTTGGAGCTCGGAGATCCGACTTGTAACAGCTGACAGACCGTATCTAGAGAATACTTCAGGAATTATCTCAACTTCGAGGTTGATCTTCACTACCTAGTCACGGTACGCTTCGGTGTGGTTGGAAGAAACCACATGGGACAAATAGTACGGATTTCAAGGGCTGTACATCGGCCAATCTACAGCACTTCGCCCTGATACTAGCCACAGAGCTTATGTGCTTTTCCAGTAATCTCCTTGCACGTACTCAAATATATGAGCGTCTATTGCTAGACTCGCAATGAGAGACCATCAAGGTATGCTTACTCCCCTCCCCTCTCTATGTCATTCGTTACTCCCTATTTTGTTGTCGTCTTCCTGTATATGTGCCTCGGGGGCACTTCGTAAAACAACTGCGATGCACTTGTACGTTCTTGAACCCTGATGTAACACCTGGGCTTAGCGGGTAATTTTAAACTGGCCTCGTATCTTTTCAACTGTCACCTTTGCGCCTATCAAATATCGCTTGTTCCCATCCGGCAACCAAATTGACTTTCCCTGAAAAAGTGAAATTTGCAACCCTGGCATTCCTGTCAGGGACGCAACTCTCCAGCTGAGTGGGCGAAAGCTGGATCCAGGGAGAGAGGGTGGGCAACAGGGTGCACACGGACCCACCCAATTACAGCAGACAACATCTCACGCGTTGACGCGTCCACTGCCTCCATTTTCTCAACATTCATACTTGCTTGTCGTACATTCCTACACGCGCCTTTTCAAGTTGCCCGCGCGAATCGTTTCAAATGGCAAAAGCCAAAAAGTCCTGGTACGCCGTCCGCAGCGGTAGGCGACCTGGACTGTACGGAACCTGGGATCAGTGCAAGGCACAGGTCGACGGATTCTCAGGTGCTGAGTTCATGGGCTTCTTTTCGCGTCAAGAAGCTGTCGACTGGCTCAACGAGGATACAGACCTGGATACAGATGCGTCTGATCTCGATGATGAACCGAGAGTACCGGCAATCGCACCAGCGCAAGTCTCCTTGTCAACAACAGCACTCGCAAAAAGAAGGATTGCCAACGGATTGTTACTGCACCCATCAACACCAAGTCAAGGAACGATCAATGGGCTTTCAACCGTATCATCGTCTGCCTCACAATCAATTCTGGGCTCGTCTGTCAATCGCAGCTCCGCGTTTTCCGCATTTTATGCAGTAGCAAGAGGTCGACAGCCAGGCGTGTACCTCACCTGGAACGAGTGCCGCGCGCAGGTGGACCGTTTTTCCGACGCTAGGTATAAGAAGTTCAAGACCCTCCCAGAAGCGGTAGAGTTCTTGGCCGTCTATGGCGGCGATGGCCACTTTTCGCTGTTCAAGTCCGAAGAGTTCAAACCCGACCAAACGGCACCATTCGGTCAGGAGTGGGCCCGCCTTTCGCAGTCTCAAGGATGGACACGTGGAACCAAGCACTATCGCGAGCAGCGGGCGTCCGCTCTGAGAAATGAACTGCAGACACATTTCTTCGCTCTTCCGTCTTGTGATCAGCCCGTCGTCAAGAAAGAGGACCTGGACGGTGCCGACATGGAGCCCCTCGATGAGTCCGACCATCAACGCCACGAGGCAGCGGTACAGCTCCACGGCTTTCAGTCCATGTGTAAGGCTGTCGGCGAACGCCCGGGTGATACTATAGGAGAATGCGAGAAGATTCTCAAGAGCACACTCGTCAACATTGTCGACCTGATCGATGCCTCCCGGACAGGTAGCGAGACAGTTGTGTGGGCCGACTTCAAAGCGTTCATGAACTACACCTTGTCTCCATCCGGAGATAAAATGATTCCTGCGAAAGAGGCTCAGAAAGATCCCCTTTTAAGATGCTTTCTGCAGAATTTCCGCAACCCTCGATGCCACCGCAACTCTGGTGGTGATGGTGGAGCCGTGGTCAAGAAGAGAGCTAGATCCGAAGAAGACGATGACCTGGAGGAATTCGGACATCAGAATAAGAAGATCCTGCGCAGGACGACTTTATGGGCTGGCCGACCGGGACGGGTTTCAGAAGATTGCCGGGTTTATGAATGTGAATAATTTCTTTTGTTCGAGGCGCGACTCAGGGCGACACATCGGTTCAACAGACGGCCTCAAAGAGACAGACATCTGTATCGAAGTTATCTAATAATTGACACGAGCTTGACCACTGCTAGAAAATTGAGCGTGCCGGCCAAAAGGTCAAAGTATGTGATCTCATATCGAATTGCTACATGTACCTTACATAAGACCCCTACCGTCACAATGAATGTGTTGATATGTAAATATTTTTATAAGAGAAGCCAAAAATACTACTGTCACTAGTTACTATCTAGCTTGTATTCGCCAAAATGCCTTCCTTAGTACCGAGGAAGACTAACAACCGGGCACTATTAATACAGAAGGGGAGAGAAAACTATCCAGTAGTGCATTCATGAGCTTTCTTCTTAAAGTTACGCTCGGCATTTTATACAAACAGTCTAGCATCTCAATACTTTTCACAGCTTATCATTTGATGTGTGATTGAATCTTCAGGACAATGTACAAATCTTCAGACAGAAGGGTGATCACAGAAGTGTAGGTACCTTGAGGGCGGGCAGTTGCCTAGGCATGCAGAGATGGGTTCACTTGTGCCATGTGTTTTGCCACATACTGGCTTGCAAGGCAACAGTCCCAATGGTTATTTGTCACTCAATAACTGATTCTGCTTTATATCATGGCAACTTCAACACCCCATCAGGCTCAATCTCGTTTCTACATGCATAATTGCCACATATTTGAGGGAAGAAGATTCCACTTTCTTATCTATCCTTATACAATGTATATGCCAGTTGTCCCCTTCACATCCGAAAATGGCCAATGAACAGAACACCACATCGCCTAACGCGACGTTCGAAAACCAAAGCGTGAGCGATAAGTCTGCAGACTCAGCCTTGTCATTGGCCCAAGAGACGAAGATCACAGTTTCAACCTCTTCTATAAAATCATTGCGACCCCTGCGGAGGACACAAAAAGACAGGATGGCAGGTTTCAAATGCATGATAGAGGAGAATTGTCTTCCAGAGCATCATACTAACATTGAGACACTCATTCACTACTATAAGGAGGGTGGCAAAGTCCCTGAAGACGATAAAGAGGTTTGGGCAGTTGAGGGGCAGGCTTCCTTTGGTATCAGGAAATATACAAGTCTCGACCAGATGCCTAAAGGATACCTACCGGGGGGAGGGGGGTTATTTGTGTAGATCACACAATACAGTAACCTAGGGCAATAATATTAATATCTAATTAAAATTAAGAAATAATAGTAAAATACTAGCAAAAACCTATTAAAATACTATTAAAAAAAACTATATTAAGGGATTAATATTATATTACTTTTAACTCTATATCAGTATATATTAGAAATCCTTAAATCTAATTAGTTTTAAATTTTATATATCCTCCAAAAATAAGGTTTTCGTATTTATATTTATATTTGTATTTTCTATAGCTTCTAATAAGTTATTTATAATTAAGCCTAATAATTAATTAGGTTAGGGATAAAGTAAAAAAAAAAAAAAAAAAGTAGTAAGGGCGGGAGTTAAACTCCCACCCTCCCATTTTTTACCCCTATATTAATTACTAATAGCATATCATAGTATATCAGAGAATATTAGAATCGATTTAATATTAATACCTATACAGGTTATACAATACACATAAAAAAACATTATATTAAATTACTAATAACATTTCGATACTATTTCGAGCTTATTTTGCATACCTTGCACAATAAGCTCAAATACCCCCCCTCCCCCCGGTAGGTAGTTATGTAAGCTTAGGTATTGCGATGTAAGTTTTGTTTGCCTTTACTGGTATTGGTTTGGAGCTCCCTTAATTCTGTATTTTCTTATCGCTGATTCCTCTGCTTTTGCTTTTCTCTTAGAGCTCAAAGTAATATCAACTCAACTATGTTCCTAAGCCTAATGACAGCAAGGAAATATATAGGTATGAGGTTGGCAGAACCCATTTCTAGAGCCCTCTCTCTGAAATATCCGAATGCGTATATTCAGAGGCCTCGTGATATTGTCGCTCGAATTGAAGTTTACTGAACGGCTGGGAGTCCCCAGGCTGTCCTGGAAGTGAAATATAGTTCGAATCGTCAATAGCCTGGCGTACATCCTCTGTGGTCGAAGGGCTCGCGATCAATATCTTAAAGACCGTCGAAGCCTTGGTCAGGTCGAGAAGGAAACGCAGGACGTACGCCATCTCCTCTAGCAACTCTTCACCACGCTCATAGAAGTTGATTCCGTCAATGACACAGAACACTGTGTTTCTGACATCGATCTGCCGGATGAGCTCGCCGAAGACGAAACAGAAAGCGACAACATCACCGTCTCCCATATGGCACATATCCTCGTCACCGATGAAGCTGAGATCGAAGTGCTGCTGTTGAAGTAGTTGTGCAAGGAGGCTCATGATCATCGTCCTGCCTCCCCCGTAGTCTTCTTTGGGATGACGACCACAGAAAAAGACCAGGGTGTGGAACCTCCTCACGCCACGAAGGCTCTGCACCAACATACTGCAGAAAAATGACATTGGTGAAACAGGCGTTGGATCCGAGTTCCCGTGGATGAGAAGCTCCTGTGATGACGGTTTGACTAGCCATTCACTAAATTGGGTCGACTTCATGATCTGGTCATTCCGATTTTGGCGTCCAGATGTCAAGGGTCCTTGTAGCTGCATGATATACTCCAGATCTGCATCATCCAGGCCGCGCATGTTGAGGAAATCGACAAGGTCTCGCTCGTTTATGAGTGGTTCAATGAATCCGAGCCGTTTCTGAGTACCATCTGCTCCACTTTCTTGCAACTTGTGCCTCAATCTCGCATTTTCATCTACACTCATGTCAGTTGTTCCAGTCATACACAATATAATCCTAGTTGGTCTACTCACAAGCCATTAGCTCCATTTGCCGGTTGTGGAAAATCTTGTCGTTTTCGACCTCAATATCCCTCCGCCGTATGTGATCCTCAAACATCACTCGTAGTTCGTCCTGAGCTTCTCTAATACTATCTTGCCTTTTCAGTCCTGTGACAACCGTTAGCTCAGCTAATACCGCAGTCTGATTCACGGTGGAAAACAGGAGGGGACCAACCAGTCTTTATATCTTCACTTGCTTCGTGGCTTTCTTGCATATGAGTCTTGGAAGCCTCAAAGTTTAAGATTCTGCCACTGTCGTTGACCTTTTCTAGAGAGGCGAGTAGTGATTCCTCGTAGTTTTCGCCGCCTAAAATGGCACCAAAGCCCTTGATAACTGACACATTCCGAAGTCAGCTATACAAAATTTGAGTCCACTCCTACAGTCATGGATTAGTATGGTGTGATAGCACTTGCCTATATGTTTAGTGTAATATCCGATCACGTCTTCGACGGCTTTGAGGATGCTGATATGTAGCGTCATAGCGGCCTTTGCAATCTTCTCTCGATCAGAGTAGATCCTGCAGAAGACCTCGATATCTTCGAACTTTTCTGTCAAATTCTCTAGACCCTCTTTGACGGCCTCGCGAACTTTGCTACTTCGCTTGAATGCCTAGTCGAAAGATCCTCTCTCAGCTCATGCCATCCACACAGCTTTTGAGATCGTTCATCAGGTCTCACCTCCAACACAATTTTCAATGTACCAACAATTGGCCTCGAGTAAGGTTCAATCTCTGGAACAAGTGCGGTGACTCGCGAGACGGGTTCCGCCTTGTCTCCGATGAAGTTTGCTGCCATCCTGACCTTTCCTTTGATGCCGGACTTGGAGAAGTATGCTTGGGCGGCTGACTGGAGGACGTCTAGAACCTCTTCCCAACTCAACTTGGAGCGTATGCTAAAATCCTTTTCACATCTCCCTTTGGGCTCATTTGGGTAATCTGTTTTGAATCTCTTCATTATGTCTTGGAAAGTCCATGGTGACGGCAATGTGGGACGTTTCTCTTTATCTGAGCTCGAGGGAAAAGGCGAACTTGTTGGCCCAGTAGCGAGGTGCCGATGACTTTGAATAGACATGATTTCAGATCCGGATGAGGCCACGTAGCGCTCCTGATTTGGGTCGTAGTGCGTTGGGGGCGCGATGAAGGCCGGGTGATGAATCTGTAGCCGGTTGTCAATGTAGTCAACCGCCGGAGAGGTGAGATGAATTCTCTGAGGAGCTGCCATGGGTTTAATCCGTGGATAAGATCGTCTCAGCTTGGTGGTACGTGATCCGGTGTGCTTGCTTTGGGCTGAATTGATGCTGAGTCCAATGATGAGGCTAATTCTGTTTCAATTTCCTGTATGGGCTTTCGTGGGTCTATCGGAGCTTTCTAAGGAAGTGATTTGAGGCTGGACACACTGTGTACAATAAAGAGGAACATGTGAGTGGGCAGTCCGAGTGGGGAAGATAGAGAGGAACTGGATTGAAAGGGTTGCAAGCAGCCCCTTCGGGCCGCTGATGGCGACGAATATATGCACTGCCACGTCACGTCCATGTAGGACAGAGCTTGATTTTCGAGTGTTACTGCATAGGATGCCAGATTGTGAGTGGTTGCTATGCACGCAGTTACCCTAAACTAATCTGAGCTCTAGAACTGGACAGATGAGGCTGGCTGCTTACTTCTTGTCCCACGGTATGACCGACTGACCCCGCTCCCCTTAGTTTCCTTGTATCGAAAGTCTCAAAATCCTCAGACTCGTGAAGATTCGAGTTTATCGTGTCTGCAGGTATCATTTACATTGCCCCTATCTCAGCCAGGGAAGAGCAAGTCTACAACGTCCGCAACGATGGAGCAACCTCAGTCTCTTGACATTCGTTATACAGCGAAATTGTTTCCTCCAACGCCCCCCAATACAGGACAGACATCTCACAGCCCCTTCCTAACCTTCTCGCAGGACAACGTACCTATTGATGCTATGTTGCAGGACAAACCTTCGAGCCATAATGCCGAGCCGGTTCTGGAGATCGTCACTTCTTTCCACGATATCCAGCCGAAATGGGTTGATGTTACGGAGAGGCCGATGGAGGTTTTACGCGGAGTCATTGGCTCGAGCCACAAGAGCACTGTTATGATAATCCATTCCGTGGTTTTGTCGCAAATCATCAGAGACTTGGTGAAACATTACCCTGGGTAAGATTCCACGTGTGCTCGTCTAATGGGCCCGAGCTGACCAGTTCGTAGTCAAAGCCTCCACGGGAACGCTATTGTCATCCACGAGCCATATGCGGCGCTGATGCATCACATCACAGAGCTTGAAGGCTTCATGGCCAAGATCAAGACTGAAGCGGATATTTTGGAGGAAGACACAAAGACTTCTCAATGCCAGCATCTAGAGATTCTGTTGAACTTCGTTCGCCCAAAGTTCCAACAATGGTGCGAGCCAGCCCAGCAGAGGCTATCGCAGGCGACACCCACGGTGACCTTCGACGAAATCTGGTTCCTGATGAAACCTGGATTAATGGCATATACTGTACGCGATGGTCATTGGATCGGCTGTTCTATTGATGAGAGCTCTCTAGAGAAGAGTTCCGAGGATCAAAGTGGATTAGGTGACTGTCCCTTGAGATGGTCTGTCAAGATTTCGTTGCTGCGTGCTTCTCACGTATCTCCTCGGCTAGACACCGTTATGAGTATCGTCAAAATCCACAAGTTCGATGGTCAGAAAGTCATAACCAGCTTACCGATATTCCCGCGCGAGTTTCACGATAGAAGCGATGCAGGTGGCCGGAGGGCTCTCTTCGAGCAGAGAGGGCACAGAATCGCGAAGATAGTTTGGGCAGGGTCAAGTCATGCGGCACACCGTGGATATTGTCTGAATGACGAAGTGCTCTATGTAAGCTTGAATCTAGAGAGAGTTGCGGCGATGCTGACGTTTTTTACAGTATGAAGGCCCAATCGTCATCAGCCCTTTTTATGGGCAAGTTCTCGACCAGAGAACTCAATTGCGAGTTAGTCGTAATTGGATCTTGGACTGGGTGACACCCTACGGTATATCAGCAGAACCCAGTCGAGATGCCAACAACGAGCGACTGGATTCACAGAAAAACAGTTGCCGCTCACTAACCGAGGACCAAATGTTTCTCCTCTCACCACACCTCAATGCGTTTGCACTTACAAGCCACTTGTGGAGTGAGTGACATCTTCTATATCATCTTCTGAGACCAGCTTCTGATAGTTGGTAGTTCCTATACATATCGACAATGTTCAAGATCTGGATGTACAACAGCAGGAAGATGAGCCACCGATCGACGCTGAAGACTTCAAGCTCGTAGAGGCACTCGTGGATTTGCATATGCTTCGCGAGAGCTCTCAATCTGCCTATTTTCAAGGCGTAGAACGGTCCGGGGTGAAAATCCTTCTCAACGGTATGTGGTTAGGGAGACTTCTTGTGTGTTTCGTGTCTGGTACTGATTTCAAACGTGATCAGGACTTTCTGGAGTAGGCAAGACCCACACAGTGGGTGAGTTTATAAGGCACAAGCTCTGTAACTGCGTGTGTTTAGTCTCTTAACAAATTTTGATGTAGAAATGATAGCCAAACGAACTCGGCGACCTGTTCTATCTCTCACTTTCGGCGATGTGTTTATTGGCATACTTGGCATATCAATGCGGCAAGCAATGATGCATTGGCTGTTTCTGGCTGAGAAGTGGAAGGCAATCTTGTTGGTCGATCACTGCGAGGCATTTGTGCGCAGATCCGACTCCCTTCCTCTAATCAAAGAAACCTCAGGTAAGATCATCCGAGAACAGAAACGGTCTCCGAGACTGATAGCGCGTGTGCCAGTGTTCTTAGATTGTCTGGACCATTTCAGAGGTCTTATTTTCCTAACAACGAGCCAAGGTGTGGCGCTCGAAGCAGCCTTCAGAGCCCGCATGACCCTGTCGCTTTCTTTGGGCCCTCTGAGCGTTATCAGGCGTGGAGTGATTTGGAAGACAATTCTACGGCAAGCGATGGACAAAAACAGCAGTCCAATACGATTCAGCGCCGCTGCTACAGCATTCCTGCAAAGCGACCAAGTACATACTGTCGATTGCAATGGCCATGAAATTGCAAGTTGTTTTCAGACTGCGACATCCCTGGCGATGCTGGAGGCCAAGGGGGGCCCTAGTTACTCAAAGGACTCGGAAATTATCGTCGACGTCGACCACTTCAAGGAGGCACTGAACAGAACCTTTGCGTTCCGCAACATCATGCCGGCACACGGGCAAATTCCAGTGCATGCTCCCATGCCATTGTCAAGACCGGGCCAGTCTGCTGTAAAATCGGGAGGATTGACGACTACTATGCCCAATGATGTGGGATCGCCACCACCGATATCTAAGACCGAGATGGGCCTCTTGAGTCCGGATCTAAACCGCATCGAGTGGCAAGATTTCAAAGACGCAGCGCCGGCTGCCAGTGGGGAGCTGTTCAGGAAGACAAAGATTCATGCTATCGATGTGCTTGTGGGAGAGCCTCGCATCATATTCAAAGTCGGAAGCAATCGCAACAAAAAGCGAAAAGCCATGCCGCGAAATGGCGCCATTCATAGCCGACCGCAGTCAGACAATGGTCCATCAGAACGCGCCGTGAATCCACGCGCAGCTGGAGAGTCGCCTCTACCGGAACGGATTCGCGTAAACTCTTTGGCGATCGGAAAGGCCTTTGAGTCCATCAACGACGAGGCGGGGTTCGACTTTAGGAGGCCATTCCTTGTATTCCGGCCGTTCAGGTCCATAATATACTATGAACATGAATTCAGGGAATGGATTGTACGACAGGAAACAATACTCAAATGTAAGTAGACTTCTTTGGCGTTGAGTATGACTGTGCCATGATTTACAGCCCAATTTGACCTTCAGGTCAATCGAAACCTCAGACACGAGACGCCAGCGACGAGGGGGCACAACCCGACGAGAACTTGCAGCAAGAAACGGAGATCGTAGCATTACAAGACATGCGTTCCTTGATTGATTTCATTGATAAAGACATCAAACAGAAAAAAGAATTCGTCGAAAGCCCCCGGTGTCAGAGTGTGAGCTTTGGTGACATCTGGTTTTTATTCCATCCAGGGCAGCTTGTCATAGCTCGAGGAAGCAGCCAAGCTTACAAAGTTATCAAGGTTACTGTAACGGGACATCAAGTCAAACATCCTAAGAAGGGAGATTTGAGCTACTGGCGGGATGATACGGCTGCCAGATTTGAAGACAATCCTGTCAAACTTCACTGCGTTCATATCGACTTCGACGGAACGTGGATCGGCCCGGTGAGACAGATGTTCTCAATCTCGCGATTTGAAGGCGAAAGGCACGTGGTGTCTCTTCCAATTTACCCACTTCGGTTCTCGAGGAGGCCCGACATTCATGCTGCCCTTATTGAAAGAGGAAGGCAATTTGTCAAAGTTGCCGCCATCAAGTACATGCACTACTCTGGTCTGACCATTGACGGTCGCGAGGATGTCGACAGTCAAGTGGTGGTGGACTTTGAGGAAGCTCTAACTCGAAATCCTATCTCGAGGCCCAAAGTCGAGTCGGTCATTAGCGGGCAATTCGAGAAGCAGGTCAGCGCAGATGACGCGGACCATGACTCGGACTCATCATCGTCAACGTCATCCTCATCATCAACAGAAAGGTCTGTCAGCATAGGCAAGGCAAAGGCATGTGTCAATGAATGCTGTGCCCAGGAAGTGTGCCATCACGACGACTACGTTGATACGCGACGCATGCAAGAATATGTTGCAGCACATATGAACACCGCAGGGCCCGGGGTTCCTTCTCTGGAAATACACCCACGACGCTTTGTGGACATTGCCGACAAGAACTCTCTCAGCGAAGACGAATTGTTGATCATGTCGCGTCGTGTATTCGGGTTCGTGATGCGGAGTCGCAAGTGGGGTGCGTATAAGCAACGGGCATGATGCCCTTGGCCCTTTGTTGGCGAGAAGGCTGACGACCTGCTAGCTGCTCTGAATTTGGATAACATCACGGAAGTTGCTCCATTGGGCGATGAGAATGGCTTTGATCAGCTAGTGCTCCCGTCCGGGCATAAGGACATGGTAAAGTCTCTGATCCGCCAGCACCTGCGTGACAAGAAGTCCGAACAAGCAGACAATGATCAGATGGATATAGTCCGTGGTAAAGGTACTCTATAAAAGTCTTCAATCGACTCGTAGACTTAAGACTAATGTTCAAGCTAGGCAAGGGGCTGATCATGCTTTTGCATGGAGTGCCGGGTGTAGGAAAAACTTCAACTGCTGGTAACAGTCAACTCTCCTCCTTGAGGATAAGGATTCACGAGAACATGTTGTGCTGACAATGCTCACCAGAATGTGTCGCTGATTCTTTCAAGCGACCGCTATTCCAAATCACAAGCGGTTAGATTTGTCCATAAGCATTTAAAATATTATCGAGGAGCAAAGGAGACTAACTTTACCCAGGTGATCTTGGTACAACAGCAAGAGAAGTCGAAGAGGCACTCGAAACAAACTTCAATCTGGCAAACCGGTGGGACTGTGTCCTCCTCATCGACGAGGCTGATGTGTTCTTGGTAGAAAGAAGCAAAGATGACTTCGTGAGAAACAGCCTCGTGTCAGGTGCGCTGAAAATTGTCTCAACCGTTTCACATCCGATAACCTTGTTAATTTTGGGTAAACAGTCTTTCTGCGAGTACTGGAGTACTACTCCGGGGTACTCTTCCTCACTACAAATCGGGTCGGTGTGTTCGATGAGGCATTCACATCACGCATCCATATCAGCCTTTACTACCCTCCACTGGGCCGGGACCCGACTCATCAAGTTTTCGAGAAGAACATGCAAAGGGTCAAGGATAGGTACCGGAAGAGGCAGAAACCAATCGAGATCCACGAGTCAGATATCACAAAGTTCGCACTGGATTACTTCGACGAGAACAAGCAAGGGCGATGGAATGGACGTCAGATTCGAAATGCTTTCCAGACCGCGCTTGCCTTGGCGGAACTGGAGGCCCATGGGGATCATGACGAGACTGACAAAGACGGTGAGGAAAGATTGGTCAAGCTAGGTCGCTCGCACTTCGATACCGTAGCGGATGCGTACAAAGGCTTCATCGAGTACCTGAACCAAACGTACGGCGCCGACTTTGCTCGACGCGCTCGAGAGAATTTGTGGAGGTCCGACACATTCGGTCTGCCAAAAGCTCCGAATCCCCTTACTACGAGATTCAGGGGTGGGGACCCGAGACCGACCTACGAGCCCTGGAAGGGTCCCCAGCACCCCCAAGACTACGGCTATGACAGAGGTGGCATGACTTATCGCCCACAACAGAGTGGCCACCCTGACACGGAGAATTATAGATACCCGCCCCAGAGGTTCAGTCGTGATCCAGGGCCTTCACATCCCAGGGATCCAATTGGTACAGGCCCTTCAGGGTATGGTCACCGACCCACTGACCCTCTATTGAATCCTTTAGAGGCGCGATATTCGCCTGGTCCGAATCCAGAGAGGCCTGATGTGGCACGGCATGGAAGACCATGGAGTGGAGAATCAAGAGCGGAGCTGTCAGAAGGAGAATATCGGTCTTCTTATTCTCGGGACCCGGTTCATGAGAGAGGCCCCGGATCTTTTGCGAACCAGGAACCCTGATGATTCGACGTTTGTACTACGTGCCACCATGCTTTACTATGTACACGGGTTCCCATATAAAATTGGTTCATTTTTGCACTCAGACCATATCATCAAGTCGTCCATCATCATTCGAGGACCGTTTCAGTAGCGTATTAAACTTTTCTCCATGACTTGCAGTTATTCTTATTGATGTTTTTATCACTCAGGGTGGCGAAGCGCGTAGTAAAGCTCGCAAATTCGCAGCAGCCGTAGGAGTCTATTAGCAACCGTAGTTAGCACAGGAACGAAAATAGCGCCAGAAACACTCGCCACAAGTGTATGTCACCTACAATAAACTGCCCAAGACCCCAGATAAACCGGCATACCAGTCAGCGAATGAATCGCCCCGACCAGCTTTGACTCCAGCAAATGTCCCAAGCAGGGCAAGACAAACGATCAAGCCGGCAACCAAGACTCCTTCGACGCCGAGCCTCCCTCTTGGCCAAGTTTTCTTTCTCAGAACTCCGTCTATTATCATCCAAGCGAGGACTGTGGCACTCTAAGGTCGATTCACATGAATTAGCCATCTGAACCCCAGAGCCGACCTGCATGCAAGAAGTATTGACGGCTGTCAGGGCTGGACTCACCGGTACTACACTCAGCACCAAACACTTGACGTCGGGGTCCTGTTCCGGATGAACATAGAGGACCAGATCGAAGATAATGAGAACGCCCGCTGCGATGACACTGAGCCAAATTATATACCAGCCGCCGTAGAACCAGAAGTACTGGCCGTATGTATCGAAGTCGCTTGGCTTTGGTCCGTAGGGAAACATGTGGAATTCCCTTTTGCCCCTGTATAGCCCAGGCATGTTAATGTAGGCTTGACGAGCGCCATTCCGTTCACTCCAATGAGTTTGCTGGACCATGATTTGTGAACAATTAGCCGGCGGCGAGTTCAAATTTGGGGTATTGAAATCAACAATGATTATAGTCGAATCGTAGAGACCTGAGCCAGGCTGAACACTTCTTGTAAAACCTAATTATTCGGAGTCTGACTTATTCTCACTCATGGGCTTGGCTTGGCTTTAATGGATTGCCGACATTGTAAATGGTGTTCACACACATAGGTAGACAGACGAGTTACCCAAGCCTCACTGGTCTAGAGCCTGTCGGCCGGATCATGCCACAGCCACGCAGGATCTTGTAGGATTCAAGGTAAGCACCAAAAATGCCGATGTGCCTGCCAAGCCACGCGATGCACCGGCTAAACAAGCTTTTTGAGAGCCTGTCAGCCCAATCTACCTAGGCAGTGCCGCAGGCCTAAGCTCACACACAACACTAAAGGAGGCTCCAGGCAGCACATTTGGCCTTGCCGGAGGACTTGCAGGGTCTGGCCGACCAAATACCAACCTGCTGTTGAATCAGGGGGGGGGGGGTTGCCTCCCAACTACGATTATACATATGTACTAAAGGTGTACTAAAGGGTCAGGTATGCTTGTGGTCTCTCAGTACCAAGCAGCCAAAGGGGCTGATACCAGTGTACCCTCATAGAGCAATGGCAAATTGTCTGCGTGCCTTTCTGTCTCGGGTACTGTTCCTACCTACAAAGACATACATTTATTTACTGTGGGTTGTGTTTTCCTGATATGAAACAGGGATTAGCCTTTGGACCTGAGGCTCGATCTAGGAGATAAAAGTAAAGGAGTGTTTTATTTGCATAAACGTGAATTAGTTATCCTTTATATATAAATTTATAGACTATCTGTATTCTTTGAGTTCCTCTACTAAGCCGGAACAGCAATGAGTATCCTGAAAGAATAAGAGATAGTGTATATTGTATATATAAATTTATAAAGTTATTAATATAGCAAACTTATTTAATATTAAGTTTTTAAATACTTATTATTATAGAAGAGAATTATATATACTTTATAGGAATATAATAAAAATTAAGAATAAAACTATTTACTTATAACTTTAGAGACTGTGGAATAGTTACTACTACAGCCACTATAGTAGTCTTTTTTAGCCTACTATTAGGGCCTAGCTTTATTACTTAGTTAGCGCTAGGCAGCTCTTTAATTAGCTACTTAAGGCTATAAATAGCTATAGGGAAGGTTTTACTTTTAAAAGTTTCCCTTCCCCTAATAATTATTAAAATCTATACCTATTATAACCTATAATAGTTATTATAAATATACTTTAAAACCTAATTAATATTTATTAATAATTACTTAGTAATCCCTAATAATAAGGTTAAAAAGATAGATTACTATTACTATTATTAATAATAATTTATATTTAAAATTATTATTTTTATAAAAAGTTATATTAGCTTACTTATTTCTTACTAATAGGTAGCCTTTATACTATAATTAATACTAAAAGTAATAATTATATTAATATTATTACTATAAAAAGCCGAAATTAATTAAAAAAATACTACTAACCTCCTTTTAAGGCTAAATTTAAGTTATAAAAGTATTAATAACCCTTTTAATATACTCTATTATATATATACTCTTATAAAAACCCTTAAAATCCTCTACTATATACTTATTAGTAAGCTAATTTAATAAATATATAAATCTAAAAAAATCTTCTAAATCGATTTCTTTTAAAGCCTTTAAAAATAATTACTATATATATTAATATAATACTCTATTAAACTAACTACTATATTAATTATAAAGGGGTAACTTTAGATAAAGCTAAGATAATTATCTAAGAAAATATATATATTCTATTTCCTACTACTTTATTAATTTTAT